>OY744517.1:143850346-144216681 GCA_963556195.1 Sepiola atlantica | reverse complement strand
TAATATATATATATAAATAAATATATAATCATTATATAATATATATATATCATTATATATATATATATATATCATTATATATATATATATATATCATTATATATATATATATATATATATCATTATATATATATATATATATATATCATTATATATATATATATATATCATTATATATATATATATATATATATCATTATATATATATATATATATATATCATTATATATATATATATATATATCATTATATATATATATATATATATATATCATTATATATATATATATATATATCATTATATATATATATATATATATATCATTATATATATATATATATATATCATTATATATATATATATATATATCATTATATATATATATATATATCATTATATATATATATATATATATATCATTATATATATATATATATATCATTATATATATATATATATATATATCATTATATATATATATATATATCATTATATATATATATATATATATATCATTATATATATATATATATATATATCATTATATATATATATATATATCATTATATATATATATATATATATATCATTATATATATATATATATATATATCATTATATATATATATATATATATATATCATTATATATATATATATATATATCATTATATATATGAAGCAATCCAACAAAAGATATAAGCGTCAACTAATATCTTATAATTAGTGAAACATCCGGATAAAAAAACTGAAGCTCAATATACTGGATAGAGCATTAATATTATAATATAAAATGAAGTAATAAAACAAGGTGTCAATCAAATTTTATTAGAATTCAAAGTTCATGCAAAGCATCCTTAAGTCCTTAGCTCATGAGTTTTCAAAGATAATTCTTCTCTTCAGAGGACCATTACCGCAGTTATACTACTACAGGCAATAAAATTACGCTTTGAAAATATATAAAATTATATACACAAATATATAAAAAATACATAACATCAAACATATCAATCCAAAAACATACTTTTGTTGAATCCATACAGTCCATCCAGGTCATATAAGTTGAGAAGCATAATCAGGAAGGACATTACTCCAAGATACAAACAGCAGTCCAAATATGTGAAATTGAAGGGGCCGGCAAGGTTATCCATTCGCGAAATGTGTCCATATTCAATGTTAATGATAAATAAATAAATAAATCAATCAAAATAATACAAAAAGTCCAATCAAAGTTCCGAGATCCCAACATGTGCAAATCCAATCAAATCCAAATTCGTTGTTAAATTAGAAAACCAGCTAAATCCGAATTGAGCAAAACAAGACGGACTCCCATCACATCTAGCCAGAAGAGCGAAAAATATATAAGTGATCTTCTCACCAGACATGACAAATCCCTAACGAACAGAAGGCGATATCAAATTGTCTACATCTCAGAATGACTTCAACGGGTTCAGGAAATGTCTGTCCTACTTCCTGTTTGACAGGTTCAAGAGAAGACATCAACCCACAACCCCGCCATCCATCCCACCCAAATTAGGTTTTCACTGTCTGGGTCAGTAAGCTTATTCCATGTCAAAAGGGAAAGGAGCTAAGAAGTTAAAAAGTTAAAAGAAAACTAAAAGGGAGTTAGGAAAATTAGGTCAAGTCATCACGTACCCATCCAAAAGTATTACTTAAAATCTGGCTTACAGTAAAAAACCGACTTAACAAATCTAGCCCCATCAAGTAATTTAGAATATTTATGAAGTTAAAAAATTACGAAGTTATTAAATTCCAATAATTTTATAGTTTAATTCAAGATTTAATTTTTAAGATTTAATTTTAACAGGCCAGAAATTATTAGTAGTTTAATTTAAGATTCAATCCCATCACCCAGGAATTCCAACTCAAGGCCTGACATTCCCCAATTAAAAAAGTTTAACCTGCCCTAAGGTTTAATTTTTCCCAATTAAGATTTAATTTTCCCAATTACGAAGTTATCTAAATAATTATAACTTAATAATTTAATAGTTTAATTTAAGATTTAATTTTATCAGATTAGGAAGTTTAATTTAAGGTTAATTTAAGGTTAGGTTTGTTCAATCAAGAAGTCCAATCCAAATTAGGGCTTAATTTTTCCTAATCTAGAAGTTGTAAATATATTCAAGGTTTAAGGTTTAATATTTCCCAATTAAGAGGTTGTAAAGATATTGTAAAGATATTGTAAATATATTTAGAAACTGAAAATTTAGGTGTATACATTTAGAAACTGAAAATTTAGGTGTATAAACCCTTACAACCTCGGAGTCTAAATCCCTTAGGCAAAAAAGATTAAAAATCAAAAAGGACCCATCTCGAAGTCTGGACACCCCCGGTTTCATTGCTAGCCCAAACAGCTACGGCAAAACTAGTGGTGGTTTCCATATAGCATATTTGAATTTCCTTCTGTGTCGACATTTGGAGACTAATTCACTCCTAGAATTTATCAGATTTAAATGTTTAGGTGCAGTAGCTATCATTACAGCTTCAGAGTTGCATAGACCACAAGATCTGGATCCTGGGCTGTAGGAGTTTGATTTTTTTAAGATAGACCATTTTATATTGTGTGGAATATTATTTGATCTTAAATTTTTAACTAAAGTGGTCAGGGATGTTCTGTTGTTACCGACATCGTTATTGAAGGAGTAGTTATGCATGGAAATGCGGGATTTAATTAAATTTGCTGTGGCCCCAATATATGTGTGTACCCTAGGATTTACCCTTATTCCCGCGCCATTTATATTCCTATTCACAGGTCTATTTCTATTTACTGTATTTATATGATGTGGATTAGGTTGGTTGATTGATTGTATATTATTGTTATCGTTACCTTCCATTGGGAACTCATTACCGGTTTGCTGAGGTAGAGGATGGATATTATAATTGTTAGGTCTAGAGTTATGGTGCAAATTAGTTGTGGTGCTCAATTGTGGAATTTGATTAGGGGCTGTATTTATGTGGTCTCTAGGATTCATTATATAATTATTTTGCTCAGTTACAGTACAAGCATATACAATATCAGAATATGTGCATCTATTGTCCAATGGGCAATCACTGGTGCGCCTGCAGTTGCATGTATTTATAGGATTGGAATAATTAGAATTAGATTGGATATTTTTTATTTTTTTGCTATTTGCTGAGATTATTGTTTGGGCTATATTTGGCATAGTAGAGTATGAAATTTTAATTGAATTCTTATTGAGTATGGAGCTATATTTATGTGGGTATTTAAAAGAGTTTTCCAATATTTTAAAGAATTCCTTCGGGATATTGGTTTTAACGTTATTATTGAAAGGTGGGTTAAACCAAATATTATTTTTCCTTCTAAGGCGTTTACGTGCAGTAGGTGTAGGGCTATCTATATGTTCTTGATTTTCATCAGGTATGATAGAGTGCCTTAGGGGTCTTTGTTTATTTACATTTCTTTTGGTTCGGTTCCTATTGCTAGTTGTCATATTATGTGTAATAATATTTACAGTTCTATCATTCTCTTTGTTTTGGTTATAAGTTATTTTTTTAGAATATCCAGAGTTGAGCAATGCATTGTTATAAAATTGTGCGTTTTGGTTGAAAATGTTTTTATTGGCAGAAAGCTTAGATATTCTATTGGAAACAGACGGTACTATTGAATTAATTATAGCTTTCGGGTGGTTAGATAGTTTATGTACATAGAAAAGAGTTAGATTGGGTTTATGGAAAGGGCTATATGATCCGTCATTGAGGTTAAGGGTGATATCAAGGAAGTTAGAAGTTTTTCTCTCCGGATCAACAGTTATGGAAAGGCCGAAATTTCTGAAAAAATCATGTAATTCTTCAATTGTTTTGCTATATCTTCTAGGTCTTTCATCAGAGACAAATAGGGCATCGTCTCTGTATAGGCCCCCTCTTAAATTTTTAAACCTATGTTTCATTTCATTTAAGAGGAATAAACCCACTAGATCCGTTACCTGAGCAGAATCAGAAGCTCCCATAGTAATATCGAAATCGTTGGGGGTGTCCTTTCTGGTCCATAATTTGCCTTCGAATTGGAGAATAGATCTTCTTGCTAAGGTGATCAGTTTAATTTCCTGATCAGTAAGGTCTGAATTATTTTTCGCTAAATTTAGGGCTTTATTTAAGAGAATTGGGGTAATAGATTGGTAATAGTTGTCTATGTCAAAAGTTATAAAACTTAATCTATGTTTATCTTTAAGGTTCATAAACCATTCAATTACGCTATCTGAAGATTGCCACAATGAAAAGAAAATTTTATTTCTGATTGTCGGGATGACCCTATCAAGAATTTTTTTACTGATTATGCCTAAGTCAGATTTTGATGGGCAAATTAACCTTATTGATGGGTTTTGTTGAAAGTTAGTCTTATGGTCTTTAAGAGAAAATCTAGGTGTAGCTGGCGTAACTATTTCTGCATGGTTAGTTAGATTCATATATTTAAGTAGTTTTTTAGCCTCCAAATTTATATCTATAATTTTATTGGGTGGTGCAATTTTATATGATTTATGCAACTCACGGTATATTAAGTTCTTGTAAGAGGTATAATCCAATTTGTAGTAGTTCTTAGTCTTGTCTGCCGGAACAATGAAATCCGTATGTTTGTTAACTCTCCTGGTAAATCCATTTATTTTTTTGACGATAGAACTGCAATATGTATTTTTTATATATTTGTGTATATAATTTTATATATTTTCAAAGCGTAATTTTATTGCCTGTAGTAGTATAACTGCGGTAATGGTCCTCTGAAGAGAAGAATTATCTTTGAAAACTCATGAGCTAAGGACTTAAGGATGCTTTGCATGAACTTTGAATTCTAATAAAATTTGATTGACACCTTGTTTTATTACTTCATTTTATATTATAATATATATATCATTATATATATATATATATATATCATTATATATATATATATATATATATCATTATATATATATATATATATATCATTATATATATATATATCATTATATATATATATATATATATATCATTATATATATATATATATATATCATTATATATATATATATATATATCATTATATATATATATATATATATCATTATATATATATATATATATATCATTATATATATATATATATATATCATTATATATATATATATATATATCATTATATATATATATATATATATCATTATATATATATATATATATATCATTATATATATATATATATATCATTATATATATATATATATATATCATTATATATATATATATATATATCATTATATATATATATATATCATTATATATATATATATCATTATATATATATATATATCATTATATATATATATATATCATTATATATATATATATATCATTATATATATATATATATCATTATATATATATATATATCATTATATATATATATATCATTATATATATATATATATCATTATATATATATATATCATTATATATATATATATATCATTATATATATATATATATCATATATATATATATATCATATATATATATATATCATATATATATCATATATATATCATATATATATATATCATATATATATATATCATATATATATATAATATATATATATCATATATATATCATATATATATATCATATATATATATAATATATATATATATCATATATATATATAATATATATATATCATATATATATCATATATATATCATATATATATATATCATATATATATCATATATATATCATATATATATATATCATATATATATATATCATATATATATATATCATATATATATATATCATATATATATATATCATATATATATATATCATATATATATATATCATATATATATATATCATATATATATATATCATATATATATATATCATATATATATATATCATATATATATATATCATATATATATATATCATATATATATATATCATATATATATATATCATATATATATATATATCATATATATATATATATCATATATATATATATCATATATATATATATCATATATATATATATATCATATATATATATATATCATATATATATATATATCATATATATATATATATCATATATATATATATATCATATATATATATATATCATATATATATATATCATATATATATATATCATATATATATATATCATATATATATATATCATATATATATATATCATATATATATATATCATATATATATATATCATATATATATATATCATATATATATATATCATATATATATATATCATATATATATATCATATATATATATATCATATATATATATATCATATATATATATATCATGTATATATCATATATATATATATCATATATATATATATATTTAGGCAAACGTTGAATAGCACGGAGTGTTTCTGCTTTTTGATCTATTTAAAAAAATTTTCCATCTTCCAAATGGTCAACTTCGTACCTCGATCAAACTGGTGTATGAAGTTTCCGTAGTTTTGTTGTTCCATCTTCCTTGCGAGTACTTTCGATTTGATATCCTCAAATCATCTTCAGGCGTTTTAGTGTGAAAAAAGAATATGTATTTATAGAATGTAAAGAGCGGAAAAGAGTATGTCTTTACTTTTTATTTTATTTATTTAATTCATTCATTTTTTTTTATTAATAGTAATTTATTTATATTTATTTTTTAATTTCATTTTTATTATTACTACACATCCCGGAATTAAAGATCTACTCAAAGCCGAAGCCATTAAAGATAGGTATGATAAAAAACAAAAATCTACTACACTCTTAACTCATAATTTAAAAAAAGCCGCTAGTGAACTCAGAAACCACCCAGACATCATTATTAAAAAAGCTGATAAAACGAATATATATGTTATACTTAATAAATATGACTATTTTACAAAACTACAAACAATATTAGACGATCACTCGAAATTTAAAAAAGTTAAAAGAAATCCAACTGATAAACTCAAGACACACGTAAATAAACTTATTACCGCCAATAATGCGGTAATTGATAACCTCAAACTCCAAAATAATTGGGGACTATAAACCTGGGTACCTATACGGTACCGTAAAACTTCATAAACATAACTCCCCTCTCCGTCCCATAATTTCTCAAATACCCACCCCTATATACCAATTAACAAAAACACTTAATCAACTAATAACCCATTATTTACCAAGTAAGTACGCAGTAAAATCCACGCATGAACTCATACAGATACTCCAACCCAAAAAACAGATAAAATTACCGCTTCACTGGACGTTGAAAGTTTATTCACAAATGTTCCAGTTCACAAAACTATAGATATAATTATTAATAACATTTAACAACCCATCCCCCACTAAAAATTGATCCTAACACACTTAAGTTATTATTAATCTGTACAACCGAGGTTCCTTTCTACGACCATAAGGGAAATATATATACCCAAGTTGATGGTGTATTTATGGGATCGGTCCTTGGACCGACCCTCAGCAATTTTTACATGGCTGACCTCGAAAATAAAGTATTCACTATAATTCCTAAACCTTTTATTTATGCACGCTACGTTGATGATATCCTCATTTTAGCAGACAATCAAAACGAAATAAAAAAAAACTACAAGACACTTTCCAAAATAACTCGGAACTTACATTCACCCACGAACTTAACGTTAATAATAAAATACCGTTTTTAGACGTTCTCATCGACTCTAACAAAGACACATTCATCACGTCTCCCTATAAAAAACCCACCTCTATTAACTCATGCATTTTAAGTTTTAAAAGCGAATGCCCATACCGATATAAGATTGCAATGATTAAAACCCTAGTAAACCGTACAAAATTAATCTCTTCTAGCAAAAAAATATTCCTTAACGAATTAAAAAACATTAAACAGGTCTTAATAAATAATCATTTTCCCAATCATATTGTGGACGAGCAGATAAAATTAATGCTTAGAAACTTGGACAATACTAATAATAATCAACCAAATAATTCCCACTACATAAATCTCTTCTATTGCAACCAAATGCATCCGAATTTTAAATTAGATGAAAAGGTTCTTAAAAATATAATACATCGCTACATATCCCCCGCCAGTCCTGATAATAAAATAAGATTCATTTATTATAAAAAAGTTAAATCAAACCATGTAGTTAAAAATAACACTTCTCAGACAAAAAATACACTAGGAAAGACCAATGTGATATACCAGTTTAAATGCCCAATGGGAGAGTGCATCTCCGACAACAACAATGATAAAACTAGGTCTTACATTGGTTTAACTACTACAACATTGTCCCGAAGACTCACCTTACATCTTTCCGAAACTAGCTCCATTTGCCAACACTTAAAAAAGCATGACTGTCTCCCTTCTCAATACAGAGAAATCTTAGTCAATAATACAAATATATTACACCACGATACCAACATTAAAAGTCTGAAGATTCTTGAGGCCCTTTACATAAAAACGAAACGCCCTACAATTAATAACATTGTTTATGAGACTAGTCACAACATTTTGAAGTGTCTAGCTTAGTAATCAACGTTATTAAATTCCTAACCATTAAACAACTACACGTTTGAATTTTAAACGCTCTTAAAACATAATCGAATTTTTTTTTTTTCGCTTAAGAAATCAAACTAACTTCACACCCCTTCGAACATAATCACACCCTTGTAACTTTTCAATACTTTAGACGCTCCTTTTTAAGTTGTATGAATTAAAAAATAAATTAAAAATAAATATAAATAAATAAAAAAAAAAAATAAATGAATAAATAGAATAAATAAATAAAATAAAAAGTAAAGACATACTCTTTTCCGCTCTTCTATAAATACATATTCTTTTTTCACACTAACACGCCTGAAGATGATTTGAGGATATCAAATCGAAAGTACTCGCAAGGAAGATGGAACAACAAAACTACGGAAACTTCATACACCAGTTTGATCGAGGTACGAAGTTGACCATTCGGAAGATGGAAAAAATTTAAAAAAAGATCACAAAGCAGAAACACTCCGTGCTATTCAACAACGTTTGCCTAAATGAAAACTTGCTGCCTAAATACACACACACCACACCACACCACACCACACATAATATTTATATCATAATATATATTATGATATATATATCTACATGAATAAATGCGAAAGTCGGGCCCATTTCTTTCAGTAATGGTAAAGTCAAAACGTCCTATTTCAAGCTAATTCAATTTCACACAATAGACGCACCGTCTTTTTTATATACTGCTGATGTATTTGTGATATCAGTCGCAAGGTTAACTAATTTGCATATTGGTTTTAAAAAAGAACATTTTATTAATTCACTTTTTTTAATTCAATTATTTTAATTTTAATATAACAAGTAATTCTGTTTCAAAATACTGCTTAATTTCCTGGAGAAATCATAGCATTTGTTTTTAAATGTTTCTTCAAAGAGACAAGACTTGATTTTCAACAAGTTACGATCGATTTCTGAATTGCAAGTGAAAAGGCAAATTTTTTTCCGTTTTCTTTACTGTCACATTTCAAAGATAAATCTAGATCGAAATTACCTAAATATTAACCTTTATTTATCTATATGAATAAATGAGAACGATTGTTTCGTGTTTACAAAGTTATGCATGAAATTGTCATTTTAATGTTTCAAGTGTTTCAAGTATTTCAAGTAGTGAAGCGTTAGCTAACTTGCTAACCCAACTAGCTTCATATACACCAACTTAAAAATGTGCCCTCCATGCAAAAGTTTACATTAAAAAAAGGTTTTTGATTAATTAATTTTGGATGGCTTCTTAAAGAACTGCAGTTAAAAGGTTGAACTTTATTGGATATTTTAACACAATGATCCAAAAGACACTGCCAAACATTAAATGGTTGGAAAATAATCATGTAAGCATTTAACATTGACCAAGCCAGAGAGCCCAGATTTACAATCTAATTGAGACTTTTCAAGAAAAATGTTAATAAGGAAACCAAGAAATCTTGAATTGGAAATATTTACTGAAAACTGGTGAGCCAATATTCCTGTGGTTATTTGTAAGAACCCTGTAGTGAAAAATAAAAAACATCTAGATCATTGGCCGTGAAACCAAGGACCACTAAGAGCTTCCAGAGGGACCGGGAGAGGTTACCGCCTCTTGAAATTTGTAAAGACACATACATATGCACTCGAATAGATGCAACATACAACAGCAATCTGCATTTATCTGTGACGATTTGTGCGAGTGCACGTGTATTGTTCTACCTTAGAATATTCTGTGAAAAGTTTACACAGCATATTATTCCAAAGAAGAGCGATAAATAACAGAAATGTCTACAGTAGATTTTATCAATGAATATTTTGTATACATCTCATTTCTTTATGAAAAGAAATTGCACAGTGTTTTTAAGCTTCTGCTCAAGTTTCAGAATTTTATAGCGCAGTTGAATGGGAAAAATAGTTACAATATAGTTTTTTATTCCTTGAACCTCATTTATTATTTTCAATAGAACAGCGATATTCCTTGCTTAAATTATATTTTTATCCATTAAGAGTTATGATGGCGCAAAAAATAAAATATGATTCCTATCTAAAACTAGGTTTTACTGTTATAAAAACTAGGAAAGAGAAACCACTGTGTGATATGCTTGAAAGTATTGGCATAAACCTAAAACCTAACAAGCTAAAAGACACCTGGAAAGAAACATTCCACATTTTTAACCAAAGATATTGATTTCTTAAACGAAAAGTTTAACAAGTTCACAATTCTAGGCTTGATAATGTAGTGGAAAAAACAACAAAAAAAAACTTAACATAAGACTTACCTGTAATACCAGACCAGGCCATGTGGAACAACAGAGTTAAAGCAAATGGCTGGTTTTATAGAAAGGAAGTACCAAATGATCATGTGACCTATTTTGCATTGCATGATGGGAGTCCCCATAAAGAGGACAGTAAATGAGAAAGCGCATTTCTTTGGTTCATCCCGGATTGTGACCAGTGAAGGTGGAGGTCGGATTTGGTGCTGTCAGAAGAGTGAAGTTGGAGTTCAAGTTGGTGTTTGCGGACTAGTGACTGTTTTGGGTCGGATTGGGTGCCCTCAGAAGAGACATTTTGGTGTTTTCGGACGACAGATAACACAGGAAAGATTTTCACAAAAAAGTCACTGCAGGACTGACAGCTTCATATGAGGTTTCCAGAAAAAACAGCCGTTAAAAAACCTCATACAATTGGAGAACAGCCAATACTTACTTGCTGCCCAGATATATTGAATTTGCTTGAACCTTCCGACTGTCAAAAACTAAGTCAACTGTCTTTAGAAAATAATACTGTTAGAAGCCGGATTGTGGAAACATCTGATGACATTGTCCCAAGTGATAAAAAATTCAGAATTCTACTTGCAATTTTTATGCAATCCAACTTGATGAAACTATAGACATTGCTAATTTTGCTTAACGTTGCATATACATCCAATACATAAATGATAATCAATTGGAAGTTTTTGTTTTGTGAAACTCAGTACAAGAACTGCAGAGATATTCAACAAAGTAGACAAGTTTTTTTGTAGAAAAGGGTATTAAATGGGAGGATGCAGTTGGTCTATGTACAGATGGAGTTCCACAAATGTTAAAATGCCGTTTTGGGTTTCAAACACTGGTGAAGAGGAAAGTCCCAATATCATAGGGAAACACACTGCACTATTCATCGACAGGCTCTTATAATGAAAACAGCATCTGAAGAGTTCAATGCTTTGGCTGTTGTGATCAAAGTGGTAAACTTAAAAGCAAGCGCACTTAACTCATTTATTTTCTTAGCTATGCAAAGCAAAAGAGTGATTTTTAAAGTCTTGATACACTCGCACATCAGGTGACTCAAAGGGAAACATTTAAAAAGTATTTGTATTATGTGATGAAATACAACTTTGCAAAACCTAAAGGATATTCAGGCAAAGTTTTTAGATAATTGCTTTCTACAATTCTTGTCTTTTTGGTTGATATATTTGAATTTAAATTAATTTGGGACTGCAAGGAAAAGGAATCACAGTGCTCGATTGCCACGAAAAACTCACTGCATTCCAAAAGATTGAACTATGGTACTAGAAGTCGAAAAAGAAAACCTTTTTTTTTTCGACGATTAAATTCATTCATTGATTGATGAAAATGATATTGATGAACATATCGTAAACACAATGAAACACATTTGTTATAATAAATTACTGTAACTCTTCAGGAAATGAGTCATGGTTATTCCCCTTTGGCCGGAACTAAGGATTCCGCCATATTGACTTTGCCAAACACGTGTATATATTTTAAGCTGATAAAACCTTTACGAAAGGCATTCTTATTCATTCTTCTTTTATCATTACAATTTTATCAGCTTAAAAATAAGAAAAAAAAAAAAAAAAAAAAAAAAAAAAAATGGACAAATTACTGCGGCCAGAAAGATTTAACACAGAACCAACTGCTCCGAATTCGGAAAAAATATACAAACATTGGAAACTAACATTTGAATATTACCTATGCACGTTAAATAACGACCAAATCGAAAACAATGCGCAAAATCTTTTCGCATTGATCAATTCTGTCTCGGCGACAATTTTCGAAATCATAAGCGACGCCACGGATTACAACGGCGCCATAGAAACGCTAGACGCTATTTATATGAAACCAACAAACATTGTATTTAACAGACATCAACTCCTGACAAGTAAACAGAAACCGACACAAACCATCGACGAGTTCATGCAACAGTTGGAAGTATTCGCTAAATCTTGCGAATTTCAAGCGGTAAGTGCCGAGGAAAACAAAAAACAATATATACGGGACGCGTTCATTAGCGGCATCTCGTCTTCGTCTATCCGTCAGCGCCTACTTGAAAAACCTTTCTCGACACTACAAGAGACATTTACAGTGGCTAGATCCCTAGAACAAGCGGAGAAGCATACGGCCAGCTTCGATTACCACCCGAGCGTAACAGCTACCGTAGGTCAACCAGAAGAAACTCCCTTAGCCGCTGTAAAAGGAAATACATTACAAAAAGGAATTTGTTTCTTCTGTGGGAACACACGGCATGCACGGGCGATGTGTCCTGCACGTAATGCCGAGTGTAGAAAATGTAAAAAAAAATGGCCATTGGGCTAAGGTATGTAGATCATCCTCCTCTCCTGCTGCTGTGTTGTACGACCCGGACTCCCCCCCACCCAATCTCTCCTGACTAGGAACGGGTGCCAAAGACATCACCTACACCAAATGCGAAATAAATGGGCAGGTAGTGAATGCTATGGTAGACTCCGGCAGCGTGAGGACGTTCATTAGCAAAAATACAGCAAGAAAGCTGAAACTTTTTGTTATCCCCAAACTGAAAACCGTAGCATTGGCGGACCCGAATCATCATGCTAAAATCATCGGCGAAACTGTTGTTGACATCTCTCTAAACGGTAAAAACCACCACGCCATGACGGTGGAAGTAATTAAGGACCTGTTCACGGATATGATTGTCGGAAAAGACCTTCTAAAACAATATAAAACTGACGTTGAAATTCGACGGTCCCAGGGAAGAACTTGTTATTGGAGCGATGGGTAAGAGTAACAGTTTTCCATGTATCAAAATTTCTCCTCCTCCCCTCTTCTCTCATCTTTCTACTCGGACGACCCCTATTGCCACCAAATCTCGTCGTCACTCATTCACTGACAACATTTTTATTAAAGAGGAAACTGCCAGAATGCTGAGGGAAGGCATAATAGAGCCCTCTATATCTCCTTGGCGAGCCCAAGTTTTAGTGACCTCTAACGAGAATAAAAAAAAAAAGAATGGTGGTCGACTACAGCGACACCATAAATAGATTTACAGAACTGGATGCCTATCCCATGCCTAACATTACTAAAATGATTGATGACATAGCTCGATACAACGTTTTTACAACACTTGACCTGAAGTCTGCTTACCACCAAATCCCAATTAGTCATGCCGATCGGAAATACACAGCATTCGAAGTAAATGGAAAACTTTACCAATTTACTCGTATCCCTTTTGGAGTCACTAACGGAGTGAGTGCCTTTCAAAGATGCATCGATGACATTGTAGAAAGAGAAAAATTAACAGATACTTTTGTGTATGTAGACAATGTCACGATATGCGGAAAGGATCAACAAGAACACGATTACAACCTTCAAAGGTTTTATAATGTAGCTAAAAAATGCAACATCACACTCAACCAAAGTAAGAGCATCATTTCTACTACTTCTATCGCACTTCTTGGGTACACAATCCAGAACAACCAAATTACTCCTGATTACCTGAGGCTAAAACCACTCCTTGAAATGCCACCGCCTCTAAATCTACAGTCGCAAAAACGAATAATTGGTATGTTCTCTTACTATAGTAAATTCATTCGAAATTTTTCTGATAAGATACTGCCGCTGAACCATAACAGGGAGTTTCCACTACCCCCGTCTATTCTAAATTCTTTTCAGACGCTGAAGACCGACTTAAGTAATGCCACCCTTATAACTGTTGACCCGGACAAAGAATTTGTAGTGGAAACTGATGCCAGTAAATACTGCATTGCTGCTACGCTGAACCAACAGGGTAGACCCGTTGCATTCTTTTCTCGGACACTAAGTCCGAACGAGATTAGACATCACGCGGTCGAAAAGGAAGCTGCTGCGATTGTCGAAGCTCTTCGAAAGTGGCGACACTTCTTACTCGGGAGACATTTCAAAGTTATTACAGATCAAAAGAGCGTCAGTTTTATGTTCGATAATAAGAGAAAATCAAAAATTAAAAATGATAAGATATGTCGTTGGCGGATCGAACTGTCACAATTCAAATTCAGCATTACTTACCGCCCAGGAACGGAAAATACAGCTGCTGATACGTTTTCTCGCATCTCTGCATTAACGCACACTTTGCAAGACCTCCGCGACTTGCATGCTACACTATGCCATCCTGGAGTCACGCGACTCAGCCACTTCATCCGGACAAGAAACCTTCCTTTTTCTTTAGAACAAATTAAAAACATAACAGACTCGTGCCCCTCCTGTCAGTATTTGAAACCTAAATTTGCCAGTTGTAACAAAGGAACACTCATACAGGCTATATTACCTTTCCAGCGACTAAACATCGACTTTAAAGGCCCTTTACCTACCTCTGTACGTGGTAACAAATACTTACTCACCATAATTGATGAATATACTCGCTTTCCCTTTGCCTTCCCCTGTAAGGATATGACTAGTAAAACCGTGATCCATTGCCTAAACCAACTATTTGCTATTTTTGGCATGCCCGATATGATACACACTGACCGAGCTGCTGACTTCCTTGCAGGAGAAATCAAAGATTACTTACGTGGCAAAGGTATCGCCACCTCTAAAACAAGTAGGTATCACCCTGAGGGTAACGGGCAAGTTGAGAAGCTCAATGGAACTTTATGGAAGGCCATCCAAACGACCTTACACTCTAGCAACATGAAACTGCCTCATTGGGAAGAGATACTACCAAACGCTCTCCATTCAATCAGGTCGTTACTGTGCACTGCCACCAATATGACTCCTCATGAGAGAATGTTCAAATATAGTCGTAGATCTTCCGCCGGAACTTCTGTTCCCACTTGGGCGAAACCAGGCCCAGTATATGTCAGAAACCATACTAAGTCTAGTAAGCTCGACCCTCCAGTAACCCCTGCTACCTTATTAGACATCAACCCCTACTATGCTCATGTACGACTACCCTCTGGTGCGGAAACTACTGTCAATGTGCGAGACCTGGCCCCTAACTCCTCAAACCAAGAAGACGAACACGATGAAAACAATACTGCAAGCCCCATAAAGAACCGCCACCTGACGAAAACAATATCGACGTGGAGGAGAAGAATCCCTTACCTGATCCTGAACATATCCATACTAGCCACGATGTGGATGCTGAGAACAAAAATCCCTGTGAGTCAGTGCAGAGATCGTCCAGAATGCGGCGATTTCCAAGTAAATATAAGGACTTTTTAACCTAGTACAGAACAGACTAAATTTAACTTCTGTAATTCCATACTTGATTATTGTTGAAGGGGAAAATGTTATAATAAATTACTGTAACTCTTCAGGAAATGAGTCATGGTTATTCCCCTTTGGCCGGAACTAAGGATTCCGCCATATTGACTTTGCCAAACACGTGTATATATTTTAAGCTGATAAAACCTTTACAAAAGGCATTCTTATTCATTCTTCTTTTATCATTACAACATTGATGCTTCATAAGGAAATTAGATGTTATTCCGCCAATTTAGAAGAATTTGATAAGTACAGATTTGTTAACCATTTGCAATTTCCATTCACAACCTGCCTTTTGACGACATTTATTCAAGAGCAGTTCAGATTTATTGAATCAGGGAAGTGCAAAACATCTTTGCATAAATATGTTGTGACTTTTGGATTAACATGTCACATTTTTATCTAAATGTTGCAAAGATGGCTCTGAAGGTGATACTTCTATTTGCCACTACTTATGAGTGGGAGACATCGATTTCCACTTGATTTGCCATCAAATCAAAATGTTGCAACAGTCGCAGAGCAACCCAATTCCAAACATTCAAAAGCAAAGCAATCCATCAAATCAAGTAGGAGTTAATTATATTGATTTTTTTTCCTTTGTTCACACAATAGATACCTTGGTTTCAGTTGTCAGATTTTTTAATGGAATATTTTCGACTCGTTTTATTAACTTATATCACTCTTGATATTTATTTTCATTGAAGTATATTTGTCAAATATATATCCCTCAGAGTCGAGGAGACCCAGTTTTGAAAAAGTATATTATAAGAGATTACCATGTAAAATAATTTCAAAAGTTTGGGAACCACTGATCTAGATAAATTAATTGCTAATAAGGGTAATGCAATCAATTATTGAATGGGGTAAGAAGGAATTCGGTCTTGTCAATTTTCTACTTTTGTTAAATGTTTCATGAAATCAAATCCTTATCTTTTGAAACATAAGCGAGTTTACTTCAGAAAAAAACATTGCAATTACTATTTAAAGATAGTCAATTATTGGATAAAATATTAAAATTTTATCAAAAATATACGGGATATAAATAACTTCAGGTATAATGGTCTACATAAATAAGTTTTAATAAAATTAGATTTTCAGCAAAAGTAATTTTTGCCTGAAGTATCTGGCAACTGACCCCATCACTAGAAATGCACACAAATCCTAGTATAAGCATCAGAAAAAGCAGATATTGTTCAGACAACTATATTTTTTATATTAAAATCTAATTTTTTAGTTCATTTTATATCTGATTATGTGAAAATATTTTCCTTTCAATAATTTTACAATATTTTATACTTAGGATAATCAAGTCTTCTATGATCCTATCACCAGACCACTGCACAGATCTGAATGCTATCAGTAGCAGTCAGCTGAGAGATACTTAGCAAAGACTAACCAACTAAAATAACCAATGATTAATTATTCTTTCACAACTAAATAAAAAGCTTTCATAACTATAACTGCATTATCATTTTTGGATAAATAATATTGGCATGTGAAAATTGTTAATTCTTGATTTTGTTAGTTTCCTATTGGTAGACTAATCAGCAACACCATAAAACATAAATACAATAAAAACATACTAAAAAGACAAAAAACACACATGGGAATATATACTATCTATTACTCAACCTCCCCTAAAGAAATACAAAGATATAAACATAATAGGGCAATCAAGCTAGGAGATGCTTTAAACTCAGTTACCAATATGCTTTCCAATAATGTTGACACACCAAAAGCAAAAACTATAAAATACATTAACGACAAAATTACGATGCCTCATCGAATCTAGTCTGATTTTACGATACAAAAAACAATTTCAAAGGTCTGGATTTTACAGCATCTGAGATAGCCAAAATTAGACTCCGTAAAATTAATTAAAAAAAAAAAATGGTAATCCACTTCTCTATCCCCACAAACTTATCCTGGAGCCTATCGACTGAAATATTAACGATGCGTTTGTATAAAAAAAAATGCTATAATAAATACAAAACCTCAAACCTTAATAACTTCCCCACGATTAGGGCTTTGCAGGACAAAACACCTAACACCAACCTACTTCACCTCACTCCCAATGTTGAAAACTTTTAGTAGATAACACATCTATTCAAGAACACGCTAACAAAAACTGCATATACTAGAAGCTCTAATCATTAAAACAAAAACAACTATCAACAAAATAATTTTTAATAATAGTGACAATATCCTTAAATGTCTTTAACACTAACATAGTACCTAATAATATAGCATGTGATTTCCGGAGAGAAAACAAACTATCATCCCTATAAATATCTTAGCACCATGACCGTCACAGATAACTACCCCTGATGGATCAAAAAGTACTCGGGTTAAAAGCAATTATGGTGGATACATCGGCCAGTTCCAGCTAAAAAACAAAGAAATACATTAGGAAATTGGAACGGATCAGGACAAAAGTATGTAGACAGAAGTTGTTTAACAATGAAAATGTAGTCCCACTATTGAAGCATTGTTGAAATTTAAATATATTTAGAAGTTTAGAAATATATTTACATTTCAACAATGCTTCAAGAATTGGCCTACATTTTCATTATTTCAACAACTCCAGCCAGCATGTAACCTCACATATCGACATTGAACCTCAACAACATCGAGCAGGCTTCTATTACTAATTATCAATATGCCACTAGTAAGATGTAAAAAATGAAAAAAAAATGTCTATTATGAATAGGGCATTTTGCATCTAAAATTCAAGTTTTGAAAATAATATTTTATTTGGAAAACAAAAAACCCGTATTGTTTATTTTGCCGGCCACAGCCACACACACGGACACCATTTTGGTCAAACTGAAAGAAGGGGAAGAAAAGTCAACAATATCCTGCATCATGGAGATTTACTTCACTGTAAAAGTTGTCAGATTATTTGCAAGGTTTAGCCAGATCAAGAATGCACCAAAAATGCTATTTAAAAAACAAAAACTTGATTCTGACTTTTGGTATTCTATGCATCAGACATTAATTCATCTCTTAATCCCAATTCTACCAGCTCATACAGCAAATAGGCTGCAAAGATAGGGAACAATTCTTAACTTCAAAAATGGAGTTTCTTTCATCAGCAAAATTGTGTCATGGTGATGGACTATTGAGGCCAGTTCCAAAATTCAAAGAATTAGAAGACAATTGACTCCCAAGGGGAAGAAAGGAGATCAAAAATTCCCTATACAACACTGTACAGTAACTTCTAGTTAACCCTGACAAAATTAGGAGTAAAGCGTCAGACAACAAATTCCATATGTAATATATTAATGTACGGTGAACGAGTTGTAATACCCCATATCACTCCAGAAGAAAATCCTCAAAGAATTCCATTTAAGACATCTGGGAATTACAAGGATGAAGGGTCTGATGAGGAGCTATTTTTACTGGACACACATGACAAGGACAGAGAAATTGGTAAATTCTGTAAAGGCTGTGCTATGGCATCTAAAGAATCACAGATACAATTTAGTTTGACAAAAACCGACCTATCATGGTCGCGACTGCATGTAGATTTTACTGCCCCACTTGATAACTATTATTGCTTAATCATGGTGGATAGTTTTTCAAAGGAGTCAGAGATTGAAATGCAAACAGTCAATTTTCTACATTATTTGCTCGGTTTGGTGTAACTGACTGCATTATGTCCAATAATGGAACACAATTTACACCCAAAGAATCTAAAATTTGTTGCCGTACATTTATGGTTGAACATTTCACAATCCCCCATATCATCCAAGTAATAACGGTCAGACAGAATGTTTCGTAGACACATTCGAGACCACTAAAGAAAGCACTCACAAATACAGCTATACAATTTTTTGCAACTCTACAGGGTTATGCCAAATAAAAATGCTCTATTTGCTGAGATGATGTTTGCCAGAAAGATAAGGCCATGTTCGACAAACTAATACCACATAAGCCAAAATCGGGATATTAAAAAAAAAAAAAAAAAAAAAAAAAAAAAAAATGAAAACATGAAGTTGGTGAGAGTCATATACCAGCACAAACATTGGGAAATGGGTAGAATTGAAAGAAAGGAAAATGGGTTAGTCAGAGGACTAAAATTTTGCATAGAAAGCATTTAAACCAGATTAAAAAAAAAAAAGAAAAGGGGGGGGGTCGTGAGTTTAGATATACAATGGACTCATCCAATAAGTATGATACTTTGATTAATCCACTCAGAGAGTAGAGTAGCCGAAGCTACGCTAGTGACATTGTATTACTTTAATATTAGCTTATTGTTTTCAATGATACATCTCTTTCAAAGACATGAACAGCAAAAAATAAATAAAATATACATATATCTATGAGAAATTGCAAAATTAGTCCAAACCGAAATTAAATTCAACAAAGTTGTATAAATATAAACAAATGGGTCCAGTTTAAAAGTCAGCAATATTCTGTATCATGGAGACTCCCCCCCCCCCACCGAATTATCAGATTATTGGCAAAGTTCAGCTAAATCAAGAATGCACCAAAAATGCTATAAAAAGTTTTGATTCGACTCATTTTAGTATCCAACGAGGGATTAATTTATCACTTAATCCCAAGCCATGGACAGCTAATCACTACAAAAAACAAAAAAAAACTTAATTCTGTTCCAGAGGTGGGGGTTGCAAAATTAGTCAGTCAAAATTAAATTTAACGAAGTTGTATGCATATTTTAATCAAATTGGTCCAGTCTAAAAATGGAGCGATAAGATTCATTGGTGTTGCTTAGCATTCAAAGAAAATTACATTTGTTGGATTTGAAAATTTGTACAGTAATTGGACAAAAATATCACTAAAAACGGTGAAAAACGAATAAAAGATAGAAATAAATTAAATTTTTACATTCAATTACCAGTTTTTTTTTGTTTTTAAAAAAATTTTTATTTAAAAAAAAATTTTTTTTTTACTTATTTTAATGGGTAAAAACCCCTTACAAATTCAGTTTAAAACCACTAAATTTGCATGCGCGATTTTTAGGCCAAAAACTGCCATTTTCACACAAAAATCATTTAGCTGGTTTTTGTACCTCATACTTTAATTTCTTTAACGATTACCTTGTAGATACAGTATGAATTAGGATTATAAAAATTAGCTAATTTTATTATTCATTTTAAATGAAATCAATGTTAAAAAAATTCTTAAAGTATCCATTTTATTGTATTACTTTTTAGAATTATTACAATGTTTCTGGAATCAGTAATCCTATTAAATTTAATTTATTTTAGTAAACTTTTGCCAGTTTTTCACCTTTTAGCAAGTTTTCTCTATGGACCTTTTTTATAGTTGAAAATAAAATTTAGTTTAAGTAATAAGCGAAAAGTAAAAAAAAAAAAAATAGAGAAAAAAAAGTTAAAAAAAAAATTAGATGTATAGAAAAAATATTTTAAAATAAATTAAAACCCATTAACAGGCTGTTTACCTTATTTAAAAAAAAGTTAATTAGACTTTTACCAACCAATTTTGGTCTATACGGAGCAAACACCTTTCGAAATTTAATTTCAGAAGATATTCCCCAGAAGAGTTCCATTCAGTTTTGCAAATTCTAAAAATTCAAAACTTGCAGGAATTCTTTTGCATTTTCTGACAATTAAAATTGACTTTTATATTAGCAGCAGTCACAACCCATGTCAAAGAGTAAATTTATAAAGGTGTTTGCAATCTTTAGAAATTTGAGTTGAGAAATGTGTTTTACGTATGAACTGAATTTCAAACTGAGCTTTTAGATCTAAATATGAAAAATAGGTTTCAAGTTTTGAGATGAGAATTGTTAATTTGTATTATTTGGACTACTATCCTCATCTTGATTGTTATTTTCACAACGTTTCGGTCAATGTAATCATATGGAGCAAACAACTTTAAAAATTTAATTTCTGAAGATATGTCAAGTGCTCCGTTTGGTTTGGCAACTTTTCTAAAAATCCCAAACTTACAGGAATTCTTTTGCACTTTTTGACAGATACAATTTGGTTTATTATATTAGTACCACAGTCACCATGCATGAACTTGATGAGTTCAGATCCAGACAATATGAAAATTGTTTGAGATTTGATAACAGGTTTAACACTTCTAGCAAAATACACACAGGAGTCAAAGAAAAAAAAAAAGAAAAAGAAATTCAATTTTGAACCAGAATAACCGCTAGTGACAAAAATAAAAAATTTCTTAAGATCGGAAGAAAGAAAAATTACAGAAATTTAGTTACTGCAACTTATAGAAACAAGAAAATTTCCAAGGGTCATTTTGAACAAGAAAAATTAGTGGGCTATTTTACAGAAATTGTTTAGTAATGATCGTTTTTAGTTGCAGCAACTAAGGATCACTTAACAGGGGAAAAGAAAAAAAATACATGCTGATTGACGAGATTAAAACTGGCGATGTAGCAGCTGCTTCCAAAACAGTAGAGGAAGGTCAACTTCTTCAATCATTTTTAACGGATTGCATACGCCTGGAATATTTTGTATTTTATGTCCCTGCTGACGTAATACCTGTTAAAGAAAAAGGGATTTTTAAAAACTATATAAGCATATTTCATTAATAATATTGATATTTCTTATTTGATCTACAAGTCTTTATTTTTTCAATAATACTAATAGAAGTATAAGAAAGTATAAGAATTTCAGAGTAATTTTACCACCAACTTTAGTTATCCGATTTGATCATATATGCATATAGTTACAATTCCGAAAAAAAAAAAAAAAAGTCTTTCAATAAAATATTTACACTTCAATATTACGTCTAAATGAATAAAAGCAAATCCTTGACCTATATAGTAGTATCTGTTCTGATGCTGCCCTTAGTCTTTTCTGTCCTCCGTCAGTGAAGAAGTCCTTGACTGAGGCAATTTTAATTTTGTTAAAATCCAAAGTACTCCTTTTAGGGGAGCTTGATTTTTGCCCCACATTAAAAACTGATCTGTTGTCTAACTTTGCCCTCATGGGGAGGCACATAAATAGGAACAGTAAAGTTAATATACCCTATTTCAAGTTAATTGAACTTTACACAATAGACGCACCATTTTTTATATACTGCTTACATATACGTGATATAAGTCGCAAGGTTAATTTGCATATTATTTTGAAAAAAGGACATTTTATTAATCAACTATTATTTCTCATCGTTATTTTTTTTTAATTTAATGAAAGTTTTGATTTTAATGTAACAAATAGTTCTGTTTTACAATATCTTTATTTCCCGGACAAATATTTAGCATTTGTATTCAAATGTTCCTTTCTTTAGAGGGACTGACTTGATTTTCAACAAGTGGTGCGATCTATTTCTAAATTGCAAGTGAAAAGGCAAATTGATTTCTCTTAACGCCATATTTAAAATAACTGTTTTGAAATTATCAAATAGTCAATGTTTCGTGTTTACAAAGTAAGGAAATGTATTATCTAGTAGGACTACTTGGTGGAGTAGTAATTTATTTTTCATCAACAATTGATTTCCTGCTGTTATCACACAAGGTAAATTTACTATAAAAAAAAAACACTTAACATATTTCCAAAAAGGTGTACGTATGAACTGAATTTCAAACAGTTTTTAGATCCAGATATGAAAATAGGTTGCAGAATTTGAGATGAGGATTCCTGCACAGTCCGAGTTTCTATTCACATAAGAGACAAATTGCTTAGTAATCTCAGAGTTTCCGATCGTCAGAAATACAAGATATTATGTTAAGCTACAATTATTATACACTAGTAAAAAAAAAACAAAAAAAAACAAACAAAAAAAACATTGAGTTAATCAGATTCAATGTCTTTGTTTTTATTTAGGCTCCCCGCAAAAGAACAATTTTGTCTATCTCTTCGGCAAGGCCCTGCAAATTAGACTACACTGAAGATTCGATATGAGATAAAGGTTACCCCCACACTTACTGATGATCTCTCCAACTGACATTTAAAGCACCATCTAATATTTCAAGCTTGGGAATAAATGTTAAACAGCCATAGACGACCTCCCTGATGACATCGTGTCTGAGATAGGTATATTTGCTGATGCCACCACGCTTTACTCTCGTCATGTGGACAAAACGGACACGAACATATCCGAGGCAATGGCTGAATCCTTAGAAAATTACCTCCAGACTAGTGGATTGGGGTCATAAATGGTTGGTAATTTTTAATGCCGCAAAGACAAAGCTCCTTTCCTTCAATAACTACAAGAAACCTCTTCAACTACCGATTATCATGACAAATAACACCCTACCTGAGAGTTCAACATTTAAACTCCTCAGCCTAACATTCACAGGTAACCTGAATGAGAACAAATACATTGAAGTTATTGCCAAGGTTGCAGCAAAGGTTGGCTCCCTCTATCGTGCTAGTAAGCTCCTCACACCCGACATTATCCTCTATCTTTACAAAGCTACCATCCGCCCATGCATGGAGTATTGTCAGCTGAGCTGGTGCATCATCCACTGGTCTCCCTCCTAGACAAGGTCCAAAAAAAGGGTCGCCAACTTAATAGGCCCCTCACTATCCAACAAGCTCTAGCCCCATCGCCGCAATGTTGCATCCTTGTGCTTGTTTTACAAATACTTTAATGGATTGTGCTCCTATGAACTGGCTGCTCTGGTGCCCCCCCCCC
The DNA here is from genome assembly GCA_963556195.1 of Sepiola atlantica. Taxonomy (NCBI): domain Eukaryota; kingdom Metazoa; phylum Mollusca; class Cephalopoda; order Sepiida; family Sepiolidae; genus Sepiola; species Sepiola atlantica. The sequence continues at coordinate 144,192,049 of OY744517.1, read as the reverse complement.
CTCTTTACAAAAATACACTAGACCAACCCAACAATCAGCTAAATCCCATCCATTCACTGTGGAGGTCCCCAGATGCCGGAGAGCCTTCTACTTCAATAGCTTCTTTCCTCGTGCTGCCGGCCTCTGGAACTCCCTCCCTGCCCCCGACAATATTGACATGCAAAGGTTTAAAATTAATGTAAACAGACATCTCGCTGCACAATTAGGACACCTAAAACCTATACCCTTCCGTCCACAGTGGCAGCCTGCCTTGTTTGAGGAGGGGGGATGGTTAAAAAAAAATATATAACAGGCAACCATTGCTTGAAGGAGGCTCCTTTTCATGTTGTCTGGAAGTATAGATTTCCTTTCAATATACAAACCCAATGCAAATGAAAGAAAATCTAAATTAAAAATTGATTAAAGAAAAAATGATTTCCTCCAGAGTGGCAGTAATGAGAATTCCAAATCAATCCACAATTTGGTTCTATTGTAAAATCTTTGTTCTTTTGCCTTAAAATTTAAATTAGCAATAAATTGATACAAAGAGTTTTTATGAAAAGAGTGTGAAAAAGAATAGAATTTAAAAATCTTTCAGACATGCACAGGGACAAATACATAAAAACAGGCGGGGGCAGTTTTTTCCATGAGATTTTCTAGCATTGGTAAAATTATTGCAAATAAAATAAGGGATTTAAAATGGTTGAATATAAAAGTTTGGAATTATAAGTGGCATACAGACAGAGCTTAACTCAAAGACTTGCTTAAAATATATCAGTTATGACCTTGATTGGTTGAGATTCCACTAGGCCCATTCCCGAAAGATGTACAGGTAGGTTTTAGAAAAGCAAGAATTGTTATTTAGAAGTTTTAACATACAGTTTTGTGTCGTAACCAGGACAGTTGAAGTAGAGACCTTTAAGTAGTTGATAGGGTTGGGAAATCGGGTAAGCAGTAAGGGCTGTGAAAGATTTTGGTGACGGGATAGGAATGAACACCTTGACCTTGGATACCGAAGGCAGTTTAGTATCATGTCGAGGACAGATTCTATTTAATCCAAAAATGGGACCCCGACATGCATTGTCACCAAGTCAGAGTGGACCTGGGAATAAATGGTAACGAAATTGGGGCCGTCACTTCTGGATATGCTTTAAGGTTATACACAGGACCCTTCGAGGAATATTGATTTCAGTTTATTAAAAAAATAAATAAACTACTGAAGGGGTTTTAAAGTTAAAGATGATATTAAAAGCCCATCATGAAATTAAGATGCAAAGTCCACATCATATCTAGGAGGTGGATCCTTTAACATACTTCAACACTCCCTCTACATTTCATGTAAAAAGTGTTTTTTTTTAATACATAAACTGTTCATTTGCAGACATTTTAGTCTTTTCAATAAAGATTAATTTCTGGAGGAAGTCACATTTCAGCCTGCAGCTAATAACATACAACTCAACCAACGAGTGATTCATGATGTATCAGACATTGTCAGTGAAAGTTATGTTCAACAGTGATAAATTGAACACATAACAGCAGGCCTCTTCTAAAAGATAAACATTCATAATTGAACTTTACTTGCCTCCATTCTTAATTCCTGGATATCGAAATGACTAGGATTGTTACAGGCTGAAAAATAAATAAAAGTTCTCCATGTAAAATTAGCAATTTGTAAATTTAAAATAAATTCAAGAAATTGTGTTTACTAAAAAAGAAAAAAAAAAAATTGTAGATTTTAAAAAGGACTTAAATTGCGTTGAATTAATTTGTTTAACTTTAAAACAAAAAATTATACAGAAAGCTGTTTGTATCTGAAGGTGTATACATTTCATATTTTGATATTGAGGTGCTGCAAGTGTCCCCGACCCCCAGAGTGAGAAACACCAGGCAACGTCTGTTCTCTATATGGTCCAATCTAAAGGATTGGCATAATTAAGATTGCATGCAGTTATATTGTGGTGAGCAAAGCATGATCCAAACGAACGCTAAAAAGCAAATAGTGTAGATTGCTACTCTTTCTTTGCGTCGTTTGGATACACTTTCCTTTTCGTGCAACCGACACGTCGATAAGTAATGCAAACTTTGTACCCCTATAAACGAACACAGGGAGTTCGCATCTTCCTCTTTTCAGCAGACACTATGAAAGAACACACGGGAAGTACGCTCCCACACTAGCCCGGCCTCTCAGCCAGGGGCGACAAAAAAAAAAAAAAAAAAAAAAAAAAAAAAAAAGACTTAAGTATGTACAAGCTTGCTTCGGGCGCACATACCCAGTATCAGAATAAGGTAACAAACCTACACACGGATCACAGCCACTCTAGGATTCACACACTAACAAATAGACATACACCTCTTTAGCCCCCTCGTGTTCGCCTAATTACTATGAACAATTTCTAACAAAGAGTTTGAATAGACTTTACAAAGAACATTTTACTTATTAAAACAAACTAATATTCCATGTAAGTTTGTAGCTTTACAAATACCTTATCTAAAATAAATTGCTAATTATAAAATATTTTGTTGTCTAAAGTAATGTTTCTTCATTTTTAATTCACTAAATGTTATTCCTGTTTGTAGTCTTTTCCTTCCTTCATTCACAAAACGCCATACATATAAAGCTAGCTCTTACTAGCTGGTGACCTCTAATATCCATTCTTTCGCCATTTTAAGTTTTTATTCACCGAAACCTTATTCATGCATGTAAGCACTTTTTACACTTATGAATTTATGAATTCAAGCCAGGAATTCTGTCTACCATACCCCCTAGTGCCGGGAATATCCAAATGTATGGAGTGGATGCAAAAAGTGGCATGCTGTCACCCAAGTAGTAGAAGATAGCTTCAATATCAAGAAGAGTGCTATCTACATCCACATCACATGGGCCACAGCTTAACATTGAACTGCAAAGAGGCAGTTTAATACAGGTATTTTAATTTGAAACAATTTAATTTTAACCTAAGATAAAATAAATAAGATAATTAAAATGTGAGCTCTCAAATACCTGCATTATTACTTCAAAGATAGCAATTATTTTTCTCCATGAAAATTTTTTTAAAGACAAAAAAAAAAAAAAGAGGGCGTAGCATACCGTGAGTTTTGAGGTTTGAACTTTTGTTGACAAATGTGGGAGCAAATATCCTGTTCAAGGTGAGCAATTTTGTTGTGAGAATGTCGGAGTTCATTATGCAGGGTTTTATTCACCAATAACAAGTGAGTACACTCAGAATTGACTTCATTGTAGAGCATCTGAAAAGAAAGGGGGGGATAAATAATGTAAAAATGATAGGTTCTTAAGTCTAAAAACCTTTATATACATAAGATACTGTATGAGAAAGTTCTGTCTTGAGTGTTAATTGAATTATCTTCCCTTTGTAGATTGGCTGTTTGGAGTTTCTAAAGCTAGATGGCTCTGGCAGTCAATTTGCATGAGAGTAAGTGTCATTAGTATATAGACTACTTTTTGAATTAACACTGCTATTGAAAAGTATTGATTATTTGAGTTGCAACATTTAGGTTTAAGTTCGTAGGTTTGGGAGGTCAAGTGTTTGTGCATGGTTTACTTAGATATACAGATGCCACCCTTTAACGATTTCTTTATGAAGAAATGTATTTCCTTCTAGAGAGTGTGGAATAAAATGGTGGAAAAATAGGCATGAAATGTTACAAGTTCATTGGAGCAGCATCTTGTTTCAACCTCAATTAGTGTAACTATTTGAGGTTCTTCACATAAGTATAACAACCTTTATATACATGTCTTTACAAATTAGTAATAAATGCTTGAGGTTTAGTTTAAGTTCATAGGGTTTTGGAGGTCAAGTGTTTGTGCATGGTTTACTTAGACATATGCATGTGCAACCCTTTAGCAATTCCCTTATGAAGAAATGTATCTAAAGTTGATGGTTGAGACATTGAAATTGGAAGATGGGGCAAAGGTAATATCAACTCCCGTGAAGATGAGATGTTTACTGGTTGCTTCTGCAAGCTTATATTTGAAACCGTTTGCTTATCTAAGCCTCGGTTACATGTGTGCATTAGGATTCTGCATTGTTTTACTTTTATTCACCCCAAACAAGGCATGCTGCCACTGAAGCATAAGGGGTTAATGTGGTCGTCCCCAGATTTATAAGGGTCAACCTGGGTGAGGAGTTTGGCAACCTGACGTTTGTTCACATTAGATTACAAATTCTGCATGTTAATACTGTCGGGAATTCCAAAGATAAGCAGTCCGAGGAAAGAAGCTATCAAAATAGAATATCTTCCAGCATTTAGTGACCTCTATATTGAAGGGTGGGATTTGGCAGCTAGTCGGGTGGGTCGAGAATATTTTCATTTTGGAGGTTTGGTTAGTGCAAGTTGGGACATTTGAAGAAACTTCAAACCATTGCGCCAAAGATGAGCATATCACTTGAAACTTTTGAGACATTTGGGGGAAGGGTACAAAACTAAGATTCACAGAAATTAACTTTTTTTTGGGGGGGGGGGGAACTTGTTTATATAATCAAAATGATAAAATTTAAGATTTCTACCTGAAGGAATTCATGTGGCCGAAAGACACCCAGAAGATACCTTTTAGAAAGTGCATGATATCCTTTAGATATAAAGGGGAGACTAAGGGTAGTTATGACCTATGTTTCAGTGTAAAGATGCAGTATATAAACTAGTTTGAGGAAGACCGAAGAATAAAGTCACCAAGCATTGCACAGAGGTTGGCAGGCTTACAATTTTCATATGCGTTCCCGGATTAATGCAGACTTCATTTGTTTTGAAAAAGCCACTATTACTCTTTTACTGAGGACAGCCATCACCAGAGGCAGTGGGCAAAATTCAATTTACATATCAGCTTAACAGACCATATTTTTTATGTGGATGAAACTGTAATCAAATTGATTTAAATTTGAACACAATACCATGGGAGTGCTTCAATGCTGACTACAACATAGTTAGCAAGTACAATGCCACCAAATACTTGTTGAGCCGTCCTCTTAAGTAAACAAAATCAGACCTCTTCATCCATTGTTTCCAATTCTCTCACAGTATGGGTCTACATCAAATTGACAATCATTCACCTTTATCCTCAAGCGGCTTTTGGGCTTTGATAAGTGGTGACTCAGTATAATAAACATTCTTTTAAGCCGGTATTTAAAAATAATATTCATGAAATGCTGTCTACCAATTTTCAATTTTTTTCATTTTTCTAATGTGTTTCTTTTATCGATTAGGGTTTTACAAGTGGGGTTTGCATAAGATGAAAGTATAAATACTCTTGGGCAATGTCAGGTCGGGTCTGCTAGTATAATATATACTATAATATACATATACACATAATACACACATTATAATATATACACATATTATAATAAGTGAGAGCCATTTACCTAGACGGAGGTAAAACAAGGATTCAAGTGTTTCTGGTTCACGAGCTATTAAAATTAAGCCACTTATCCCCCATTGCACCACATGCTCCAGATCTGAAGAGAGAATCAGCAAGATCTTGATCACCAATGCTCTTCGAGGTGCTGTCATAGACAGTTGTGTCGTTTGCATAGATGTCAACAATTGATCTCAAAATATGACCAAGAAGATCATTAATTAAAATCAGGAAGAGTGTGTGGTAGAGAATAAATCCTTGAGGCACGCTGATGCTGAAAATGTGCTTCCGACCTCTGCTCATCAACTACTTTTATAGACCTATTATCAGAGAAATGATTTGATGGTTGAAGACATCAGATATTCCATAGCTAGAAAGAGCAAAATTGGTGCCATATCTTATCGAAGGCCTTTCATATGCCAAAGACTATTACTCTAGCAACAAAACTTCAGTAAAAAGATTCATTGATTCTGTGTAATATTACAGTTCATACAGCTTAATCATAACAGTGATCGAACCCGTGTTAGCTCGAGTTCAAATAATGTAAAGATATATCTATTACCAAAATGAGTAGAATTTACACTACAACAACATACACTACTTTGTGAGAATTGTGTCTAATCGGTGTTTATGTTTTGTATATTACATGTTAATAAATGTGGCAATAGTATTTGGCACTCTTCGTACTTCCTATTTTGGTTTGAAAGTACAAAGCCGCTATGTAAATAACAGATCAACTTTTCAAACAGATCTCACAATGGTAATCATCAAGTGTTAGCCAACAAAATTCAGTAAATATGGATACGCTTAGTAAATTTTGGATTATTCAGTCTGAACCCTTGAGTGATGCCTCATTCTGTGAATATTTACATGAACTTGATATACAACTAATTTTGGAAAATCTCAATTGACTTAAAATATAGAAGAATTATTGATTATCTAAGCTGTTTTGGGTTGGGAAGGTAAAGTGAGCACGTATTGTTGGTATTTTTATTACAGAGAAATTGGTTGTAGAGTTGGAAGATGTTGCGATCGAAGTTTTGTAGACGAGGTTAAAAGCTTGTATGAAGGAAAAGGTGCTTGAGTAGATCCGTAGCAGTCATAGAGTTACTTTGTAATGTGTATCAGTGTCTCTCTCAGCTGATTTAACCAATCAGCTCACAGGGCGCATTGATATCATTAGTTCCCTAAGGGACTACTTGAGTTTCCTTAGGATATGTGGCAATCACCAGATGGTACCCTGGCACCAGCCAGGGCAGATCGCCTCAGCCTCTCTCCTGCCTCCTCGTCCACTGGACTCTCACGGCGGCTGCTATCTTCGCCTGAAGATATTTTAACTTCTTTCAGACATTGTCCTAAGTTTCTACCTATACCAAACGGTATAGGTAACCTCAAATATATGAATAAACCCCTTTCGTTTGTTGTTGTAAAAAAGGTTTCGTTTGTTTCTTTAATTCAGTTTCGTTTCGTTAAGAATAGGAGATCACAAATCCTCTATTTTTACATCCTTCTGGCCTTGCTGCATATGAAGAAAACAGTTTATCAAGACAAACTTCTGTATCTACCATTTAAATCAATTTGATTAATACAGTTTCATCCACATAAAAAAATATGGTTCGTTAAGCCAGGATTTTTTGTCTCATTAAGTCATGGCTGGAGATAAGGAAAGAAACAATGTCCGGTAGCGTAGACGTTTTAACTCTGTTTGTAGAAGGTGATATGAGGCTTGGGTGGAAGCAGAAGTTGTCTTTCGCACGCAAACGGGGTTCTTATTCAACAACGTACAAATCAGCCCGCGAGTGAGAACATGCAAATGCAGAAGAAAATAGGTCGCAATTATGTAACTGCTACAGGGTAAATAAAGTGATGTAAATCATAAATCATGCTGGTGAAGTTGATGAGAAAATGTTCACAGCAATATCAGTATATGCACCACAATGTGGTTTGATTGAAGATGATTTTTATGACAGGCTTATTACAGTAACTAGTAAGGTTAGCAAGAAGGAAGTACTTACTGTGCATATCAACCATCTAATGGGTTATTAAATGCCAATAATGTCAAATGTAATTTCATAGGAGGGATAATTATTTTATATTCTTAGAAAACATTGCTCTCAGAAAATATTTTCCAGAGAGGGTACCATCATTACTCCCAGAAGGAAATTTTATAGTGAGAGTGGGAAAATTAATCTTAGAAAACATTACTCCCAGAAAACACTACTATTTGAAAACATTACTTTTTGGCAATGGTAATATTTTTTGTTACTATGATTGACCCTTGGCCACCGCTTCCTGGTATATATTTGAGGAAAAAAAAAAGTTTATTTTTAGAAGAATCAGATTGAATAATACAATCTCCAGTCTAGCCAAAGTAAGGGCCGATGTGAAGGAATGGCTCAGCCACCAGGATCCTGTCCTAAGGCATCACGGGTTGCAACACATGACCTTCAGGTGGACCCATTCTTTTTATTGGGGGGGGGGGAGAGGGTACCCCTCTGCACGGGGTTGCAGTAGGTGAATTCGTACAAGGCAAAGTAATGTTGGAAAGACCTCTGGTTCATGGAAGAATAGTATTTGGCAATTTTACAATTAGTAGATTTGAGATTATTCAATCTGAAACCTTGAGTGATGTCTCAATCAATGAATGTTTACACAGACTTGATACGAGGAGTCAACTATTTTTAATATGAATTGATAGAGGGATAATTATGAAAAATTCAAAATAACTTAAAACATGTAAAAGTTATATAAGCCGTTTTAGATGTAAAACAGGCCATGGTGGTGTTTTTATTGCAGAGAACTGGTAGATAAGTTATTGAAGTTAACTGTAAGTGATCAAATCATACTGTTTAAGTTGAGAAAATTTTCACAGCAATCTGTTTATGTATGACAACGGTTTGAGTGAAGATGCGAAAGATGAGTTTTAGGATGTATAAAGCCGTTATACAAGTAAAGGCTCAAGACAATACACAACTTTTCAAACAGGTCTCACAATGTGCATAGAATATTAGTCAACCAAATGTGGAAAAAAAATTAAATTTCGGATTATTCAGTCTGAACCCTTGAGAGATGCCCCATTAAGTGAATATTTACCGACTAAAAAAAAAAAAAAGAAAAAAAAAAAAAGTCAAATTTTTTTTTCTTCAACTAAAACTCTACTTTGAATATCAAGAATTTACATTAGATCAAAAATTCAATGTTTCGTTTTATTAAATAGATGGACATTTTATGTTTTATGAGGGGGGATAAATAGATTTGTTTCTTGTAAACTTTAATTTCTAATTGGAAAACTCCATGGATGGACTAGTTTTTTGAAAGTAAAAAAAATGTATTTACCTTTGAATTTGCATAAGTTGACAGTTCCTATTTAGACTTCAAATCTTGAAGGCTATGTTGTTTAAGACTTGAGAAAGTTTCAGGAGTTCTTATAAGATCACATTTAAGCAAGCGATTTTCACTCGACAATGAACTACATTAGTAGATCATCTTTAGAGTTTCTTGTGTGGAACGTCTGTCTTGAGTCATTGTGTTGAAAAGACAAACCTTGCCTTGTAGTGGCCATTCTGTTGCTTGTGAAAGAATCCATAAACAAAATGCGTTTCAAGTAGGAAGGTTGTGTCAAACAAGAGCAGGTTTTCTCATCTTTGAGACCAGATTCATTTAGTTGAACTATCCTTTTTACTTTCACATCCGAAGTTTCAAAAGGATGTGATATCTGTCAGAAGATCTTGTAACTGGGACATCCTTGGTTTGAGTGTCATCTTTGTGAAAAGATAAAGAGATTACAAATACATCGAGAACATAAAAGATTGTTAATCGGCTTGTGCAGAAAAAAGATATTTGAAACTCATTACCAAATTAAGTTTAAGAGGGGGGCAGATACAGTCCCTTTTATATTAATAGGATGGCTATCAGTTACATTTATCTTTCAAGAATTAGTGCATAATTAAGAACGACATTTTCTTTTTTTTTTAAATGATGAATATTTTAAAGATTTCAGATTAATCTACTACAATAAGTTTTTTTTAACAGAACAAAATTGGTGCTAAAATTTACTTGTTACCAAATTAAGCTTCAGGGGGAAAAGGAAACAGATACAGCTTTTATATCGATAGAACGGCTATTGGTTACATTTATTATTTCAGAATAAATGTGTATATTAGAAGTCTGACATATTATAGATGTGAAAAAAATATTTAAAGATTCTAAAATATTAAAATACAGAATGGCAACCAATCTAGTATCAATTCCAATTGTATAAATAAGGACAAGGTGGAATTTCATCTACTTTCATTTACCTTACATTCATTTAGGGTGTTTTGGTGTTTTGTTTATATTAAAAAAAAAAAAAAAAAAAAAAAAAATGGTCCTAAAACTTAGGAACGTGGAAATGCAAGTTGAACATTTCTAAACATTTTTCAAAACGTGATTAACTAGTTTTGAACACCTTTTGAACACCTGAGATGACTGTCACTAGATACAATTTGGAAAATAATTGAACGTGCCAACCTCTTCAAAATTCTAGTAAGCCACACAGGCACATATATATGTACTTATATAAAATTTGGCATGTCTTTATTTTTATGTATAGAATTAATTCCTAAACTTATTACCTGATCATTATGAATTTTGGAACACAGCTGATAGGTATCAGGGATTGTTACTTGGGCTATATTGAGTTTTAGTTTTATGTAAAGGAGGACAAAGGGGTGAAAGCCGTTTGTGAAAATTCAGATACGTCCGATTTGTAAAATTTTTACAGTAGGTATTAGACATCAATTAGTATTCCAAATTTCAGCGTCTTTGAAATATTTAAAAGGATTTTTCCCCCATTTAAGCATTCAAATTGCTATTGTCAAATATATCAGATTTGCATTGAATTTGATCCATTGTCATTTAACACCAATTGTGTAAGACCCCTCAATTTCAATGTCTTTTTAAGATCTAATCTTAGCCTTAAATTTTAGACATTTTATAAGATCAAAATCACGTAATAAGGATTCTAGACATTTCTATTAAAAATAATTTAGTTTTAATTATATTCAGCTCAAGAAGTTATGATTATTTTGTGCTAAACTCAAACATTACTCCCCCCCCCCCATTTCATTGTATGAAAACCATTATTTGGTGCTTATATAGATCAGGGCACATGAAAAATGCATTTCCAAATAAAAACTTGTTTGCACTTACGCATCAGGCAAAAAACAAATATCCTCACCAAAAATCAGGAAAAATTAGAGTAGAATTTTTAAATAAAAATCAGTTTTATTGTATTTTGCCCACTGCAATTGATTTATTACATGTTTATGACAGACTGAGTTATAGGTCCCTAAATTCCGCTCATATCAATTCAGCAAGATACGATAACACTGATTTTTATTTTCAATTTAAAATTTACTCAATAATTTTTGCTAATTTTTGGTGTAGATAAGTTTTGCCTGATACATAAGTATATCAAGAGTTTCAGTTAATTTATTTGGAACTAGAGTTTGAAAAAAAAAAAAAAAAAAAAAATTACAACTTCATAGTGAATCTATCATTTTGCTGAAACGTCCAGAGACATGTAGTTTATTTTGGTGGGAAAACGGCTTAATCTATCTAATATATAAGAAAACATTCACAAACTCGTCTATTTACAACCAGTGTCAATAATTTCCCTTTCTTCCTGTGAACTTAAAACTAAACGGAACTTCCATGAGCAAAGTTTCTTTCCTAGAATTGCTTGTGGAACAGTACCACAGGGCTGCTTCCTGGCTGACTACAACATTGCCATCTTCAAGTCCAATATAAACAGATTCATGTTGAGCCATCCTCTTAAATAATCAATTACTGACTGACCAGTTAAAACCATCGTTACTAATCCCCCTCAATGTTTCACCGTCCACCTGTCAAACTCAAATCCTCAAGTGGCATCTGGGCCTTGATAAGCAGTGGCTCATTTGGAAAAAAAAAAAAAAGTAGTGATGCCTTGGAGGATGGTCTCATGACAAAACACACCTCAATAGTATAGTTTCGATTTCAGACATACCACATTCCATTATTAGATTCGGACGGAGGGGTAGATCTGACTTTGACCGATAGTGTTTCACTGTTCAACAATTCATGTCACATAGAATGATCACCCTTTCCATTTACACTTTTTTTGGTCGAGACAGTTAACTTAAAAAATTCTATTAAAACATTATCCTTAATACTCTAGTGTTATAAGATATTTCGGTGTTTGTGCAGTGTAGTTAACAGGAAAAAAAAGGGGGTGACGAAAACAAAAATATTTTTTACCAAACGCAAGAAAATTTAATCTATTGATCTGCATAGCTTCTCAGTTTTGAAATTTAAATGTTTGTATTCTCAGATTAAAATTTTTTTTTTTTTTTTTCGCAGCCTAGGTTAGGAAAAACAAAATGTCGGTTAAGTGAGATCTAATCGTTCGATATAGTGCAAAGTATTTTGAAATAAATATGAACTTAAAAACAGATTCAGTTAAGTTTAAAAAATACAGATTATTCGAAAATTAAATATTTGATCGCTTGGTGACAGTTATTAGTTGTATTTTTTTTTATTTCGATTTTTCAATTGTTAGACATACCACATCGAATCATCACATCAATCGGCCATTTTGATTTTTTTTGGCAGCCTTCAAGGCGACAATAGAAAATCTAAAAAACACTTAAAGTTAACTATGCAAATTGATAGATTAAATTTTCTTGCATTTGGTAAAGGTTATTGTTGCACATTTGTTTTCTTCGCCCCTTTTCCCCTGTTAACTACACTGCACAATCGCCACATGTAACATTAAAAAAATACTTTGGAAAAAAGAAACTGGATGGTCTCAAAATTTAAAGTTATTTTAAAACATGTCAAAAAATTGAACTGTCCATTTTATGTTTAATTAAAAACATAAAATGGATAGTTCAATTTTTTTGCATATGTAACACTTCCTTTTATCAGATAAACTCATTTCAAATACAAATTTGGCTAATCATTACTATTACCAACATGAATTATTTTTAAGGAAATACAGTTGGAATAGTCGAAAACAATTTATTTTGTTTTACCAACGCATTTGTAACCTATTTGCTTTTAAAAAATAATATTTAATAGAAGTTATCTTTTAAAGTTAATGTAAATACCGATTCTGAACAAAGTAGCCACCTTGTTTAACATACACAAGTGGCTTAACCAAGATGGGTACTTTACTCAAATAGTTCATAAATGAGCAGGTAAAATGCATAACACTGTAGGAATAGATTTATAGGTATGGAGAGGGTGAAAGATGGGAATCGCCATTATTTAGTAGGGTAGCTGAGTTTTGAAAAGGTTTGGTTTGTTTTATAGCATATCGACTGTGGGTTATTTTATGCCGAATAAAGTTGTCAAAAATTCTATAGGTAGGATAATTATTTATATTCGCATAATACATTACTCTTTGAGAATAACCACACCCAAGCTGGAAAAGATTCCGACAATACTACAAGCTACATACCTATACAACTAGTTTCGTGTTTGAAATATAGTTCTAAAATATAATTCCATAATAGGGTAATTATTTATATTCCCAGTATATATTACTCTCAGTTAAAGCGGAAACACTCTTAGAAAGGAACCTTACTGAGAAGGAGCAACATTCTCAACACACCACTCCCAGAAAAACATTACTTTGGAAACATTACTCTTTGGCATTGATAATCTTTGTTCTCAATGTGATTGATCCTCAGTCACTGCCTTCTAGTATCTATTTAGGGAGAAAAATAAAAATGAAAAGGAGAAATAAGGTTTTTATATATTTTAAGAATCAGATTGAATAATACAGTTGGCATGACGTGCCAGCCGATTAATCAGATTGGGCCTCTCCGACCTACCGTCTAGCTGAAGTAAGAACCTGAAGTGACCAAGCCACGGACTGCTAAGTTACCATGATCCTGTCCTAGGACATCACGGGTCCCCACCCACGGCCAACAGGTCGCCCCGTTTTTGAGGAGGAGGGGGATGGTTGCTCTTCTGCATGAAGTTGCAGTCGACAAATTTTAGGTCTTATCGACAGGGCACTGTTTGAAATGAAGAAAAAAGGGTCACCAAGTTTGATAAAGGACAAACATCTTTTTTATAATTTAAATCAAAACTTTATTACAGTGTTAATATTGGTTCAGCTAGCATGTATGCACTATAGAAATCGAATGGAGCGAGAGAGTTCCATCTCACAACACCATTGCGACAGATAAGGTATACGACTTGTCTCGGTTAGGTCTCCAAAAGAGTCCATAAATGGATGCGAAAGGGTCTGGGCAAAATTGGAAAAAGGCCACGTATGCGCAAGTATTCTAATCGGCCGACATACCACTATGCTAGTGAGAACAGGCTTTTGTTATCTTACCGAACTATGAACCACTATGCTAGTGAGAACAGGCTTTTGTTATCTTACCGAACTATGAACCACTATGCTAGTGAGAACAGGCTTTTGTTATCTTACCGAACTATGAACCACTATGCTAGTGAGAACAGGCTTTTGTTATCTTACCGAACTATGAACCACTATGCTAGTGAGAACAGGCTTTTGTTATCTTACCGAACTATGAACCACTATGCTAGTGAGAACAGGCTTTTGTTATCTTACCGAACTATGAACCACTATGCTAGTGAGAACAGGCTTTTGTTATCTTACCGAACTATGAACCACTATGCTAGTGAGAACAGGCTTTTGTTATCTTACCGAACTATGAACCACTATGCTAGTGAGAACAGGCTTTTGTTATCTTACCGAACTATGAACCACTATGCTAGTGAGAACAGGCTTTTGTTATCTTACCGAACTATGAACCACTATGCTAGTGAGAACAGGCTTTTGTTATCTTACCGAACTATGAACCACTATGCTAGTGAGAACAGGCTTTTATTATCTTACCGAACTATGAACCACTATGCGAGTGAGAACATACCAGTGCAAAAGAAAATAGATCTTGATTATGTAACTGCTATAGGTTATATAAACCCTGATTAATGGAAACGAAATTTCTCCCATCAAGAAAGTTCATAAGTACCATACAAACTAAGCACAAAGTTTCAAATAACATTTCTGTTCAAATTCAAAAATTTGTAGGCTCCTGTACCCTAGAAAAGTTTAAAGCAACAGTTTTTAGCAAAAAAACCTAAATAATGTTTAACACTTTACTACTGAGAATATGGGTTTAATTTAATTACAGTTTGAATAGGTTTTGGTTAATGATTTTATAAATGACTTTAAGAAAATTAAGTTATCGGCCGCCATCTTTGATCTTTACCGATAGGCTCAAGCTGCTAGTTCATTTTTATTATCAAAATGCAAAACCTAGATATTCAACATGAGCGAGAAATAATCAATTTGCTTGATTTAAATTTTAGGACTAAAAACAGCATTTCAGATTTTTAAAAACATTCGAGGGGAAGGGAAAGATCTACACGTCGCTACGTCAGCCACATTGGTAACAGACAAAAGTATAGACAATTTTTTTAGAACAGATGCGTGCCCCTGGCGCTTGGAAGATATGGTGAGCTAAATTACGGTTTAATTACTATTTCAGTCACGTAAATAGGAGACGAATGGGTAATTTTATTGAATCACTCCAGTCTCCAATCGAGTTTCCTGAAAGCTATTTTGGCATTGAAAACCGTTGCAAATAAGTAGTTTGG
This sequence comes from Sepiola atlantica, assembly GCA_963556195.1. Taxonomy (NCBI): domain Eukaryota; kingdom Metazoa; phylum Mollusca; class Cephalopoda; order Sepiida; family Sepiolidae; genus Sepiola; species Sepiola atlantica. The sequence continues at coordinate 144,177,039 of OY744517.1, read as the reverse complement.
TTGTTACGTCATGTCGTCAGAGTGGAAGCCGTAACCCTAGAGACGGGAGTGATTCTATAAAAATACAATAACATTACTCCCAAGCTTTTCACGTATCTTTAAGGTAAATATCACGGCACAACCTCTGCACAGTTTCTTTCATAAAATTAGTGGACGCACATAAAAGATTGGGTAAAAATACAGAATAGTTAACATTCAACACCTCTTACCCTCCACAATATATGAAAAGCATTTGAATGAAATTATCTACCGAACTAGTATAGTTTTAATGTGCGAGAACTAGTTGTAAGAGCTTTTATACAGTTAAAAAAATTCTTAAAAATCGTTTAGGTAAAAGTGCAGGCACAGTTAAGAAATCGTAAGAAACAAGCTGCGCATGCGTGGTCCCCTTCTGTATGTGACGAGTGTAAAAGGCAATAGATTTGGGCAATTTGGGGCATTTTGTACCCCCTGGGGCGCGAACCAGAATTTTTCTGAGCTCAAGGATGCTCATTTTATATCCAGAACAATTGCCTCTACATTTTGGCTAAGTTTCAGAAAGATTGAATGGATCAAACGTTATGGGAGAAAAGGATCATTTTATTTTTGCCATTTAGGGGGCTTTTGACCCCCTGGGGGCGCGAACCAGATTTTTTCCAAGGTCAGCGATACTTATTTTCTATTAGGAACAATTGCCTCCATATTTTGGCCAAGTTTCAGAGAAATTGAATGGATGGATGAAAAGTTATGGGGCAAAAAATGTCATTTGTTGCCATTTTGGGGCCTTTTGACCCCCTGGGGGGCTAACAAGATTTTTTTCAATAATCGGAGAATGTCACTTTCTAACCTGACCAAAGTTACAACTTCATGCAAAATTTCAGAGAAATTCAATGGCTGGTTGAGAAAAATCCGGACGGACGGACAGAAATACCTCAAAACATAGGTCCCCCGATTTTATAAATCGGTGGCCCAAAATACCAACCGCAGAATTTAATTATCTACCGACCTGTATAATTTTAACAGGCTGAAACGTCAATTCTTTTTAAAGCCGTTTTTACGACACATACAAAAAATGGTGTCCTGTCTTTCAACTGTTGCACTGGTCACCCAGTTATGGTTAGTAAATAATTTTTTTTGTTGTTTTGTTTTGTTTTTTTACTATCGTTTTCGGAATAAAGTCCCCCCCCCCTGCCAAACAGTTAAGCAACATACAGCTATTTATGTTCGTGTTTGTAAAGACAGCTTTGAACGAAATAATTTTGACTCATTAATATTTTGGAAATTTTATTTTCTTAGCGATTATGTCAGTGTGGGTTGAGGTCAACATGTTGCCGCTGTATAACGGTTGATCATCATGATCCGTTTGCCTTTTTCTCCTATGACGGGGAATGTTAGCAGTAGTGTTGTCGAATGTGTACTAAAAAGAATGTACCGAAAGACCTGTGATGTCAGGGTAGTCCTTTATTCGGCTGAACTGCTATTGGCGCCTTTTTTCAAATCAGTACCAGCCCGTTCTTCGAGAACGAACACGTCCTTTTTTGGTACTCCGTTGATGGAATTTTCTCCAAGCCTCCTTTTATGTAAAGAGCAAACGGCTCTAAAAAGGGGCGATAGAAACTTTGAACATTTTGAAGACCTGCTGTTTGATCCCGTGGCTGGCAGAGCGAGGAAATTATCCTTTGAGAAGAAATTTAAGAATAAGAGGTTCTTGGAGGGGGGGGGGGAGTCTTTGAAGAAAAAGGGGACAATTTTGAAACAGATTTCAGAGAAAACCAGGGCTAAAGGCCATTGGAGACCAGACTTCGCCAGCCCGTTGTTCTAAAAGGTCCTGTATGTATAAGTTTTTTAAAAAAATTTTATTGTATACCCTTTTTAAACCCTTTTGCCAGATTTCTGAGAAGGCTTCTTCGGCCATTTTCGTATATTTTTGTAAAATAATATAATTACTTTTTTCTTTGTTGTGACCAACGAATTTGACTTTTTCTTACCTAGCGTTGGAACATAAAAAAGGGGCTAGCTGATTTTAAGACTCAATTGAATCACTACTTATTCTCATTTCTTGGCCCTTGTTATTTTTTTTATTTATTCTGTTTCTTTCACCCATTTGTTACTCAAATGTCGGATTTTGTTAACGACCGCAAAATTTCGACAATATACAAACTAATTTGTTTTCATGTACACATTTCATAGTTAACTAGAAAAAGAATTAGAAATGTATTAAAATTAAAAGGGAGTTCACATGCATATTCGTTCATACAAGGTTCCAGAACTCGTAGAGAATAATTTATAGCAAACACATTAGAATTAATTTATCTACTGAATATGTAACGTATGGATGTAGCAGTCATTTGTTCATGCAGAAAGCAGCCAGTCCGTGAGGTGGTTGGGTCACATAATAGGAAATCAGCTTACAGCTTACATGTAAATACGCTTACTAAAATTCTAATTTTAAGAAATATCTATTTGTTATGGTGATTAAAAGCCCGTAACCAAGTTTTACGTGAAGCAGTCTAGTATTTAAAAAAAAAAAATATTTAAGATATTCAACTTTTTTCATAACTCGTTTCTGTCACTTTTGGTGCAATGGTGAATTGCTATTTAGCGTTATGTATGTGACAGAAAAAATGATCTTAAAATGAATTTAGGTAACAAATGGCACCGTAAAAATGACACAAGGGGGGAAATTTAGATGAAAATTTCAATAAGTTTATTAAACTCTTTGATACAACGCATTAAGGGAAAACATTAAGTCTGTCAAATTACAAAGAAATTATACTTAGATGAAATTCTATATTTTTAAGGCGATTACATGTGAACACCCTGGAAAAAGAAAAAAAAAGTTAACATAAAATGATCCCATTTCCGGGCTATTCTAATTTTTTTTAGGGCAGTTAATTATTTTTTTTTTTACTACTAACATTAAGTGCGGCTATCGAACTCGTAAAACACGTATTCACCTTAAGCAAAATTCAGAATTTGTCTCCCATAGCCAAAAAAGGAAAACAAATTTGTTAACTACTCTGAAACGTTAGAATGGCCCGGAAATGGGGAGTCATTTTTCGTCAAATTTATATGCGAAGCTGATCCACTAAATTACATTTTAAAATAATTTTTTTCTTTCCACAAAGTTTTTCGGAGTATTCACACGGAGGAGGGGATTACTGGTGGTGTTAATGTACATAACTTTTTCTACGCCGAGACAAAGCCACACACAAAACATTAAATCACTGAAAGATAAGTGATATACTACAAATATTTATTTAAAACTAGCAGGACCCGTCCCCCGGCGTTGCACGGGAGAAATAGAAAATAAATTAAAATTTGTCAACATAGGATCGAACGCAAATAGGTCACATCGGAATGATATTCGCAATAGTTAAAGTACATATTACATCGTTTTCTTTTCAAATGACTACATAACGTTGATTTTAAAAAATCTGGCCCATAGTTTTCTCTTCCCTTGTAGGCTGAAGTTTAAGAATGTATTAAAAAAAAAAAAAAAACTACTGTGAAACGACTGGGATCGAACAATAAACTTCTCGGTCTTTGATCTACGCTGCTAACACTTCGGCCACGGAAGCGAGTATAAAATATATAAAGAAATAGGTCATGTAAATGAAGCCAGTCAGTAGCTGGCATGTGTTATCGTACGATACGCCGTAAGGCGATCGAATGTACGGCCCAGTCACACGTTTTGGTTCATTTCTATTAAAAAAAAAATATATTTTTTTTCCAATTCTTGGATACGAGTGTAAAAGGTGTAGGAATCAGAAAATGTGCACTTTATGGCGCATTGTGACTTAATTCGGAAGTCGAGTCGATGAAGAAATTTTAGCCGCCATGTTGAAAGAGGAAATACTGTAAATAACTATGTTCGTTAATTGCATTCTCTAAAATCCGGAATGACTATATATGTAATAGGTAGAAATAAAAGTAATCCGATATTCTCGAAATTCAGCGGAATTAACGGGAGCGTCTATTAAATGTGTGCGTAATGTTTTGTATTATGTATTAAATTATAGCAGACAAAGAAATAATAACGGACAATTTTTTGAAAAGTAAACGTTTATTAATTCCCGGTGTCAGTACTTACGTGTTAGGGGGAAAGATTTTGCTACCACCTCTATGGAGTATGTTTTGATGAGAGTCGAAGATGGTGTCCAAAATATTAAGTGTTAGCGGGAGAAAAATAAATTTACTAAAACACGCTCGAGTGAATAAGCATAATACAGTGGTGAATTTAGTAGCCTGCGGTGCATGTGGTTAGTTTCCTATTCTTCAAGGTACAGGGGGAAAATCGTCCTTAGAGGATAAAATAAATAGACGAATGAATAGCAAAAATAGTAACTTTAATGTTCAATATTAGGGGAGGGCTTACCCCCTATTTAAAACTAAAGAGATAGCTTGTCAAAAAATACTTGGAAAAATCGATTCTATTTGCTAAAAAACAGTAAATGGTAAAAGTGCAGAATAGTTTACAATGGAGAAATCATAAGCAAAAAAAATGCCTTATACCAAACGCAGTAGAATTTAATTATCTACCGATTTGTATACTTTTAACATGCTGGAACCGTTTTCTTGTTAGAAATTTTTTTTTTTTTTTTTTTTTTTTTTTTTTTTTTTTTAATATCTTTTTAAGCCGTCTGGAAAAAAATGGTCACTTGTCGCTTAGCTGTTGGGGTGGGGTGGTAATTCCCTCAAAGCTGTAGAATAAAAAAAAATATTGACTTACGTCAGGGGAACTTGTCACTCAAACTTGTGTCATTTCTTTTACAACTTTACAGGAAGCCTCCCCCACCAGTTAAGCGACAAGTGCCCATTTGTTTTTCTCCTATGTGTGAAGACTTGTTAAAAGTAATGTTTCAGCACGTTAAAAATATCCAGGTCGGTAGCAAGTAATTTTTTATAAATGATTTCTCAATTGTAAATCATTCTGCACTTTTACCGAGTGTGTAAATACTTATTGTAAAATATGAAGGAGGGGGCTTAGCCCCTATTTAAAATTAGATTAGAGGACCCCCCCCCTCCCAACTTAGAAATATCGGTTTTACTTGCTTGAAGACAAAAGAGTAAATACTGATTTTTAAATATTGGGGGGATTTAAAACTCGAGGGGCAGGAGACTAGCCTTGTCCCCTTCTAAACGATCTTAATTTCCGTTACCGAATTGTTTTGTGCCATTTTTTAAATTTTTATTTATTCACTTGTGCCATTTTTACAGTGCACCAATAAAATTGAATAAGCAATAAAATATAAAAATTACTGGATTGTTTTCCGTAAAATTTGGTTACCGGTTTTTAGTCACCATAAGTACTTCCTAAAATTAAAATTTTATTTAGTGTATTTACCAGGGAGTGTTATGTAAAGAATCACCCGGTAAAATACAGAACAGTTAACACTCAAGAACTTGTACCTGTAAAATGGCAGAAAACCCCTATTTATAACGTGTGGAAGAGATTTGTAAGATTTCTTTTTAAACGTTAAAAAAAATCTAATGATAGGAGATAAATTCAAGTGTTCTCCCAGAATTTATCTAAAAGGTATTTTACTGTTATGCATTTTAATTATCTTAAAGTAAAAATAAAATACATATATATATGTATACATAAAATGATTTAGGAATCAATCGCAACGCTTTATGGTATTCGGCACCAATAAAAATTAAAGATTTATTGAAATAAATTAAGCATAACAGAAATAAATAGAAAACTATTTTTCTTTTTCATTTAAAAGAAAAATACATGAAACATGGGAAATAAAGTTTTTGAAATAAATAGAATTTCCACACCTTAAATTAATCAGTGTGCTTACAAGAAGTCGATTATTTTGGCATTCTTGCCAGTTCAGAGCGTTAAAATACAGTTTTAGATAAATCCGGGGGGGGGGGACACTTTGAATTATCCCCCCCTGTCATTTGACTCTTCAAAAATTAAAGATGAAGTTTTTTTGGCTCTAATACAGAAGTACCGAAATAGTTTCACACAAGCGGGTTCAGTAGAGAATTTTATTATAATGCGTTTTCTATATTTTCTTTTACGAATTAGACTGTTTACTATTCTGCACTTTTATGAATCATGTAATATGAAAAAAATTCTCGAAATTCACCATTACAATATATTTTTTCAGATGTGAGAAACTTTCACTCTCGTATTTTCTGAAAGTTCGTTCAAATGGAGTTGTTAGCAGACGATATATTTCTTAGTACTAACGAGTCACCGCTGATCAAGGACCGAAGGCTACTCGAGGATAAGGGTTAATGAATTTGTTAGCTGGACGGTAAGACAACACTGACGATTGGTAAAAATCGTTGTAACTGAGCAGAATTTGATTCTTGATAGGACGGCTCAACAAGAATTTGTTTACATTGGACTTGAAAACAACCATGTAGGCAGAAACCAGAATTGAAAAAGATCGTTAGCAGACGATACTTGGTGTCTTGAGTAAAATGTTTGGCTTCTGCATTTCATTTTTCCTTTAATAATTTTTGATATTACTTTGTAATTCTGAAAAGGAAATAACCGGCGATTGTGAAGAATAGTCAACAGAATAAAAAAGGGGTGGAAAAAAAGTCGACAAATAAGTTAGAAAAAGCAATAAAAGTTTATTTTCTACCTACCTGCCTAATTTTTGTGTTTAGAATATTTTAAAGTTTTTATTTCAATTAAAAAGTTCAAATACATTACGTTGACTTAATATCAAGATGACTGACTAAAATTCGCCCAACATCTCCGAAGTCTGATTCTTTTTGTACTTTTCTCCTTTCAATTAAATAGAAGAGTAAATTTTAATGTGTTTGGAACAGCTATATATTTGTTTTGTCACCCCAAAAGATGAAAACCCAATAAGCAAACTTCGGGGATGCTCGGTTCTGCTATGTTGAAAATGTAAGTCACGCAATTGGATTTTAACGAATTTAAATGCAACAAAATGCTTTAAAATAAAAAAGCCGCGCGTGAGTGGCCCTCCTGTATGTGACGAGTGTAAAATGCAATAAATTTGGGCAATTTGCGGCATTTTTTTTACCCCCCTTTGACCCCCCTGGGGGCGCGAACCAGAATTTTTCTGAGGTCAAGGATGCTCATTTTATCTCCAGAACAATTGCCTCTACATTTTGGCCAAGTTTCAGAAAAATTGAATGGATGGATCAAACGTTATGGGAGAAATCATTTTTTGCCATTTTGGGGGCTTTTGACCCCCTGGGGGGCTAACCAGATATTTTTTTAACAATCGGAGAATGTCACTTTCTAACCTGACCAAAGTTACAACGTCATGCAAAATTTCATAGAAATTCAATGGATGCTTGCGGAGAAAAATCCGGACGGACATGCCTCAAAACATAAGTCCTCCAATTTTATAAATCGGGGGGACCAAATAGGCAGGTAAGTAAATTTTCTTGCCTTTGGTAACAGCTATTTGTCGACTAATTTTTTGTTGACTATTCTTCACAATAGCCTAATAACCTAACTTAATTACTATTAATATTTTGGCGCTTCTTCGGTATTTACCTATCACTTCTTTTGACCTTTTTACGGACCAATTCTTTTTCGCTGTGTACAGTTACCGATCCGCTACAGAATTCAGTTTTATTTTTTTTAACTCTTTAAAATATTTTAGCTTTTAGAGAGAGGGGGGGGTAGGCTTCCTATATAAATTTTATGTAAACTGATCACCCACTTGACCTATTTTTTTCTTTCCCCTGTATCGACCGAGTAAGCCTCTAGAGATACTTTTTTAAGCCAATATTTTAGATTATTTCCTATAAAAAATTTAACGTAAAATGATCATTTCTTGACCGAACAAATTTGATTTTTTTTACTCACACATAACCGTGTATGTGTTAATCTTCGCCAGTTTTTGTCCTTTTAATATTTTTAACAGCTAATTACCCTCGCGTTACAAAAATGAATTCACGACTACTGCATCAATTGACCAGTAACAGCCTCTACCATCCAATTTTTTAAAGACCATTAGTGACCAGTGAAGATTGCCTTCATTTTGCTTATCGAAGTTGAGCAAACTATCGGCCAGTTTGCCATTGCTTCGAAGTCTATGACGAATTTTATTAGATACATTTATGGAGAGTATTTTGCCGCCCATCCGCAAGTCATTGGTGGTGTTGGGCAGAGTCAAAATTGAGTTCTGTTAGACGGAAACAATGTTGATCATTATGTGCGAACTGAATGGGTTTTGGTGGCGTAGACACGAGCACAAATGACTTTTGTGGCTGTCGAACAACGAGATGCGGAAACCTTGTTTTCAATTATCCGACAATACATTCGGTGGCAATTTTTGAGAATAGTTAAAAAAAAAATTTACTATTACCAAAGGCAAGAAAATTTAATCTATCAATCTGCATAGCTTTTAAGTTTGGGGACTTAAACGTTTTTTTTTTTAATTTTTTATCGGTATCTACAGAACTTTCAAAAACAAGCCCACCACGTGAGCTCAGATGACACTATCATGCAAAGTATTTTGAAATAAAGAATTTAAAAACAGTTTCTGTCAGTTAAAAATATGCGTCAAAAATGAAATACTTGAGCGATTGGTGACAGTTTTATTTTTGTTCAGTTTTTTTAAAACATACATTCGATCTTCGTATCAAATACAGAACGACAGCCATCTTGAATATCTATTTAAAAGCTTTAGATTTAAAAAAAAAAACAAATCAATTAAAATTAGTTTCAAAACTTCAAAGCTACGCAGATCGATAGATTAAATGTTCTTGCATTTGATAGTTGTTTTTTTCCACCGTTTAACTATTCTAGACAATCACCGATTAGACATGATTCATTAGAATTTTTTCAACAGATTCGTGAATTCTATCTAATTTGTTAATTCACTATTGTAAAAAAAAAAAAAAATTACATTTGGTTACACTTTATTTCATACAAAAAAAAATGGCTAGGGTCATAAAGTGGGTGATTAGTTTACGTTAAATTTATCTAAATGAATAAATGGGAAAGTTTTCATTTATCACTCCTATTTAATAATCATAACGGGTTATTGTTATTTTACTCAATAGAACATACTGACTTGATATTCTGTATATATAGTGCAGATAAACTATTAAGAAATAATCTTTTGACTGCCTAATTAGCATAACTATTTTTTTAAAACCGTTCATAATTAACATTTGATATCAAATCAGAATTGCATTAGCTTACGTTTGTTATTTATATGCAATAGTTTCGTCCATATTAACAGTAATTAAAGTTATTTAATAAATAAATCGGAAAAATAACTAAAACACCTAGTTTAAACAACCAGCGCTCGTCACGACCTTATCGAAGGTCGAGCGAGACATAAGCGAGACATAAGCGAGAATAGAAAGTGAGGGGAGAGAGAGTGGCTGTCTCGCTCGCTTTCTGATCCCTTGTATAGCCCTCTTTTTCAGTTTATATTTTCCCTAAAATTTATGGCGATCCTGAAGCGAACACTGTTTCACTGACTTCCGGTTTACCCTACAGTAAATGTAGCTTCATATTTGTATATATGGATGATCAAACTTTAATTCATAATTATTTGTAGACTTTTCACAAATACATTTTATTAATAACTAGCGGAACCCGTCGCCCGGCGTTGCACGGGAGAAAGTACTACCTATTGCATAAAAAAGAAACGGCCTACTATTCCCCCCCCCCTCTACCGTGTTGGTGAACGTTTTAAATTTAATAAAAATAAAAAGTGGTAGAGTAGAATGAGATCGAACGCTGAAACTGGGGATCATGAAACCTCCCTTAACCACTGCGCCACGATTTCGGGTAAAAAGGAATGTGAAAATAGGCGAATTAAACTAAGCTTGTTTATTGGCAGCTTCTACAGACAAATATAAAGTTAAAAAATGATACGGTTTAGGTCATTTATTTCGGTAAGTTTTCTATAATATGTGTGTTAAAGGTGTATGATTTTGAAAATGTAAATGTATCGGGGTCTACCAGTATCTTGGCGCTTATTCAATTAAATAGCAAGTCGATTCGATCAAGAAATTGTAGCCGCCATGTTGAATGCTTAAACGTTGCAGGAACTGTGTTCGTTAATTTCATTCGCTGAAATCCGGAATGAATTTTAATATAGAAGTCATAGGTAGAATTAGAAATAACGTAATCTGATATTCGCGGAATATCATCGGAGTGAACGGGAGTGGTCATTAAGTCTTTGCGTAGTGCCAGGAACTGGTCTGTGCCAGTGTCTTTGTTCTTCAGCATGAGGCGTTTTGCACTTTTCAGTGGATTCTGCCTTTCCATTAGCTTGCTGATTTCCGGGGCCAGCCATGAGATGTTCGAAGTCCCATTTCTCCGAGAAGTGTTTAAAAGCTGATGAAGTGAACTGGGTTCCAGCGTCGGAGATTACCTGGCAGGGGATCCCATATTTCGCAAAGTGCCTTCAACTTGTGGATGATGGTGGAGGTTGTTGTGTCTTCTAATCGATCTATCTCCCAAAAGTTTGAGAAATAATCAACAGTTATGAGGTACTCCAGTCACTTTCAAACAGATCAATACCAACTTTCTGCCATGGCCGATCAGTCATATCATGTGGCATTAAGGTTTTTTTCGTTTGCTCTGTGGCGAACTTGCAGGTTTCGAAAGTGGAGATGTATTCACGTATCTCTAATGACATTCATGGCCAGAAAACATTCTCTAGCGCGGCGTAGGCATTCATCTATGCCAATGTGTGAGGAGTGAATTAAGCGCTGTATGTCGCCCCGGAGACAGTGGAAGGAGTACTCGGTCGCCCTTGAAGATAAGTCCGTCTTGAATTGACATCTCATCACGAGTGTAAGAATATGGGTGCAGCACAGCGGGAATGTCCATTTTCTAGGTTGGCCAACCCGGTATTGTCTTCCTGAGTTGGTCGCATACCTCGTCTTGATTCGTTGCTTTCCGGATCTGATTCAGTCTTTTATCCTGGATGGGTAGGAAGCTAACCATGTTGACAAGCTCGAATTTGGATTGATGGTTCTTTTCAGTTGTCATGTATGACTGCGATATACATGCATTTTCCTTTGAGGTACACGACATCGATGTCGTAATTTTGAACCCGCAATAAGATTTCCTGTAATCGTTTGAGCTTTTGCAAGTTTTTTTTCCACTATGGCTTCCAGTTGTTTATGATCTGTGCGTATTTGTTCGTCTGCCATAAGTGTATTGGTGGAATTTCTCCAGTGAGAACACAATTGCCTGCATTTCATTTTCGATTTGGGCATATCTGCTCGGTATCAGTCAACGCTCTGCTTGCATATGCTACTGGCTTGCCGCCTTGTAGTAATGCTGGAGTCACACTGTATCGTGTCGGCCATTTTCGGATCGTAGTAAGCGAGTACGGGTGCTTCAGTGACTGCTCGCTTCATTTCTGCGAATGCGGTATCTCGTGCTTGCGACCATATCCATGAAACATCCTTGCCATATGGGTTCCATGATGGTCGACAATCTTGGTAAGAACCTTACTATGTAGTTGACAGTCACAGTCTATCTCTTCGATCGATGTGGGCCGCTTTAGTTTGGCGATCGCGTCAATTTCAGAAGGATCTGGGAGTAGCCCATCACTGGTAATGAAGCTTATGGCAGTCTTTTTTACTTCTGCCTTTTCTCGGTTCAGCTTCATTCCTCTTTCTCGACACCGTTGTAGGAGTGCCTTCAGGTTTGCATCATGGTTTACCGAGGCTTAGTCTAGGTCATCTCCTGAACCGAATGCAATTATATCGTCGGCGATGCATGCAACTCCATCTAGACCATCTATGGCTCCATGGAGACGCTTTTGAAATATTTCAGAGCTTACACAAGTTCCGAAGGGGAGCCTCAGCCACCGGTATCGACCGAACCCCGTTTGGAAAGTTGTGAGGAGGCTTGATTCGTCATTTAGCACTACATGCCAGTATGCTGATGCAACGTCTACCTTAGTGAAGTATTTTGCATTTGTTAACTTAGGTAGTACTTTCTATGGTAGGTAGTTGGTATTGCTCGCGCTTCAGCGCTTTTAGTAGTCTTGGATCAATGCAGATTCGGATATCCCTGACTTTGTAGCGATAATCATTTGATTAGTCCAGTCTGTTGGTTCGTCGACAGGGGTGATAACTTCGAGGTTTTCTAGCTTTTTTAATTCGTCGTTGACTCGAGAAATCATAGATACTGGTATATGTCCGGCTGGGGCAGTATAGGTTGTTATGGTGAGGTTCGCTTGTAGGTGCACTTAACCGGGTTGTGACCCTAGTACGCAGTTAAAAATGTCCGAGTACTGTCATCAGTTGCTCACAGACTGGGTCTGAGTGAACATTAGCGATGTTGTCATAATGTACCCTTATAAAGTTCATCTGCACACTCGCCCGTTTCCCCAGCAATGAGGTTAGGTTTTCTTTAACCATCGTGAACTCAGCACTTTTTCGTGTTTTTTGGGTTGCGCAAAGTAATCCTGCATCTGCCGAGCGGTATGAGATCGGTCGTATTCCACATCTGTAATTTCTTAGATGCTGGTTGCAGATTTACATCGCACATATTTCAGTGGAATTACATTAACAGTAGCACCACAGTCGACTTGGAATTTTACCTGTTTATAGTCTAGCGTCATTCTAGCATAACTGGTTCTATCGTTTTTTTCTCCTCTCTCGGAGTTGACGCTTAGTACGTAGTCCGTATCGCTTGAAGAATCAGAGTCGGACACTATTTGATTTACCTGGTGTCTTGGTTTAGACGATCGTGGTCTCACCACGCCGCTTCTTCGAAAATTTCAGTGCAAAGTGGTTTGTGACTGCAAAGATTGCATTTCCGTCCCCATGCAGGACATGCTTTTTTGCCATGCCTTCTGCCACAGACATGACAGTCTATTTGCCCATACCTTTGGTTCTGTTTTATAACCTGGGCCTTGGACCCTTTTAATCCGTTCTTGTTGGTCAGGATTAATTATTTTTAGCCGTGTCTCCGTTGCTTCACAGCTACGGCATATGTCAACACTTTGAGATGTTAGTTTCTTGTATTGCAGCAGCATTTTACGGGCATGGTTATCTCTTACTCCTAGTACGATACGGTCGCCTAGCAGAGAGTCATGTAAACATTCACAAAAATTGCACGATTTAGCTAGATTGCGTAGTGCCGTAACGTAGGAGTCGATAATCTCACCTGGTTTTTGGTCTCTTGTTGAAGAGGTATCGCTCATAGGTCTCATTTGTCTGTCCTATGAAGTGTTGGTCGAATTTGGCTATCACCGTATCGACGTCATCTTTGTCTTCGGTGGAGGCAAATTGAAACCCGTTGTGGATAGTGAGGGTGTCTGGTCCGACTGCGTGTAGAAACAACGCTGTTTGGTACTGTTTATCCTGGTCTGCAAGTTCAGCGATAATACAGTAGTTCTTCCACATCATTTTTCCATCATTTCCGCGGGGGGTTTGGTTTTAACATCCAAACTGCTTGAGGGCATTATGTTTGTTCGAACACTTTCCATCTTTTTCACACGAGGGACGTTGTTGACAGTTTGTAGTAGTAGTAGTTGTAGCACTATCCGTCGCTTGGGAAGGAGATAAAGCTTCACCTGTTGCTCGTTCCGACGATGACTTTGTATTTTGAGTTGTGAGACGTGTTTTACATCGCCGTTGCCACCGTGTTACATTACGATGTATTTAAGGGAACACAAGTCTAGGAGTGAGATAAGACATACTGGCCGTAGCCAGGCTTTATTCCGAGAGAGACAAGAAACGGATGCTGATGCATTCCGGGAGTAGGCAGGGAAAAGAGGGGTATAGTTTAACGTACATGGGTGGGGAGCATAATGTAACAAATCCACAAAGTGGTATTTGTGTTTCACAACAAAATGATTCGCGAGGCCATTATATACTTGCCATCCGTCTATTATGCCTGTGTCAGGCAGAACATGGCGCCCTACGATGGGTAACAAAGTTTCGGCATCTCTGGATTCAACTCGCACCATCATCGTAACATTTGTTTCTCGCTCGACCATGCCAAAAACCCATTGCCCGTCTGTCACGGTTATATTTACGATGCATTAATTTGCTTTCATAGATTTCCAGTTTTACCAGGACCACCCATCTTAACGGGATTGTCAATCAAATACACCGCACAAATATCATGTATAAAATTGTACCAGTCTTGCAGACTTTTACAAGTTACGCCAGTCTCTTGGCTTACGTTAACTTGCAACGACCACCAATAAATTATTTGTATAATTTGGTTTAGTGCTATGCGGGCACGTTCAAAGAACGATCTCATCCGTACTGATTTTTTAGGTTGGACAAAACCAAATGTAACTATCATTAACTAGTCTTCCATCTCTGGCCTGCAGATACATCACTCAAGGTCGGGGACACTTGTGGCACATTAGTTTTTGAAATTAACCCATGTTGGGGTTTGAGTTTTCCATTAGTAGATTCTGTAAATTAATACTAAAAAAACAAAAAAACAGTTCGGTTGAGTTTATAACATTCTACACAATCTTCTCCATAACTCTGGATTTGAAGAGGTCGGAATTAAATATATAAAATCGGCTAATGGAATTGAAACTTCAAAAGTTTTATTTTAGTTTTACTTTGGCGCTAAAATAAAATGTATTTTTTTGTTAGATTATTAACTTTTCTTTAATATTACTATTAAAATACTACGGTTTTATTATTTACATATGAATTAAATAGTTTTTATCATATCTGATCATTCATATGAACCTACATTTACTGCTGAGTAAACCGGAATTCAGCGAAACAGTGTTCTTCTGGATTGCCAAATTTAATTTACCGACCTGTATACTTTTAAAGTGTTGAAAAGTAAACTTTTATTTCAACGTTTAAGCTGTATTTACGACGCACGAGAACAAAAAATATACTTGTCGCTTAACTGAAAAACATTGAAAAAATTACTTACTCGACAATTAACCTAACTTAAGGTTTGTTGTAAGGTAATTTTTACTATCTTTTCAGAAATTAAGCCCCCCCCCCCAACAGTTAAGCGACAATGTCGTTTTTTTTCGTGTTGTAAAGATAACATTTAAAAAACACCCCCCCCCCCCCAAAAAAAAACCCCACTAGTTTCAGTTTCGACTGTTAAGTATTTTGCACTTTTACCAATACATCTATAAATTTAGGTAAAAATGGCACGTGGATAAATAGTGGGTGGTGGCATAAAGGAAATATAGATGAATATCTCAGTTTACCAAAATCTTTGATACCATAAAAAAAAAAAAAAAAAAAAAAAAAAACTGAAGATAAGTGATACAATATAACGATTTAATCAAGCAATAAATACCCTCCCAACCGAGACAAAACAGTAAATGGTGGAAATGCAGAATAAGTTAACAGTTGAGCAATTGTAAACAAAGAAAAAAAAAATACAACTTATACCAAACGCAGTAAGATTTAATTATCCATCTACCTGTATATTTTTAGCATGTTAAAACTGTTTAAGTTTCATTTTTATTTCATTTTTATTTATTTCTTTTAAGCTGTCTTCGACACACGGAGAAAATGGTCGTTTAACTGTTGAGGGATTTAATTCCTGAAAAGTTGTAAAAATAATGACTTACCCTAACCCTAGTCGGGGCTTGCCACTTGGATTTAGGGTTAGTGGTAGAAGTCATTTTTGTTTACAACTTGGCACACCCAGGTCGCTAGTCAGCGTTATCCATTTAACCAACCACCGTCACCCCCCGAATGAAAAGACTAGTATCAGTTATACTGCTTGGAAATATCTGTAAACAAGATAAATCTATTCTTAGGCAGTTTTATTCCTTATATGAACATTTCATTAGTTTTAGCTGAATAATTTTATGAGAGTTGCTTTCATTTCCGAATGAAAAGAAAAGTTTTTACTTAAAAGTAAATCAAACATGAAAGATTAAATTCATTAGACACAAAGTTAATTCAAAATAATTAACAGAACACTTATTGAAATTTCTTTTGCAAAACGAACAGTTTTACAATATAGTAAGACTTTGTAATAAATCAAAACAGTCATGTTTTGCGGGAGGGAAAACGGACAGTTTATTTACAATATATTATTTAAATATCATTTATTTCGTTGGATTTACGCACACATTTCGAACGAAACTTAATTCGTCTAAAATTGTATTTTTTTTATCTCGAAATCAAATTCTAATTTATTTCTTAAGACTTGAAATTCGATCTTTAATGCAATGCCTTAATCGTTGGACGCCATGTTGGATTTTTAAAATTCTTCCGCGCTTGACATCTATAAGAAAATACGTTGGGGAAAGAAAGTTAACAAGGATTTCCAAATGAATGAATAATCCTATGAAACTGAGTCTTAATTGCTCTGATTAAGCGTTCTGAGGACTTCCGGTCCTTATTAATAGTGGTTCTTACTCCCACTAGCAATGACATCACCAGAATAACTCAGTTGACAGGCCTTACGATACCCCCCCCCCCGAACGATCCTAATATTCCGTTACCGAATAGTTCTTGCTTTGTGCCATTTTTAACCTAGCACCATACATTTATATTTCCATATCACAATTAATTTAGTAAAATTGTCTTTGACACGTTATGAAAATGCTGACCGGAACAAGTGCTTCTCAGCTAACGCAAAGTTAAATTTTGTAGAATTCAAGTTATTAAAAAGTCCAAAGTTCAATAGCATGTTGGTTCTCAAATGAAATAGTATGCTATTACAAGAGGGAAAAGTATAGAAAAGATAAGTCGTAAAAATTAAATAATTATATCAAACGCATTAAAATGAATTTCTCTCCCTAACTAATCAAGTTGTGGCGCACCAGAAGAACGTCAGACTAAGTCCGCAGAAAACTGCGATGGTCAAATTGTTCCTATAAGTGTTTTTGGTTAAAAATAAGTGTTATGGAAAAATCAGAAAATTTTTTTTATTTAAAATTCACATAGGTGTTTATCCAGATTAAGGGAGACATTCGAAAAAATGAAATAAAACAAACTGAGGAATATCTAGTAATTGTCAGTATTTCTGAGAACAGGTGTTTTCAGTGTTCGGAGTGACTTCCTTATCTTGGCTGCCATGTTCACAACATTTCGGCCGTTCTGCCCCGGCCTTCATCAGATGTCCTATATCGAACTCGGAAACCGTCTGTCTGGAATCTCGAACCCAATCCCGTTGTCACGGAGGTATTATGCTCGGAATCCATTTTTTGGCTCTGGGACACGCACTTGTTAATTCTTAGTTTCTCAGCAGAACTGAAAGCAACGGAGAATTAACGAGTGTGTCCCAGAGACCAAAAAATGGAATCCAAGCGTAGTACCCCCCCCCCCGCGATAATAAAGGTATTGAGCTTGAGAGTTCAGACAGACGGTTCCCGGAGGGCAGAACGACCGAAACGTTGTGAGCATGGCAGCCAAGATGAAGTCAGTCCGAACATTGAAATCCATAATGAGGAATATGTTTTATGTACGTACCATACAAAAAAAAAAAAAAAAAAAAAAAAAAAAAAAGATAAATTAATCAAGTAGTTTTTATTTTATAAAAGTTAATTTTTTACCGATTAACGAGGAAATACGGCCGCCATTAAGGTTTATTTTGAATTTCGGTTATACCCCTTGAATAAGTCTTAATGGCGGGCGTATTTCCACGTTAATCGTTAAAATGTATTAAATGTTTCTTAGCACGATTTTATTTATCTAAATAGAAATTCAAATAAAACTTCGAAAACACACAAAAAAAAGCATATAAAAAGGAGCGCAAAAATATATGCACGATTTCATTTCAACAGTTGGCAACTTTGACAATCACCGCTACGAAAAAATAAGACTGGTAGTGAAAAAAAAAAAAATGGTCGCCTCATTTGGAAGTTACATATTCAATATAGACTAATTTGTTTCAATTCCAATTTAAAATAAAAAGCATTGTAAAATGAATTAATATTTCTGCAAAATTAGAACGATAAATGGAGGGAGACTCACCTGTAATCACTTGGATCGTTATTTCGTCCCGAACTTGGCAGACGAAACCAATTTTATTTCGCGGTCTGTTTTGTCCATCGTGACGTCACTGCTTATCACGTGATGGACCGATCCATTATTCGCCAGACTTGGTAATTTGGAAGAAACCATACTAATACTTTTCTATTAATGAAGGTTATTAATAAAATCATGTTGCTACTTCTTGTGGGTCTGTGTATATATATTTACTTGCCTCCCCACACGGGAAGAGTTAGACAAAAGGTCGGTTTTTAATATGGGGAAAATCTACCGCCCAAAATGGGGAACTCTCACGGCCATCGTAATATATGTTATATTACGATGGTCATGGCGTTCTGGATTGGGACAAAAATAAAAGTAAATTTGTAGGACAACAGAATAACAAGTGAGATTCTACTTTTCTTTAGGCGATTACGTGTAAGAACACCCAGAAAAACTTGGCGAAAAAAAAGCAAAGCAATTATTTTTAAATTTAAAGTGGATGATCAGTTTCGCATATAAATTTAAGGTAAAATGATCCCCCATTCACACGTAATCGCCTAAAAAGTAATTTTTTCTCTTCTTTTGGAGGGGTGGAGGTAAGCCTGGCGGTGGGGGAGGGGGTAATCTACATTGGTGTTTGATAAAAATGGCAAGGAAGAAAATGGTACAGTAAAAATGGCACCAGTAAATATGGCACGAGTGAATAAACATTTTTATGGCATAAAGCTAGAAGAATTCGGTAACGGAAAATTAGGACCGTTTGGAACGGACAGGACTAGGCTCCCTTCCCTCTAGTTTTAAACAGGGGTTAAAACCCCCTCCCCAAAAATATTCTAAAGTAAGTATTTACTTAATTGTTTTCAATTCATTAAAAATCTTCTTTTCAAAGTTTTTTGGGGAGGAGGGGGCTAGTTTAAATTAGGGGCTTAGCCCCCCCCCCCCCTCCCTGCTCCCAATATTTAAAAATAAATATTTTTAATTTTTATTCTTTTGCAAATAAAAATCGATTTCAAAATTTTTTTGGGGGGTGGGGGCTAATTTACCACCCCTATAGTTTTAAATAGGATGAGGAGATTTTAAGTTGACACTTGGACAGCGCGGGTATCCTATATATATATATATATATATATATATATATATATATATATATATGTGTGTTCAATATACAAGCATGCCAATGAAAACAAAGTAACAACTCTCAGACAATATATAATTCAACAAAACATTTATCGGCCGCGAACCTGATTTGGTTCGTTATGAAATAGTGTTCACGAGAACGTGTACAAAGAGAGTGTGAGTAGAAGGATATGTGCGTGTACACAGAGAGAAAATGTTTATGTACCGAATTGTGTGGCTGTAAGCACGCACATAGTGTTTGCTGTAAAATTGAGTTCATGAGAATATGTTCAACAAAGTGAGTAAAAAGATGTGTACATATGTGTGAGTGTGTGTGATAGACTCCCCACCACACCAGCTGCTCGTCGGGCTTTAACCGTCAGCCCGCCTGTCCGCAGGAGGAAAGGTCTCCTGCCCGCAGGATTGAGAGCAGGGTTGGATGTTGGAGGCATTTCCCGAGACGGACGAGCTATGTCCAAATTGCTCGCTGGCAATATCGGGCATGCTTGCAGCATCCTTCTTCCCAAAGATTTCAGACCGGTGGTTGACACTGATTATTGCAGATGGCTGCAAACTTAGTTCTAGGGAGTCTGAACACAAGGGGCATGAGATCCTTAAGCAAAGCTGCTCGCATACTGAGGGATCTCATATCCTTTGACATAGATGTGGCTGCATTACAGGAAACTCACTATAATTCAATTGACGATCACCGACTGCTGTCGAAGCATTTCGATGTTTTTTCAGCATTCGGTGACCGTCATGCTAGGGGAGTTTCCTTGTTAGTAAGATGCACCCTGTCAGCAAGGGTAAACGTTGTTCACGCGGATGCTGATAGTAGACTGGTCGTGACTGATGTTGCCGTGAAAAGTGCCAGATTTCGAATCGTCGCGGTTTATGCGTCTAATTCCATTCGAGAGAGGGCTTCCTTTTCCCGGGGGTTGGAGGGGTTCCTCGGTGGTTTGGAGCGGTTAATTTTACTGAAAGATTGGAATGCCATCCTTAATCTCAAGATAGATAAGGTGGGTGGGCCTAGAGGGTCGGATGGGTATGAGACAAGCCTGTCTGATCTGATGGCTGAGTCGATCACCTGGGGCGAGAGTGGGGGAGGTGGCTTTCTAGCAGGCCTTCCGCTCCAAGTACTTACTTGGATCGGTTGTTAGTGAGAAGAGGCAAAGTAGATTATATCTCTTATCCCACATTCCACTGGTTAGGCCATTCTGACCACAAATTACTTGTGGCCAATTTGGAAATAGATTGTAAGACTCACAAGTTAGCTGGGTACTGGAAGTTAAATACCTCTTTACTAGAGATATGTAACTTCCTGGACAGGCTAACTTTTAACTTTCAAAAGGGATTAGTGGGGGCGGTAACTGGGAGTAAGTGGTGGGTTAACGCCAAATGTGGCATTAGGCGCTTTTCTGTGCAATATAGCCAATGTTTTGCCTTAAATAAGGCTGAAGCAGAAAAGCGTTTAGAAAATAAGCTAGCCTAGGTGGTGGCTGGAGGGGGATTCCCTAGGCATAGAACTAGCTAAGGGGGACCTGAAACGCTCGGCTAACAAGTGGTATGAGGGTCAAGTAGTTAGGGCTAGGTTAGACAGAGTGTCCAACGAAGCCGTGAATGTTGACGCGGCAGAGCGTAGAGCTCCACTACGTCGTAACTCGGATGGACTTATTAGTGAAGTCAAACACACTTGTGTCGACTTGGGAGATTTGTGAGGGGTTTTGTGAGCATTTCGTGGATCGCTTCACCCAACTGTCCAGGCTCTGCGTCGAGGAGTTTGGCAACTATTTAGCTGGCTCGCCCCGCCTTGAGGCGGCCCGAGCGGCTAGTTGTGATGGGTGCGTTATGGAATGTGAGGTCTTGGCTGCGTTGAAGCAGGTCGACTGCGACAAATCTCCGGGACTTGATGGGTTGCCCTATAAATTGTTCTTGAGGCTGTTGCATATTTTCGTACCTATTCTGACGGATGTGTTCAACCACTGGTTAGAACAGGGATCTATCCCTGGGCAAATCACTAAGGGAGTGATCACGTTGCTTAAGAAAAAGAGTGGGCATGTTGAAGGTTTAGATGATTACAGGCCCATAACTCTGTTAAACACAGATTTAAAGATTTTGGCCAGAGTTCTTGCAAATCGGTTGCAGACTGTTATTGGTGAATTGGTCGAACCTGATCAGAATTATGTTGTGAAGGGGAGATCGATTCAGAACAACTTGCATCTGATACGCACGATCTTAGAGGGGTTAAAAGATGACACCGAAGCCACACTGATCAATTTAGATCAGTCCAAAGCTTTTGACAGGGTCGACCATCGGTTCCTTGGATCTGTTTTAGAGGTCGCCGGTTTTACACCGGACTTTCGCAGATGGATATCCATTTTGTATCGCGGGCCGACGGCAGTGGTGCAGGTAAACGGAATGCGATCGAAATCATTTGCTGTTTCTCGGTCGGTATGTCAGGGGTGTCAGCTGTCTCCCCTGCTTTATGTCCTCACCTTGGAACCCTTTCTCCGCAGGCTCAGAACGGGGGAGGCTGGTCTGGCCCTACGTGATATCGCTCTACCTGGTGGTGCGTGAGCCAGGGTTTCCACGTATGCCGATAATGTTACCGTGTTCGTCTCGAGCCTTCAGGACATTATCGCGGTAATTAAGGCACTCAAAAGGTATAAAGAGGTTACAGGGGCCGTGGTCAACCTTAGCAAATCCAATGGCCTAAGATTGGCTGTCTGGAGTGGCGTGGCTGCGCTGCGGGGCCTTTTCAACTGGTCAGATGGCCCGGTTCCTTGGTATGTGGTTCGGACCGGGTCTCCAGCTTGAGAAGAATTTGTCAGAAGTACAGTCTAAGGTCGAAGCGTCTTCTCATTACGATTTGATTTCGTATTTTAAGCATCAGCTTAAAATCAAAATTAAATCTGATAGAAGGTTGTCTACCTCATTATTTAAAAGAAGGTGGATACACACCGCTAGTTTATGCGTGTTCATTCGAAATAGATTTGAGTTTGTGTTCCCTGCCTAAGCATGGCACACGCCGACCTTAGGTCTTTCATGTTGACCCAATTTGTGACCATCCAACTGTTGGATCAGTCCCTCTAGCTAGTAGTACAAATGAGTCCTGTGTCCCCATCTTTATTTTAGGTGTCAGAACTCTTCCAGTATGCCCGCTTCCAGATTTAGTTTATCCCTGACCCGCCCTAATGGTATTTATCCTGGAGGACACAGCACATCCCTAAAGAACCCATCCCACTATTTCTCTTGTCCTGTAGAAACGCCCACTCCCACCTAGGAGCTGATCTCTTGCTTTCGGTTTTTTACCGGAAGACAGCAAGCAGTTCATACCTTAGCTAGGTTGGGAGAGTCCTACTAACTTCTCATTAGCAATTTATTTGGTTCGTTATTTTTCTATCCCTTTTATTTTTATTTATTTTTTGGGGATTTTTTAAGGCTTATTTTGTTCTCCCACTCCCAACATCATACACATTTTGTATATACTTTTTTGTAAATAGAATTTCATCAAACACCTGGGGATATTTTAAGTAGCTTAGTCCATCGAGTGAATGCGGTATTGTGGTGATTGAAGCTAGTTTTTAGGGCATAGACAAGTGGACAACCCCTCTACCATTAAACCTAAGTCCGAGTCGAAAGCTCCCCCCCCTCTATACTCAGGTTAGTGGGAGGGTTAAGAGAATGTTTCAGGGGTCTGTTTCCACTCGGACTTAGAGTTAGTGATAAACCCTACTACTAACTATAAGCCCGGATGGCAGAAAAGGTCGTTTTTTGTAACTCTCCAAAAAACATGCACAATGTATCTCCTTTACCCCCTCCCCCCCCCCCTCAAAAGAAATCTGGGTATATGTCTTTAAAATGCTATTTGGTGGGGTTCGGAATTAATTACAACTTGGAAGTAATTACAACTCGAAATTAATTACAACTTGGACTTAATTCATCAATTTTATTTGTTATTCAACTAATTAATCTCATTTTATTTCTTTCATTTGCAAAATTATATTGTACGAATTAAAAAAAAAAGTTTTATTTTATTTTATCATCAAGAATTACGAGATTTCTAATTCCTCGGCGACATAAAATTACTTCCGGTTTGTAATTAATTCCGTCACCCCATTTGGTTAGACACTGGTCCGGAAATGGGTGATCATTTTACATTAAATTTATATGCAAAATTGATCCCACATTCTAAATTCTCCTAAAAATAATCCCAATTTTTTTTTTTAGTTGACAGCGTGGGGCAATGGCTACAATTTTACCCCAAAATAAGAAAATGGAAAGTAATTTGATAATTTAAGTTTGTGTTACTAATTCAATGCAAATTAATTTTTAAAAACCAAATAAATAAACTAATTGTTGGTCTTAAATGTAATTTCTTCTGCTGAAATAAAAAAGCTAATTTACTTTTTAAAGTTTAGAAAATCGAAATTTATTTCAATGATTTTAATAAACTCATTGTGAAATTTTCATCTATATTTTTTCTTGTATCACTTTTTCTCTATTTATTCACTTGTGTCATTTTTACCTGTGCCATTTGTACCTAAATTCATCTACAATAATACAAAAATAAAACTTGCCTCAGTCTAAAAGGAATTCTCCTTCACTGAGTAAGGACAGAACAGATACTACATTTTGATCCCAGTCTGCATATATCTTTCTTGCCTCTACATTACTTATATATTATTAGTTTTTTTATTTACTATTAATCGATTATGTATTAAGATAAAACATACAATACACAAACTTTTTTAATTCTATTTAGAAAAATAATTTAATTACAAAAATAAATCCACCAGAATGCATTTCTGATATAATTGAACCTTAAGGGTCTCTAAAATGTGAACGATCCCAAACAAAATATCTGACTCACAACACAAAAAAAGACTTGGCCTTTGTGCTAGAAGCTAAATGTAGTATCTATTCTGATACTGCATTTAATCTTTTCTGTTCTTGGTCAGTAAAGTAGAAATCCTTCTAGAATGAGGCAAAAACTAGCTACACAAATGAAGTGTTCAAAGATTGGCTACTCAAATGAAGAGTTCAAAGACTGGCTACTCGAATGAAGTGTTCAAAGACTGGCTACTCGAGTTGTGCAAGGACTATGGGATCTGACCAACAAAAACCGAGTCAAGAAGCTTAACCTTTTCTCCTGTGTGCGCCGCCGTTTACGTGGTGATCTCATTTTGGCCTGCAATCTTCTCAATGGTCATTATTCACCAGAAAGAGGTCTACGCTGTCATCACCAAAAACTCTTTCACTGCCTATTTCGATTGAACTTGAGGAGGGTTGCTTTCTCAATCAGGATCCCAAGACCTTTGAATGGACTTCCAGGAGATGCAGTAAATACACCAACGACACAGCAATTCAAGGCGAATTTGAACAGGTGCTGGGCTACTATATCCTCTTCTGTGTAAATTTCTACCACGCTTTCCCTACATGGCAACTGAAATATGCTTGTCTTTTTTTTGCCAAATTTATTGAATTGAAAAAAAAGTGTTCTTTTGTCTGTAAGGAGAAATTGAGTACACATGTTCATTTCGGTTGGCGCCGTGTGTGTTTACATTTGTGTAAATGGGATAGGCATGAAGATGTGCATGTATATTAGCATACTTGTTTTACTAGCAAGAGAGTATAGACTTGTGTCGATGTGTGTACGTTCGGTGTGCAGCATGTGTTTTCTGTCGTTATGTTTAATAGTTTGAAAAAGTCTCTCGTTATATGTGTGCTACTTGTCGAGGACCTTTCGCCCTACAGTATCCAGACTGAATTGTGACATGTGCACATGTTGTATTGTCTGCAAAAGAAAAACCCTGTATTATGGTTTTTATACTGTGCACAAGATTTGGAAGTGAATATCTCTTGAGCTGTAATTTGTTGAAAGAAACGGCTGATTTGAAGTTTTGTCCAATTGAGAGCCGTGGCATTATTGCTTCTAACACCGACACTTTTACGTGAATGTCAATATGGAATAATGTACCACTCTGGAATGTGTAACAATATTAACGCAAATGCTTCTGTGACGTTTGTGGAACCCCTACAGTTTCGGCAGTAATAGCAACAACAACGATTGGTTGTTGATTCCAGACTTCAACCAATCGGAAATAGTCACCTCTGGGAGCCGAGCACCTGCTGGCGTTAGCTACATAAGCAACAACCCAAGCACAGCCGCCAGTGAGAGACCCAACTTGCTACAGGAACCTTTGTCAGTCACAACATGGTGTTATTAATTGCGACAAACTTAACTGCAGCCGTGGACACTTGACTCATGTCATCTCTGCAAACAACACAAGTCACAGTCATGAACTACTAAATATAGCAACAACTTATACACAGTCTAATGAACTCACTCACACACAACACAGACGAAAGAAAAAAAACATTTTCGTCGTCTATATTGAACTCTTTTCTTCTTAACTCTTTACTTTTGGTTGTTCTATTGAGACACAAATAAGTTGATATATTATATATAGGGCAGGTGAAGCACTCTTTAGCCTTGGTAGGCAATCAGTTAGAGATGATGTCTCGATAAAAGTACTGGTCCCCATCACCCCACTGGCTATACTAAATATAGCTTATACAGTTTCATGAACTCACTTACACACAAGTCTACAGACGAAAAAACAAACACTTTCGTCGTCTAGACCCTTTGGCCTTTTCCTAACTCTTTTTTTAACTCTTTACTTTTAGTTGTTCTATCAAAATGTAAATAAAGTTGATATATTATATATAGGGCAGATGAAACGCTCTTTAGCCTTAGTCGGCAATCAGCTAGAGATGATGTCTCGATAAAAACACTGGTCCCCATCACCTCACTGGGTTGGCATAAAGAATTTCATCTGGCCTATAAAAAAATCTTGCCTCAACAAAGAAAATCTGTTTCAGATTATATAGTTCGAATAATGACCTGGTCAGAGATAGGTTAGTTTGGAAGTAAATTTCTAAAAGCCGTCCAACACATGCCAGCATGTAAAACGGATGTTAAACCGAATAGGATGATGAGACTGTGTCATTACTTTTCACTCTGCCTCTCTACATCTACACACTTATTTCATTTAAAGAAATTCATTATCAGGATATTTTTGAAAAATAATGTTTGTAAAAATGTAAAAATAGATAAAAGCAGGATATTTTGGGAGGAAAAGATCCTGGTTTTAGTGAGATATAGACGATGGTCACGTTTTTAAAATGTACCAAGACCCGTTAAAATGTAATAGTGTGGAAAATGGAAAATATTGGTTCTATGTTATGAATGAAAGAGGGAAAAACATGGTTACAGAATAAAACAAATTTGCAGAGTTGTGAAAGATATTTTGAATGAAAGAATTGTTTGTGTCTGTGTTTGAAAAGTTAAATGTTCTTGTTTGTAGAGTAGTCAAAGACTAAATTATTGTGATATATATATATATATATATATATATATATATATATATATATATATATAATTAACTTGTTACAAATATCCAGGGGGTATGAATCCGAAGGAAGTTGAAACCTGGTTTATGAGAGTGCTCAATGAAAATTCAGAGCAAAATATATATTTTTTGATTTTATTCCATTAGTTGCGCCAATGAAACAAAACTTGTTTTGTCGTAACTAATGGAATAAAATAAAAAAAAAAAAAAATATATATATATATACATATATATATATATATATATATATATATATATATATATATATATATATAATTGCATTCCAATGATCATAGGAAAAATCAATCCCAAATCATAATTTTCATTTATTGTTTCAATTTCTTTATTTTCATATTCTAGTGAATACCTGTATTTCTTCTTTGTCTCACAAGACCAAATTTTTTATTTATTTTTTAAAAATTTAAGACTTTTTCTTACGCGCATTTCACGACAAAGTCAAGAGAAATATACAGCCTTATATATATATATATATATATATATATATATATATATATATATATATAGTAATCAAGGTAACTTTAGTGAAATCTAGTGAATTTTTTACTGTGTTTATATAAAAGTGCTCAATAACAAATAGATAAAGCCGTTTATTAGGTATACACATTTTATTTATACAAACATTATTTGGCTACCCATTTGCAAACATGTTTTAGTCAAATCTATGAAGTAGCTATACTTTCTCAGGCCGAACTGTTCTCAATGGGTGGGAACAGTATGGACTGAGAAGGTATAACTAATTCATAGCTTTGACCGAAATATGTCTACAAATGTGTTGCCAAGTAATGTTTGTATAAATAAAAATTCTTGTATCTAATGAAATATATATATATATATATATATATATATATATATATATATATATATATAATGTATGCAAATGTCTAGCCAAATAATGTTTGTATAAATACAAGTTTTATGCATAACACACACACACATATATATATATATATATATATATATATATATATATATATATATATATATATATATATATATATATATATATATATATATAGGGCTTTACGCGCTCCACTATTTTGGAGCTTCTCCCGCTCCTGCTCCAACGCCCAAAATTGGAGCTGGATCCTCTCACGCTCCCCATTTTCCAAAAGGAGCCGCTCCAGCTCAAACTCCTATAAAAAGGAGCGGCTCTTTTTCAGCGTTCCATAATGAAAATGTACATTTTTTCATAAACGTTCTATTCTGCCAATGAGTGGTCGAAGGATGAAGCATAGTATTATTCGTAAATTTTCGTTTCCTGAGGTATAAAATAGAAATAGAAAAATCTCTGATATATTTTTAAATAATTTTAATTTCCATTACATTAAAACCCTATTTTTTCAGGAAAGGAAAATTTGACCCGATACTTTTTCTATTTATTTTGGAAGGGAATTTAGATTTGTTTTAAGTAAATAAAGTGTTACTTTTAAACATTATTAGTGATTATTTTCTTTTTAAAGAAAACATTTCTCTCGGAGAGGAGAGACAGCCAGGGCAACATTAATCCTTAGTTGTTTAATATTTGTTTGTTTTAAGAACGTAACTATATTGTATAATGTATATTATTATTTATAACAGAGAAACGCGCAAGTACTTTCAAACAAATCGATTTATCCATTTTTTTTCTATAGTACAATTTGGAGCGAAAAAAAACATTGAAGTTTATTTTTTAAAGATTGAATAAAAAAATATTTTTCAGAGGTTGTCCCCAAAATATCAATAAATTGTCAATAAACAATTCAGAGATCCATTTAATGTCTTAAAATTTCATACAAAATATCTGGCCTAGACCTTGGGAGTTGAAAAAATATCGGGTCAAATATTCCTCCCGCCAAAAATTAACTGGAGCAAGTTTTCCTATGTCGGGCAAAAACATTTATTAAAATTACAAATTCGAATAAAAAAGGTAAAAACGTCTATATTTGAAATCTCTAACAAAAGCAAACTGTTTACAATTTTAATATTCGATAATAGATTTTTCAAGATAAAGAAAGATATCTTATCTACTGTAGCAGTTACCTCCTCCTTTCAAAACATAACTACACCGGTTTGCCGGTAGGTGTCGCTTTTTCACCGACAGGTGACACTGTAAAGCGACACCAGAGTTATCTGCCCTTCTGACTATAAAAACCGTTGCAAACGGTAAATCCCTCTCTTGTTCACTGACCAGCCTCGACAGCCTAACGCTGGCACCAGCGCTCCATCTCTCTCTCTCTTCTCTGCTCGGCAGAACGACGCTAATACACTAGCGCTTCGTCTCACGATTTTCTCTTTACATGGCATCGGAATAACAACTACCAACACACGTGGTCAAACAACGGTAAGAGTTAACAACTCATTTTCTTTGTGTACGCCGGATTCATTTCTTCTTATACCTTTTCAAGAACTGTTTTTCCATCGACACACATGCATACATCACACACTTCATCATTCCACGTACACACACGTTCAATAAACCTTATTTGAACTACTTCATTTTTGTTTGTTAATTATTACTCTGTCTTTGCATGCAACAATTGCTTGATTTACTGAACACGCTTATAATCGGGGGAACACGACCCTCGATCCGAACATTGGTGACCCAACGTGCAAGCTTTGTTGTATGGGGCAGAGTAATTAATCTCGTACAAGAAAAAAAAAATATATATATATCATTTCTCGTTTTTTCTTTCGTGGTGAAACGAATTACGCATCCATCTTTTTCCTTTTTTTTTCTACCCACGTGGTAGAAATATACAAACAAACAAAAAAAAGGAGCCACCGTCTCCATTTTTCCTGGCCACGTGAAAATATCCAAACAAAGAAAAACAAACATTTCTCGGCTCTCTCCGAGTATAAAACAAATTACAATTTCATTTTTTTTCTTCTCTTTCTCCACCCACGTGTCGGAAAAATATATACAAAGAAAGAGACAAACTTTTGCCAATCCTTTTTTTTCTTTTTCGACGAACAAAAGGACCTTACAAGATGCCACTTCCTTTGTTTTGAACACGTGGAGATAAAAAGAAAACAAAAGAAAACAAACGCTCACGCTGCCCATCTTTTTCGTGACCACGTGTTGATAAAAAAATTCAAAATAATGCCGCCATCTTTTTCACGTGGAAATGAAAATTCAAACACAAAAAAGAAAATACGAATTTATTTTCTGTTTCAACAACAAGCAAAAAGGGAAGCTGCCATCTTTTTCCCTAACCACGTGGAAATGAAAATTAAAAAAAAAAAAAGAAAATACGAATTTTTTTTTTCTTTCTTTTCAACAACAAAGAAAAAGAGAAGCCGCCATTCTTTCTCTACTTGGAAACTAACATTCAAACAAACGAAAACAAAAACGTCATTCCTCGTGTGAAACAAATTATGACTCCACTTTTTTTTCTTTTCTTTTTCCTTTCTTACCCACGTGGTGGAAATATATATATAAAGGAAAGGAAAACTACAAAACGACCAACACACGATGACAAACACGAACAACATCACCCTTCAAGGCCTACCAACAATCTTCAACACAAGATGAACAACCACATCTTCCCGGACATTCATCAAGCACCAAACATTTCCGGACATCACTGACGACACTATGGAAGAAATCACACCAGTTCAAAATGAGTACAACTGCACAAGCACGACTAAATACTCAACAACTGGACGTTCGTTGATCAACTGGGGGACACATCAACTCGAACGACGCGCATCAACACCAGCACAGACCCACTTGTACCTGGACCTGCTAACTCACTTGCAGACATTTGTGCATCTGACTTTGACCATAGTGTACCACCGATCTCAACAACTAGATGTTTGTTCATCAGCTCCACAACACGGACTAATTAACATGAACAACATCAACAACTGCACAGACTCACTTGTGCTCATTCATCAACACCGCACAGACTCACTTGTGCTCATTCATCAACACCGCACAGACTCACTTGTGCTCATTCATCAACACCGCACAAACTCACTTGTGCTCATTCATCAACACCTGCACAGACTCACTTGTGCTCGTTCATCAACAACTGCACAGACTCACTTGTGCTCATTCATCAACATCGCACAGACTCACTTGTGCTCATTCATCAACAACTGCACAGATTCACTTGTGCTCATTCATCAACAACTGCACAGATTCACTTGTGCTCATTCATCAACAACTGCACAGACTCACTTGTGCTCACTCATCAATACCGCACAGATTCACTTGTGCTTACTCATCAACAACCGCGCAGACCCAAGCACCAAACATTCCCGGACAACACTGACAATTTAACGTTTGTTCATCAGCTCTGCATCACGAAGACTAATCAACATGAACAACGCCACCAACAAGTGCAAATTCGCTTGCACTCAGCATTTTTCGACCGCAGACTCACTTGCGCTCAAACTTGATGCAGACCCAATTGCATGCAAACAACACGCAGATCCACATGCGTTACAAACACTCAATTCCGCAGACGCACTTGCGATCAATCATTCAATACAGATGCAGAAACAGAAATAAGTAGCGTGCACACTACTTTTTCTAATCTTCAACAGAAAAACAAACATACCCACAAAGAATGCTTCTCATCTACAACTGTACATATTGAATAATATTTTCAATATTTTTCAATCTGGGGGGGAGTCCTAGTAGCAGTTACCTCCTCCTTTCAAAACATAACTACACCGGTTTGCCGGTAGGTGTCGCTTTTTCACCGACAGGTGACACTGTAAAGCGACACCAGAGTTATCTGCCCTTCTGACTATAAAAACCGTTGCAAACGGAAAATCCCTCTCTTGTTCACTGACCAGCCTCGACAGCCTAACGCTGGCACCAGCGCTCCATCTCTCTCTCTCTCTTCTCTGCTCGGCAGAACGACGCTAATACACTAGCGCTTCGTCTCACGATTTTCTCTTTACATGGCATCGGAATAACAATTACCAACACACGTGGTCAAACAACGGTAAGAGTTAACAACTCATTTTCTTTGTGTACGCCGGATTCATTTCTTCTTATACCTTTTCAAGAACTGTTTTTCCATCGACACACATGCATACATCACACACTTCATCATTCCACGTACACACACGTTCAATAAACCTTATTTGAACTACTTCATTTTTGTTTGTTAATTATTACTCTGTCTTTGCATGCAACAATTGCTTGATTTACTGAACACGCTTATAATCGGGGGAACACGACCCTCGATCCGAACACTACTTTCAGTTCTAAAAAAAACAACAAATTAGTCAAAAAGTCTAATTATTTGCTTTTTTAAATTAAAATTTAAGATATTTTCTTTAATTTAATTAAGTTTAAACATCGGTTTAATTGTAGAATAGGGACCGCGGCTTTCTTTCGCTCATTTCGCTTGGTATTCTTTTGGTATTCGCCCAAATTTAGGATGAAACTGATTATTGGTCTTAATTGTATTTTTGGTCCTGAAATAAAATTCTCATTTACTTTTTAAAGTGTTGAGAATCTAACTTTAATCCCAGGTTTTAATCGTTGGCGGCCATGTTGGTTTTTATTGTTTTTTTCTTTGGACTAAATATATTTTTTCCTGGACTAAAGATATTTTTACTGCTTAAACATTTTATTACAAACACAAAAAAAACTTTGAACATTCTATTTACAAAAGCAAGTTTTAACGGGATTTAACGAATTTAAAAGCAAACATGAAAATGTTCAAACATACTAGTCGTGAATTTAAGAATAACAAAAAATGTAGCCGAAAAGACGACGGTAAAAATGTGGCATAAAAGTTCAATTTGATATATGCTAAAAAATAAATTAGAATTTTTGTCAGGACAAAATGTACCATTTCACCCTAAAAGTAGATTTTATCGAACATTTGGGTGAATACCGAGCGAAATGGGCGAGAAAATCCAACGGCCCCTATAGTATAATTGAACCTAAAATTCTTTATTTAAAAACACGAATTAAAAGAAACATTGGCTTATTTATTCAATCAGTAACAAACATCCTTATCATAAATACAAAAAAAAGTTCAAATCTATAAGAAAATAACTTTAAAGATATCTATAGACTCACTAGCGCATGAAGACATTTGTTGCCAAATTGTCTCCTGCCTTAAGAAAACTGTCCCATCAAAAATTTAACATGTCGATGTAAAAATCTGAGAACTGCACATGTTCTGTTATCGTTCTATCTCCCTCTCTCTCCCTTCCTCCCCCCTCTCTCTCTCCCTATCTCATATACATTTACCAGAAATATAAATTGAAAAAATAACTCAGAGTAAACTCTGAGACTTTCTTTTCTTTTCCGTTTCATTGATGAATAAAAAAAACTGTTTAGAATAAAAAAAATCAAATAATTTTGGAACGAAGAGCGCGGAGCGATAAAACCACCACTCTTTAGTGCCAAATGGAGTTGCTCCCGAACCACTCCCGTTGAATATAAAATAAGCCCTGGTCTCCTTCGTTCCAGCGAAAAGGAGCGTGCTCCTGGAACACGCTCCTTTTTAGAGGGCTCCATAACGCCCTATATATATATATATATATATATATATATATATATATATATATATATATATATATATATACATATATATATTTATGTATATATATTTATGTATGTATATATATATATATATATACATATATATATATATATTTATGTATATATATTTATTTATGTATGTATATATATATATATATATACATATATATATATATATTTATGTATATATATTTATTTATGTATGTATATATATATATATATTTATGTATATATATATATATATGTGTATATATATATGTGTGTGTATATATATATATATTTGTGTGTATATATATATATATATATATATATATATATATATATATATATATATATATATATATATTATCACAGTTTGATTC
Organism: Sepiola atlantica; assembly: GCA_963556195.1. Classification (NCBI taxonomy): domain Eukaryota; kingdom Metazoa; phylum Mollusca; class Cephalopoda; order Sepiida; family Sepiolidae; genus Sepiola; species Sepiola atlantica. The sequence continues at coordinate 144,143,776 of OY744517.1, read as the reverse complement.
GGACAAGTTCATTCTGATCCTACGATATTATTGTGCGCCGTTTCATCGAAATAAAATATACTTTTCCTTTGATAATGTTGTTTCTGAGTATATATGTGAATGTAGTCGATCGAAAAAATCTGAGGAGTAACTTGTGAAATAAAAATCAGTCAAACAAACAGAATCATAATAAAGTGAGTTTCTAAAACCAGTTGAATTAAAAAAAAAATAATGGCCAAATGTAATATTAGTCTCTTTTTGCTTGCTATATATTCCTCTTCCCTTCTCATTGTCTATACCTTTCTTTTTGCCCAGTTAAATATTATTAATACTCGTGGTGACATTCCTTATCTCTATATTAATAAAGTAAAGACAATATTCCCTCTGTAACTTCAATCAGCATAGGACTATAATAACATACGCGATATAGGGTTCCTATATGGTTACGCTTTATACCAATACTTGATGCATGTTTCCGGAACTTATCAATCTGTTTGATTCGATTACATAATATCCTACATTAAAACCGCCCTAACTTACTCTCACAAAAACATACTTGGAGGAGGTAAGTGTAACTTTCACTTGCACACAAAAACTACTAACACCCTATCAATCACTGGATCATTCTCGGTTGGTTTACCCATGGGTTACCTTCTCAGCGTGTCCTTGCCTGTCTTTTCCTTGAATTTTTAGAGAACGGCGCTTTCAAATCAATCCTACTCTAAAACTCACACTACTTTAGATATATCGATGATACCTACCTTATTTACCCACATCACATTAATCTCCTTGAAATAGTCGACAAACTTAATAAAATTGAACACACTATTTCTCCCATGTCGCAAGTGCATCAAAAGCGCTATAATGCTTCTCTCATCCCTATTTAACATAAACATCAGACTCGAACCTTATTCCTTAAGCACACATCTGACAAAAACCTGACATCTGACAAAAACCGCCCTGAAACAATGCAATATATTACACCACTGCGATCCCGGTTAAAGTAACTTTTCTTTTTTACTACATTTCATCCATATTTTCTATTTCTTTTCTTTGTTTCTTTTCTCCCCTTCCTATTTTAACGTCTCCCCGCATGCGTTTTATTATTCCTTCTTTTTTTAAATAGTTAAACACGTGCCAATAATATCTCGCTGTGCGTGCTTCTTTTTCCTATGCTTTTACCGTTATCGAATAAATTTAAACCATTCACTTTTACTGAAGACGTTCGTTGATCCGATGAAACCGGTAAAATCTCTCGTTTCTTGATGATTTTTTCTGTATCTAAATTTGTGTTTTCCGTTTGTCTTTTTCGCATACACACACACACACACACACACACACACACACACACATATATATATATATATATATATATATATATATATATATATATATTTGGATTTTTCACTTAGAAAAAGATTATTCAGTGAAGACTGGGATTAGTCCAATAAAAACAAGCTCGATGATACTCGATTATAGGGTATAGAGCATTTATATGTGATTTTTGAAAGCTTACCAAAGCATTCCGTTCAGAAGCCCAATCAACACCAAAAAAGATTTTTTCATTCAAAAATTATTTATTTATCATTTTTCAAATTAAAGAGATTTTTACCTACACGTGTTTCACTACCAAGCAGGTACTTGCTTGGCAGATCATCCGGGAAAATTAAGTACCTTGAATAAGAATTACAACAACCGGCAATACACAATGTGGTGTTGCTTTCATTGAGGTCACTTAAGAAGTGAAGAAATAATATAAAATAATATAAAATAAAATAGAAAATAGAAAGTAAAACAATAAAAAATAAAAAATAAAAATATATAAAAGTAATAAAAAATGAAAAATTAAAGGTAAACAGGAAAAAATAGAGAATGTCTTAGAAGAATATCTCGCACGATTTTCACAACATTGTTGCTTCTAGGCGAAACAGCAAAAATCTAGTCCCAAACCAGCAAAAACAGCAAAAGAATTAGTCCCAAAATGCACTCCAATGAAACAGTAATAATGAGCGAGAATACACCCTCTCGACGGGCGGCACAACTATGAAAAGTACCCCCCCCAAAAAAAATAGAGACCAAAACAGTCAAAATCCGTATCATCATGAATTACGGGATATGCAAAAAAAGCAACAGGTTAGGTAATGTGAGCCATTATTTTTTTTTTTCGTATCGTAAACTTTACGATTTAGGGTGTAGAAGGCTATCGAAACCGAACAATACCCCGTTTAAAAAGAAACAAACGTTAATATTTAAAACTAACACTATATTTATTGCTTATACCTGTCTCGGGACGGGTCTTTTTTGTATATATATATATATATATATATATATATATATATATATATATAGTCATCCACGTACAGACTGTTTCGCTGTTTCACAGCCCATCAGTGCGGCTAGACCAGTTAGTGCCTCAAGCCAGAATCGAAACGCAACCGTCGAGCTGACAGTCGGCTATCATGCGACACTGACTGAATGTAAGAAATATCTCAATGTTAGTAAATATTGAAAATGCCGGAGCTCGAATTAGTTTTACCTAATGAGCTATGCCTTAAAGCTAAATGGCAGTTGGCGATACCCTTACAAAATAAGCTCTATCCGGGGGGAGGGGAGCTTTATATAGTCATCCACATACAGACTGTTTCGCTGTTTCACAGCTCATCAGTGCGGCTATATATATATATATATATATATACTCGCTTCGATTTTCCCGATCTCCTGGCCTCTCCTGTGCATAGCAACAGTATTCTCTCATTTGATTGGTTGAATCCTCCGCCCCCGCAAATGCGTGGGTTGAATTATGAAAGCCTGTCTGTCGAGCTTCCTGTTGACCCCCTTTTAACAAACGCCGCCCGCCTGCACCCCTTTCTTTGTGCGTAGGGGAACATGTGCCAGCAAGTACCCTGCTCCCTTTTTATGCTTTATGGGGCAAAATATGTAGATATAACATAACCCACTTTCTAAGTCTTGATATCGGTGCTAATTGTGACCATCGCTAGTACTGGGATACTTTCCATTAACAATGGTTCGGGACCACGAGGATCACGTGCATCCCGACCAGTTACTCTGCCAACTTTTCCATGCCCACGCTGTGTCTAAAAATTCGCAAAACGTTAGTATTGTCGCCGTTGGTCTGGAACTTTGATAAGTGGCTGGTCGGAATTTCTTCTCTGCTTTTGTCTGAGAAAACGTTATTTTGACCCAAATACTGACGCTTTCATTGTGTTTTGTCTGACAGGCTGTGAGTATGCAAGCCGAATAAAATATCCATTTTACAAAAAAGGCAAATAAATTTTTGTCTTTGAAAATATAATCTATTATACTATATTAATGATGTGTGTTAATTATTGCAAGCTGCAAACGAACAATAATTTTGGTGTGTTTGCGACTGCTCTCCCCCCCTCTCTCTCTCTCTCTCTCTGTCTCTCTCTTTCTCTCTCTCTCTCTCTCTCTCTCTATATATATATATATATATATATACATTGCTGAAACAAATCTGTCTCACAAAACAACAAAACACCACTTCCACTATCCCTATAATCATTATATACCCATTAACAAACCGGAGTGATTCCTGTTAGACATTTAAAAGTTGTCCTAGATGGAACGAAAACTGTCACAAGCTCACGCACTCGTTGACTTTTTGCAGGCATTTGAAACACAGTTTCTGAGTTGTCACTTTTTCATCTTAGTTATTGGGAGGGGAGGGAGGGTGTCAGTTGAGGCTATGTAATTGATATATTTAAATTTTCTGAAATTTTAAAATCCGTATTTTTATAACGGATTTTGATCTTCCATCTTGGATGTTCGGTTTTCTTGTTGCCAGCTCTGAGATTTTTTATTTTTGCCTTTGAGAACCACTTCTTTATATTTTATTTTACATTCGGATCCATAAAAGCTGCATTTTGAGTGCCCATGGAAGTTTTAATATGGCCTTGAATTCACAAATAACTCTATAAACTTTCTGACGTGCAACTTCCAAACAACCGGATTTTGGGGGTTATTGATTTGATTTCTTCAACTCCATGAATTTTACTTTGGATTTACTACCATTGGACCTGCTGCTGTTTTTTTCTCCATTATATTCCTTGATTGCTGATTAATAAATATTGAAAATTTCATTAAAATTTGTTGATTTCCTGAATTTTAGTGAATTTTTAAGTGAAGGGGGGTTCAAAATGTTTTTACATTTTGGGAATCGTTCATTGATTTTGCACGTACCTAATATATATATATATATATATATATATATATATATATATATATATATATATATATATATATATATATATATATATGGCTTTACACGCTCCACTACTTTTGGAGCTGCCTTTGCTCCAACGCCCAAAATTGGAGCTGACTTCTCTCACGCTCCCTATTTTCAGAAAAAGACAGCTCCTGCTCCAACTCTTATAAAAAAACGAGCGACTCTTTTTTAGCGCTCCATAATGAAAATATACCTTCTTTCATAAACGTTCTATTCTGCCGATGAGTGGTCGAATGGTTAGGGGTTTGTGTCAAAGGATCTCGTCAGTATGTGTGGGGATGTCACTTTAAGTGTAAGACCGTAAGATAATATTTGAGAAAATCTCTCTAATATTTTGAGAGTTATAGAAACACATGTCGGACGAAGTATAGGATTATACGTAAATTTTCGTTTCCTGGGGTATAAATAGAAATAGAAAAATCCCTGAAGTATTTTAAAACAATTTTAATTTTCATTACATTAACAACCTATTTTTTCAAGAAAAGGAAAATTTGATCCGATACATTTTCTATTAATTTTGGAAGGGAATTTAGATTTGTTTTAAGTAAATAAGGTTTTACTTTTATACATTATTAGTGATTATTTTCTTTTTAAATGAAAACATTTCTCTGGGAGAGGAGAGATTGCCAGGGCAACATTTATCGTGGGTTGTTTTTTAATATTTGTTTGTTTTACGAACGTAACTATATTGTATAATGTATATTATTATTTACAACAGAGAAACGCGCAAATCGATTTATTCATGTTTTTTCAATAGTACAATTTGGGGCGAAAAAAACCCAGTGAAGTTTATTTTTTAAAGATTGAATAAAAAAATATATATTCATAAGTTGGCCTTAAAATATCAATAAATTGTCAATAAACAATTCAGTGATCCATTTAATGTCTTAAAATTTCATACAAAATATCTGGCCTAGACCTTGGGAGTTGAAAAAACATCGAGTGAAATTTTCCTCCCCCGAAAAATTAACTGAAGCAAGTTTTCCTAGGGAGGGCAAAAACATTTATTAAAATTAAAAATTTGAATAAAAAAAGTGAAAACGTCTATATTTGACATTTCTAACAAAAACAAACTGTTTACGATTTTTAATATTCGATAATAGATTTTTTAAGATAAAGAAAGATATCTAATCTTCTTTCGGTTCTAAAAAAAACAACAAATTAGTCAGAAAGTCTAATTATTTGCTTTTTTTAAAATTAAAATTAAAGATATTTTCTTTAATTTAATTAAGTTTAAACATCGGTTTTTATTGTAGAATAGGGACCGCGGTTTTCTTTCGCTCATTTCGCTTGGTATTCGGCTAAATTTTGGGTAAAAATGATAATTGGTCTTAATTGCATTTTTGGTCCTTAAATAAAATTCTCATTTACTTTTTAAAGTGTTGAGAATCAAACTTTAATTCAAGGTTTTAATCGCTGTCGACCATGTTGGTTTTTATTGTTTTTTCCTTGGACTAAAGATATTTTTTCCTTGGACTAAATATATTTTTTTCTTTGGACTAAAGATATTTTTACTGCTTTGACATTTGATTACACAAAAAAAAAAACTTTGAACATTCTATTTACAAAAGCAAGTTTTAACGGAATTTTACGAATTTAAAAGCAAACATGAAAAGTCGTGAATTTAAGAATAACAAAATGTCGCCGAAAAGACGACGGGTAAAAATGTGACATAAAAGTACAATTTGATATATGCTAAAAAATAAATTAGAATTTTTGTCAGGACAAAATGTACCATTTCATTCCCCTAAATCGATTTTATTGAACATTTGGGTGAATACCGAGCGAAATGGACGAGAAAATCCAACGGCCCCTATAGTATAATTGAACCTAAAATTCTTGATTTAAAAACACGAATTAAAAGAAACATTGGCTTATTTATTCAATCAGCAATAAACATCTTTGTCATAAAACAAAAAAAGTTCAAATCTATAAGAAAATAACTTCAAAAACATCTATAGACTCACTAGCGCATTTGAAGACATTTGTTGCCAAATTGTCTCCTGCCTTAAGAAAACTGTCCCATAAAAAAATTTACCATGTCGATGTAAAAATCTGAGACGTTCAAATGTTCTGTTTTCATGCGTAACTCTCTTGTTCTTTCTCCCTCTCTCTCCCTTCCACTCCCTCTTCCTCTCCCCTCTCTCTCTCCCTATCTCATATACATTTACCAGAGATATAATTAAAACAAAATAACTTAGATTACACTCTGAGTCTTTGTTTTCTTTTCCTTTTTATTGTTGAATAAAAAACTAATGTTTAAAAAAATAATCAAATAATTTTGGAGCGAGGAGCGCGGAGCTATAAAACCACGCTCTTTGGTTCCAAATGGAGTTGTTCCCGCTCCACTCCCGCTCCACTCCCGCTATATATATATATATATATATATATATATATATATATATATATATATATATATATATATATAATATATATATATATATATATATATATATATATATAATATGTATACATATTATATATATATTTTGTAACCATGCGCAATGCTGCATTTTAGTGGGATGCATAGATGCATGCTCCGGACGACAGAAGAAATGTTTAGCTAAGAGAAGAGAGACTACCCAAGAAATAAGCTGTTTTTTTAAATAATGTCTTTTGCATACGAGGTTCCATGCCGTGATTGTGAGTCACTTGAGATTTTCCAGAAGTTAAGATCACTCCAGATGGTGGTCCCCTGGGTCAATACTTTATATATGTCTAATGATGAAACGGACATAATTTTCAAGTAGATGGCTGTGTAGTCTACCACAAATAACATCAATGTCTCTCTCTCTCTCTCTCTCTCTCTCTCTCTCTCTATATATATATATATATATATATATATATATATATATATATCCCAGCATGACTGTCAGAAAGAGTCAACTGCGTTTTAATGGTTCTCAGAATCAGATGAGCCTTTAGACCATAAGTGGATAGACTCTTTGTGTTCGGTTGGAAGATTTCAAAGATAGGTTTTGCCTGATGTGCAGTTCGGTGCAGAATTTGGGTGCCATTGTAACCTAAAAATGAAACATTGATGCTTGTTTTAAACTTGAGTTGTGATCTTTTGGAGAGGGATAGTCTTTTTGTTGCAGCAGTAACCAAGACCACATAAATGACACAAAGTTCATATATCTGTTCTGTCAAAAATTACAGAAAGTCACATTGCTTTTTTGTGAACAGTTAAATCAAGCAGTAAACAGCAGATATTTATAAAAGTGTATTTTCTGTTAAAGTATAATAAGTCATCAAAATCAGCTTAATCTGAAATGGTTGTTTATTGCTACCAGAAGTTCACAAAAACACTCACTAGGTGTTTCTCCTGATGTTTTATAATGAACTACTTTACTTAGTGTTTCGGTTTTTAAAAACTCACCAGTATAGACTAAAACAACTGACCTGCCTACCAATGGGTTCTAACTTACAATCCTTGGTCTTGTAACTCAACATCGTTGACCCATTGACTAGTAGGTTAGCAGTGTGATTGAGATGTGTAATACAAACTGGTAATTACATCTAAAAGTGTTGAACCGAAGAGAGAGAACTATAGCGTTACTGCCTGGGCGATGTAATTATTTTGTCCCATTCGAAGTGCCCTCATTTTATTAATGGGGCTTAAAATAATAAAATATTATTTATTTATCTATAGACAAGCTGGTTTCGTATTTTCAAGACTCATCAGTATAGATTCAAACAACTGGTCTACCTACATTTTTGTCTAACAGGTCAGCATATATGTTGCATAGTCCCAGTCTTGGGCCGTTGCGGTACTCATTTCGTATACTCGTCCCTGAAAGGGCCGTGGCAGTTCACATTGAATACTCGCCATTTTTAAAACATTCACTCTCTCGACGATACATTTAAATCAAACAAAAAAGATTCAAAACAATATAATTTGAGTGAAAAACACCCAATTCGACAAAAATAACCAAGAAATCAGTTCCTCCCCCACCGAATGCATCTTTTTAAACTTGGACAGAAAGTGTGTGTGCAAATTCGTCAATTGTCTCTTTTTTTCTCCTTCTATAAAAGTTAAAACTGTGTGTGTGCAATAGTAGATTGTTTTTTAGTTCTAACTTCATGTGTGTGTTTGTCACGAATTATTATTATTATTATTATTATTATTATTATTATTATTATTATTATTATTATTATTATTATTATTATTTATTCATTTTTTTGTATGTGTTCTTACTTTTTTTAAATATTTGATTTTGTGTGTGCGTGTGTTTATCTGTTAACTGTCTTTACTTTTACGGCACATCGCGCCTTTTTCTTTCTTTCTTTTTTTAGACGCAATCTCTCAAACAAAACAACGGCTTTTTACTTACTGTTTGAAGTTCTCCCTCCGTCTTCGCCGACCACGCCCGTGCGTTCATTTATCATTTAGGATGTCTACATTATGTGAACCCAAGTTCAAAAATTTTCATTTCTTTTTTCTTTTAAGAAAGTCCCGGTCACAGCAACCAAAAAGGTATATGTTGCATAGCCCCATATTTGGGCCGCGGCGGTACTCATTTCGGCAGTTCACATTTAATACTCGTCATTTTTAAAACATCATAAATCACATAGTTCATATATTGTTTGCATACCTTTAGATTTCTCCCTCATCGTGTAGAGGGTCGCCGTCTCAATGTCGTCTAGTGAATGAATTCTTTCTTTTTTCCTTCCTACCGTGAACCACGCCGTCCGTTGTCTGCAACAAAAGCTTCCTGACCGACTCACCAAACAACAATTTTTAAACTTTCAATTCTTTTTATGACAAGCGTTAGTTATTTAATCAGCTAGAAGACATTCACTACGTCGAGAGAGAGAGAGAGAGAGAGAGAGAGAGAGAGAGAGAGCAAATCACTACTTTATCGTAGTTACTTAACAATTATTTACTTAACCATTCATGGAGGGGGAAAGGATATCTTTCGCCTGTATTTTCTTAGGGAAATATTTCCCTTATCTGTTGTAGTTTACATGGTAACAATCACGTCTCATCGGTTCGCCTCCAAAACCTGGACTGGCTAAAACTCGCTTCTCACGAAGAACGAGTGACGTCACTGATCCCACTGTTTCTCACGCAAGGGCCCGTGATGTCACAGAGCCTCTCGCAGGTGCACATTGACCCTTGATCTGGGATCTCGTCACATGGTGACCTTGTCACGTCTTTGATCTCCGACTGTGAGAACAGGTCCTATTCTGCACTCGACTGCCGGTCGACCCCGCGTTAATTCGCGCAAGTCAAACCAACAATTTCTAACAAATACGTCAATTCCCATAGGGATATTATCCAACATATATATATATATTAATTTTAAATAAATAATATTAAATTATTTTACATACATACGCTAGCGTTTCAAGCTTTCGCTCTCATCAGTGTAGGGAATGATAATCTCAGACGGTCGCAAGGTTTGAACCCTCGCTACAGAATAAACCTAGACTCCGCAAGCAAGCGCCATAACATATCGGCCACGAGAAATTACCACGTCAAGAAGGGAATCTAAGTTCTATTTATGCGAAGATAGCCACATATAGAAAGACTGACGAGAGATTCAACGAACGTTGTCGGAATATGCCTTATAGCTACGTGTTAATCTATTTTGAGTTTCCCCAAATAGGGCTCAACTTCAATCTTATTAAAGGGGCTTATAACAATATTAATTTTAAATAAATAATATTAAATTATTTTTACTTAAATACGCCAGTGTTTCAAGCTTTCGCTCTCATCAGTGTAAGAAACCTCTGATACAGAATTAACCTAGACTCCGCAAGCAAGCACCATAACGAATCGGCCACGAGACATTACCACGTCAAGAAGCCAGATAATGATTATATAAATAAATAAAAATATATATATACCTATTATATATATATATACATATATATATACATACATGTATATATACATATATATACATACATATATATATAAACATACATATATATACATATATATACATACATACATATATATAAACATACATATATACATACATATATATGTACATATATATGTACATAAATATATATACATACATATATATATACATACATATATATATACATATATATATATATACATACACACACACACACACACACACACACATATATATATATATATATATATATATATATATATATATATATATATATATATATATATATATATATATTGAAGCAATGTATATTATGGTTGATTACCTAAAATCACCCAGAATATATAATATTAATATGTAAAGGTATATACAGGAATAAGTGTCATTAGTAAATATCAAACTATAACAACGAATTTACACAATCCTGATATTCGTTTAATTTTGAAACTTTGTTCAGATGGTATTCATTGAACAAAGTAAAAGCAGATATATGTAAAGTCTGAAGTATTAATTGAAGAAATTAAATGCTGGTTAGGGTGTGCAATAACATAATTTGTTCCTATCAATGTTTTGTGGTGAGTAGGTGTGTAGTGATAAAAGTTAATAAGGAATGTTATAGTCGGCGGTAGGGTATTTTGTGGAATATTGGAAGGTAGAAGGATATTCTTGAAGTTTTCTCCAATATCTAAATTAATAAATTGTTCAGTCATGATATTTTTGGCTATGACCAATGAGATTTGAAAAGACTAGGTCTCTGATCAATATGTTCTTTTTAATTGAAATGTGAGGTTAGCTTCTATACTCCTCTCAGTTTACTATGATATATATGTTTGATTATCAAAGATTTGTGAAAATTGAATTTATATGTTTGAGACCAAAGGATTCTTAGTGTCATCATCTAATATGACAGCCCTCTTATGCTCGTAAATTTCTTTAGGTGAGGCCACTGATTTTCACAATGTATATATTGTAACAGACATTGCTGATGAGGAAATACAAGTGCCAACAACGATTAAATTAACAAGGAAATCTATTCATAACCAAAGATTTGAATATTTTAATGTGATTTAAAATATAGAATAATGTATATCTACATTATAGAACTTCAAATGATAATATTGCGGATATGTTTACTAAAACAGTGAACAAAATTACATTAGAAAAATAGTATAGAAGGTTAACTTTTCATCTCATGGGGGTAATATATATACTGGTTTGTATGTGTGATGATGTATGTACGTATATATATATATATATATATATATATATATATATATATATATATATAGAGAGAGAGAGAGAGAGAGAGAGTAATATTTCGTCAAATAATGAATTTGTGGACATTAAGCTATTTTTGGCAGAAGTGGTTGTTTTTCCAAATCGACAGGATCATACGTTTTAAACAGTCTAGTTAGCTATATAATATTTAAAACGAATAGGCTATTCTGCCGGGACCGGCAAAATAATGACCCCCTCGTTATTTTGCCGGTCTCGGCAGAATAACGAGGGGGTCGTTATTTTGCCGGCTCATGTTTAGTTAACCTTACTGTTACAGTTATAGCGAAGATTTCACGAGTCAATATTTTAAAGTTTTATTTCAACATTTTTCCAATAAAAAATAAATAAATAAACGAAGATAATGAAACTGAAAAAATAAACAAATCTTTAATACTTATGTTTTTGTTTGGCTAAGATCAAAGTGTAGTATCTGTTCCGATGGATACTGCACCCCATAGACTGGTATCGTCTTGGCCTTCGGGGCTTGATTCCGTCGGTCTATGGGTTTGTCCTGTGCAGTTCTAGGAGGCCCACCCTTCCAGGCTTTGCCTCCCCTCTTTGGGGAGGAGTAAGTTTATTGCTTACTGCCTGAGACGCCCCTACCGGAGAATGCCGACGGGGCTGCCCATGCAATTTTTAATGACCAGAGTGCTCAACTTCTCGGGCGCTGGCTTTTCAAGTCCACTTTCCCAACCCGACCTTGGGTCACATCTTACTTGTGGGAGTAAGATAAAACTGGCCTTGTGCCTAACCTCCTGGAGAGGAGGTAAATAAATACTCGACGTAAAAAAGATAATTTTTATTTCAACATTTTTCCAATAAAAAAGAAATTTTTTTTTAAATTGGATAAATAATTATTTAATAATGTAACAGTTTATTAGATGAATAGTCAACAGTGATTTTTTATATAATTTAAAACTTTATAAAAACGAGTGAAATGATGAGAAATAGTCCAAACATTTATCTTAAAAGATAGTGAAAAATCAGTTTTAAAATTGGTGTTTAGACGGTTTATAAAACTTAAATTATAAAAATTATATCTGATTTAATTTCTTTAGGGACTTATCTGTAATTATTTTAATAATCAGATTTCTTAACAAGAGTTATTTATTTTTTATTTCAATGAATGAAAATCCGACTAAAGAATCTAATTTTCTGTAATATTTTCGTTCATTTAATGTTTACTTTTAATGTTTTTTATATTAAAAGCATATATTTCTTTTATATTCAAAAAATTAAAATAACCGACAGAATAACAACTGATTATGACGATGAAAATAAATTGTTATTAAATATTTGTCCTTATTTATTTCATTACCCTTTCTTTCACAAGACGATAACAGTTACGTTAAAAAAAAACATAAGGAGGCAGAATAACGAGGGGGTCGTTATTTTGTCGGGACCGGCAAAATAGCCTCTTCCTATTTAAAAAGCTTTCCAACTTTATAGAGTGGAAAATAATTCAGGAAGTAGATATGTTACTCTTCTTTGAACGAAATTTGTGAACATTACAATGAAGCCATTAAAATTAAAATACCATTTGATGGTAGAGAAAATAATTCTAATAATAATTAAGAATTTTATAGTACCAAAAAGGAATTTTTTTTATAGTACCAAAAGGAATTTAATTATATGAGACTTTATGTCTCATATAAAGATTTAAATAAAAAAATCAGACGAACATTTTTATAGAAAAGCTAATTTGCAAAACTTTACAAATGACCATAAGAGTTTGGTGTATAAACTCATGTTGCAACAATAGAATCAAACCTATAAAGAAATTACAAGAAACATGAGTTGTAAAGTTTTTCTATATTAATATTAGTGAATATGATAAAAAAAAGAAGCCTTTTCCCCCTCGAGCGGAAGGCTAGGGAGCCGACTGTATTTAAAGCTGAGTGTGCTAAGAGAATGTCGGAATTCTACCATAATAATATATGTGTAATGTATCAGTTGGAGTGAACAGTTAAAGCCCTATTTCAATAAACGGGAGGAACTGCCCTGTGAAGATGACGTGTTACTGTGGGGAAGTAGGATTATTATTTTTCCTAAGTTGAGAGGAAAAGTTCTGCAGCAATTACACCAGACTCATGTAGGCATTGTGAGGATGAAAGCATTAGCTAGAAGCTATGTATGGTGGCCAACACTGGATGGAGATATTGAGTGGACCGCCAAGATGTGTGAAAGTTGTGTGCTAAATCAGAAACAGCCCAACAGAACTCCGATTCATTGTTGGGAATATCCATGTCAGCCCTGGAAAGGATTCACATAGACTATGCTGGTCCAGTTTTTGGACACATGTCCTTAATAGTGATTGATGCCTACTCCAAATGGATGGAGGTTTGCATAATGAAGAAATCCACTGCTGCAGCTACCATTGAGAAGTTGAGGGGATCTTTGCGACTCATGGTTTTCCTCTGCTGGTTGTGAGTGACAACAGCCCTTGTTTCTCCAGTAATGAATTCAGGAGGTATTTAGAGGCAAATGGGGTTACACATATTCACGGCTCCTTGCCATCCCTCCTCCAACGGCCAGGCTGAACGCAGTGTGCGTACATTCAAGGAAACAATGAAGAAGATGGACAAAGACACAAAAACATCTCTTGAAACAAAAGTGAACAGATTCGTTTTTAACTACAGGACAGCTCCACACACAGTAATTGGGGTTCCTCCAGCTGAATTGCTGTTCAAGCGACAATTAAGAACAGCCTTTCATCTATTACAGCCAAACAAGTTTAAGAGTAGGGTGTACAACTACAAAATAGAGAAGGGTACTAAGATCATAGCACCATGCCGAAATCATGGGGTGAATGATCCAGTCCTTGTGAGGAATGTTGGCCCTGGTCAACAGTGGTTGGAAGGCATCATTACGAGGCAGTTGGGTAATGCCAATTTTGAGGTAGAGACCGAGAGAGGAGTTACACGAAGACATTCAGGTCAGATCATTAAAAGGACAATCCTGGTTCCAGAGGAGGATGTGACTGATATGAATGATGCCGCAGGATGAAGGAGTACCAGAATTGGTAAGACAGGATGAAGCTGAGGTGGAACCTATAGACTTTGGACATAAAGCATCGCCTATTCCTCAAAGATCTGAGCGTGTACGGAGAGCTCCATTTACGTCTAAGAATGGAGGGATGTAAGGTATCAAGTTACGGCCATTGGGTGAAGTTTTTGATCCGGCCCAGAGGGCGCCTTTGTTGTAATTATGGTTGTTGTTTTGAATATATAAAGAAGAGACTTTAAAAGGAGGGCTTACTTGTGTCTTGACACTTAGTGAACGGTACAGACTTAACAATATGAGCTATGAAAACCCTTTTATGTTTTGACTCTTCATTATTGTTGAAGGCGAATTACTCTCCATGGTGATGAATGAACTGGGATTTCTACGATCATTACCACACTGGAATCATTGACATCATTCCCAATAATAACAGCAAGAAAAAAAAACAATGAAAAATATCTTTAATCGTGTAATGCCTTTTTCACAAGGAAACGGAAGTAAAGAAAAGGACAGAGTAAGAACACAATAGGGAGAGAAAACATATAGTATATAAACAAGTCATATGGTATCTCATCCTCACACGTTCACTACGATTGCATCAGAACCAAGTTACTCATTGGAGAATTATGGACCTTCAAGCTCTGATGACATCTCAAAGCAAGAATTGGTCTTCATTACTCATCTCAAGGTAGAGAGCAAGTGCATCTCCATGCAGAAAAAGTGAAATAAAACTAGCAAGGTCTTGCACCTTTTGTAGCGCTGCCACCAATTTCACTTTTTTATCCACCCGACCACATCACCTTCTTTACTAAATGGCGATATCACATCTTTGCTTAACCATAAATGTCCGTACTCCATAATCTCCTCTTTGCACCAAAATAGCTTGTAATCTGATAATGAATTTAAAGCAACTTCTCAATCTCAATACTACTGTTCACTCTCTGCTGTAACTACCATAACTGCTATCTTCCTTAAAGTTTCTAGTGCCCTCCATGCGAAACGGTCCACACACTTCAAAGCAGGTAACTCTTCATTTTTTATTTCAGTTTTACCGTATACAACATTAATTCCTTTGTTTCTTAAATCACACTGACATAGCACCCTATGGTTCAGTTAAACCATTGAGAACTGATAATGAGACAGAATTTACTTGTTCAAAATTAACAAAAAACCTTCTCATGATAAATATTTAGCTGTGTCGCCAATTTCTGCTGAAATCAGGAAGAAAGTCAGAATGATGAACTTACTTGGAAGAGTTGGTACGTCTGGCCGAATCCGCTGAAATAGAAATGTTACACAAGTAAAGAGTCACCATTCTACCGCAAAATAAATAATGACTCCACAACTAATTAGATGTTAATATTTATTCACGGGAACACAGGAACAAAAAAAAGATGGTACAATGGGCTGAATCATGTCGGTTAGATTATGTAGTATCCTGGAGTTCAACATCTCGCCTGCTCATGGTTGAGTTAGGTCGATAACAGGATAAGGTACATCTTGTCGGCTTGAAGGAAAGCTACAAACTGAAGTTAACCTCATGTATTATCTTGGCACCAAAATGTGTTAGCGCGTATGAATCTCGCTACATGTAGAAGTGTCATACGCCCACTCCATAAAGAGGCAATGATTACGCAATCGAACAGCTGAATTACTATCTCAGTTTAAACTGTAGCAGTTACCTCCCCCTTTCAAAACATAACTACACCGGTTGGCCGTTAGGTGGCGCTTTTTCACCGACAGGTGGCGCTGTAAAGCGACACCAGAGTTATCTGCCCTTCGGACTATAAAACCAGGTGCATAACGGAAATTCTCTCTCTTGTTCACCGACCAGCCTCGACAGCCTAACGCTGGCACCAGCGCTCCGTCTCTCTCTCTCTCTCTCTTCTCTGGTCGACAGAACGACGCTAATACACCAGCGCTTCGTCTCACGCTTTTCTCTTCAAATGGCATCGGAATAACAACTACCAACACACGTGGTAAAACAATGGTAAGAGTTTCTCAACTCATTTTCTTTCGGCTTTCAAAGACTTTTCCTACGCCGGTTTCATTTCTTCTCGTACCTATTCAAGGACTGTTTTTCCATCGACACACATGCATACATCACACACTTCATCATTCCACGTACACACACGTTCAATAAACCTTATTTTAACTACCTCATCTTGTTTGTTTATTATTACTCTGTCTTTGCATGCAACATTGCTTGATTTACTAAACACGTTTATAATCGGGGGAACACGACCCTCGATCCGAACAATTGGTGACCCGACGTGCAAGCTTTGTTGTATGGGGCGGAGTAATTAATTTCGTACAAGAACAAAAAAAAAATATATATATATCATTTCTCGTTTTTTCTTTCGTGGTGAAACGAATTACGCATCCATCTTTTTCCTTTTTTTTTTCTACCCACGTGGTAGAAATATACAAACAAACAAACAAAAAGAAGCCACCGTCTCCATTTTTCCTGGCCACGCGGAAATACCCAAACAAAGAAAAACAAACATTTCTCGGCTCTCTCCGAGTATAAAACAAATTACAATTTCATTTTTTCTCTTTCTCTACCCACGTGTCGGAAAATTATATACAAAGAAAGAGACAAACTTTTGCCAATCCTTTTTTTTTCTTTTTCGACGAACAAAAGGACCTTACAAGATGCCATTTCCTTTGTTTTGAACACGTGGAGATAGAAAGAAAACAAAAGAAAACAAACGCTCACGCTGCCCATCTTTTTCGTGACCACGCGTTGATAAAAAAATTCAAAATAATGCCGCCATCTTTTTCACGTGGAAATGAAAATTCAAACAAAAAAAGAAAATACGAATTTATTTTCTGTTTCAACAACAAGCAAAAAAGGAAGCTGCCATCTTTTTCCCTAACCACGTGGAAATGAAAATTCAAAAAAAAAAAAAAAAAGAAGAAAATACGAATTTTTTTTTTCACTTTCTTTTCAACAACAAAGGAAAAGAGAAGCCGCCATTCTTTCTCTACGTGGAAACTAACATTCAAACAAACGAAAACAAAAACGTCATTCCTCGTGTGAAACAAATTACGACTCCATTGTTTTCTTTTCTTTTTCCCTTCCACCCACGTGTTGGAAATATATATATAAAAGAAAACTACAAAACAGACAACACACGATGACAAACTCAGCCAAACACGAACAACATCACCAAGACCCAAGACTTAATACTGGTTGTAAGAAGTCAGGCTCAGCAAGCACCAACATCACCCTTCAAGGGCTACCAACCCTCTTCAACAACTGGACGTTCGTTGATAAACAGGAGGAAACATCAACTTGAACAACCACATCTTCCCGGACATTCATCAAGCACCAAACATTTCCGGACATCACTGACGACACTATAGAAGAAATCACACCAGTTCAAAATGAGTACAACTGCACAAGCACGACTAAATACTCAACAACAGGACGTTCGTTGATAAACAGGAGGACACATCAACTCGAACGACGCGCACCAACACCAGTACAGACCCACTTGTACCTGGACCTGCTAACTCACTTGCAGACATTTGTGCATCTGATTTTGACCATAGTGTACCAACAATCTCAACAACTAGATGTTTGTTCATCAGTTCTACAACACGGACTAATTAACATGAACAACATCAACAACTGCACAGATTCACTTGTGCTCATTCATCAACCACCGCACAGACTCACTTGTGCTCATTCATCAACCACCGCACAGACTCACTTGTGCTCATTCATAAACCACCGCACAGACTCACTTGTGCTCATTCATCAACAACTGCACAGATTCACTTGTGCTCATTCATCAGCAACTGCACAGACTCACTTGTGCTCACTCATCAACAACTGCGCAGACCCAAGCACCAAACATTCCCGGACAACACTGACAATTCAACGTTCGTTCATCAGTTCCGCATCACGCAGACTAATCAACATGAACAACGCCACCAACAAGTGCAAATTCGCTTGCACTCAGCATTTTTCGACCGCAGACTCACTTGCGCTCAAACTTGATGCAGACCCAAACAACACGCAGATCCACATGCGTTACAAACACTCAATTCCGCAGACGCACTTGCGATCAATCATTCAATACAGATGCAGAAACAGAAATAAGTAGCGTGCACACTACTTTTTCTAATCTTCAACAGCAAAACAGACATACCCACAAAGAATGCTTCTCATCTACAACTGTACATATTGAATAATATTTTCAATATTTTTCAATCTGGGGGGGAGTCCTTGTAGCAGTTACCCCGCCTTTCAAAACATAACTACACCGGTTGGCCGTTAGGTGGCGCTTTTTCACCGACAGGTGGCGCTGTAAAGCGACACCAGAGTTATCTGCCCTTCGGACTATAAAACCAGGTGCATAACGGAAATTCTCTCTCTTGTTCACCGACCAGCCTCGACAGCCTAACGCTGGCACCAGCGCTCCGTCTCTCTCTCTCTCTCTCTCTTCTCTGGTCGACAGAACGACGCTAATACACCAGCGCTTCGTCTCACGCTTTTCTCTTCAAATGGCATCGGAATAACAACTACCAACACACGTGGTAAAACAATGGTAAGAGTTTCTCAACTCATTTTCTTTCGGCTTTCAAAGACTTTTCCTACGCCGGTTTCATTTCTTCTCGTACCTATTCAAGGACTGTTTTTCCATCGACACACATGCATACATCACACACTTCATCATTCCACGTACACACACGTTCAATAAACCTTATTTGAACTACCTCATCTTGTTTGTTTATTATTACTCTGTCTTTGCATGCAACATTGCTTGATTTACTAAACACGTTTATAATCGGGGGAACACGACCCTCGATCCGAACAAAACTAACATACATCGATGCAAAATAGTTCGCTCATGCTAATGCAACAAATAAAATAAGAATTTTCAGAACCTCATTCACTACATAAAAATGGCACCGCTGACAGATTGTGGAGGTCACTGTTTGAAATAATAAGATGCTTATTGATACAAGCCAAATTGTCAAAAACTTTATGGAACTATGCTATAAGGGAATCAGCATACATAAGGAATATATATTTCAACAGAAGAACTGGAAAGACTTCTTTTGAGATGTTAATATCCATTAACAACTGGTATAAGTAATATGCATACTTTTGGTTCGATTTGTTTTGCTTACATCCAAAACTAAACAAAATTCTATCCGAGAAGTGAACAAGGAATTTTCGTAGCATAAGATATTTGAAGCCCAGATTATCTCATTTATTTTCCAGCAACCTGATACGGAAGATGAAGACAATTTCTTTGTTATATTTTCACTTACCGATGGGTGTATACACCACTATACACCCAGGTTGTCGTCATAAACACAGCTTCTTTACCTCTGCTAATAAACCCACTCGGACACTGATGTTTATAAGAAAGGTTTATTAAAAAATAGAGACAGTCACATAAAACATCAGAACGACAGTCCACTTGTGAAAGAGAAAGACAGATAGACGGACGGCATGTTTCATGAAACCCGGTCACACTGTCTGCGCTGCCCCCATCAGTGACAGCATCCAGACATGTCTGTTCTACTTGAAGTCACGCCAGCCAAAGAGACAGAAAATCCTCGACCAGAAGCCACGTGGTTATATCGACTTCCACTTTGAGATCACCTCTGACCTTTAAGGTGTCACTCGATATGTAACACACCTGCCTTTCATTTTTGTAAATATCTTCATGAAAGGTATTTTCTCATTTCCACATTATTATTCTTCCGCTCACTGTCTTGCTTCTATTCCTCACTCGTTTAATTCTATACCTATAAACCGATCAAACACAGAAATCCCGTTAAAACATTTTAACTGCATCAACCATGCTGTTCCATGAGTTACATGGTTAATTTCAAAGAGTCATTATCCTTGGCGATCCATGTGAAGGCATCATTTACCTATATAATAAGAGTCTTGGAGGCTTTATTTATATTAATTTATACCAGTTTAGGTCGATATCCACCAGTCAAATCTTGTTCTATTTCGATTCTTTTTTACCCCTTTTCCTCCAGTTCCATCTAAACCCTATCCAGTGTCACATTTTCGAATGAGGCATTCTATATGTTTTTGCCTATTGGAAGGGTAGTTTTCCAAAAATATTCTGTCATTCAGTTGGGGATTCTTTTCGAAGATATCTCTGCTTAAGTTTAATCGCTTAATTTTGGAATATATTATATATATTATCTTTTTAAAGGTTTTTCTTGTCATTATTGCAACTTTTTGTCAGATCAGGATGTTTTATTCTGGCATATTCCATTACCCAAATCAACGTCCAATTTTCCTCCCAGTTCAATTGTGTTTAGGAAAACTTGGTCAGTATTGTCTTGGTGAAGTCGATTATTTTTTCACCAAGGCATTTATATATCAAAGCATTTTGGAAATATTTTGATATTTTTGATACAATCGAAAGCAGTTTATTGTTGTTTGGTAGAGTATTGTATTTATGACTTGAATACAATTTCTTTACTTTTTTCCTCATTTCTCATACCTTGAGTAAGCAAAGCAAAGGAGAATAATTTTCTTTTTTCAATGGACCACTTAACTAAGTCAGTTTCTTTTTCTTGTGATTTGTGTTTTGTTTTATCACATTCCAGAACTAGAATTAGGCTTGTCTGGTGGGGCATCCAGCTTAATGGTACTACTTATGGTAGCATCACTAAGAGAAAGTGCCCAGTTACTTTTCTCATATGCTATGCCAAAGGGATATTTTTATTCGGGGTAATATGCTGACAGTATTTACACTTAAAATTTTCTTAATTTTAATTGAATATTTGGTTAGGATTTACTTCAAAGAGTAAGTATTCTCATGTTAGGGTCTCCTGTACATAGAGACCAAAGACACCCAAGCATGCTGTCAAGTAGCCATTCATTTTTTTCCAGTGTGTATTTGCATATGTTTAACTAAATTTCCGTTCTTACTAAAAGAAAGCCCACACAATTTACAAGAGTATGGCTTTTCTCCTGTGTGTGTTCGTATATGTGTAACTAAAGTGTTTTTCTGAATAAAAGAAGAGCCACAAACTTTACAATAATATGGCTTCTCTCCGGTGTGTGTACGCATATGTGCAACTAATGTGTATTTCCTACTAAAAGAAGAGCCACACACTTTACAAGTATATGGTTTCTCTCCTGTGTGTGTTCGCATATGTGCGATTAATGTATTTTTGTGACTAAAAGAATAGCCACATACTTTACAAGAATATGGCTTTTCTCCAGTATGTGTTCGCATATGTGCAACGATTGTGTATTTCCGACTAAAAGATGACCCACATACTCTACAAGAATATGGCTTTTTTCTGGTATGATTTTCCATGTGTCTTGCCCAAATTGTGTTGTTAGTAAAAAAAGAGTCACAAATTTCGCAATTATATGACTTCTTCTCAGTGTGCGTCTGTTTATGTTCAACTAGATCTGATTTATTTTGAAAATAGAATTGACATATATTACAATAATATTGTTCTTTTATTTTATCTGGTTGATCTTTTCCAACTGATGTTGATGTTTGATTAAAAAGCACACACTCTTTATTAGAGTCTGACTTCTCTACAGTGTGTTTCTTCATATGGAGAACTAAATTTGATTTCTGAGTAAAAGAAGATGTACATACTTTACATGAATATGGTTTTTCACCAGTGTGATTCCGCATATGTACAACTAAATTTGATTTTTGTGAAAAGGAAGAAACACAAACGGTACAAGGATATGGCTTATCTCCAGTGTGCGTTCGCATATGTTTAACTAAACTTGACTTCTCACGAAAAGAATTACCACACACTGTACAAGGAAATGGTTTTTCCCTAGTGTGTGTTCGTATATGTGCAACTAACGTTCCTTTCTCACTAAATGAAGAGCCACATACTGTACAAGAGTATGGTTTTTCTCCAGTATGTGTTCGCATATGTGATACTAATGAGTTTTTCTGACTAAAGGAAGAGTCACACACTTTACAAGAATATGGTTTCTCTCCAGTGTGTGTTCGTATATGTTTAACTAAACTTGACTTCTCATTAAAAGAAAAGCCACACACTGTACAAGTATATGGTTTTTCTCCAGTGTGTGTCCGCATATGTACAAAAAATCTTGTGTTACTTGAATTAGAATAATCACATATTTTACAAAAATATTGATTTTTCACGTTATGTTTTCCCATGTTTTGTGCAAAAGTTGACTTATATTTAAAAGTTTTAAAAGAATATGTTCTCTTCTTTGGTGTGATTTACTATAAAATATTGTTATTTCATGGATTATATTCTACTATAAATGTTTTCTATTCAAGCTTTTTGATTTATTTGACCTCTTTGCTTTGGTGAATGATTCAGATTCATAAATTCAAGTTCATAAAAATATGTAATAAAATGGATATAACTAATATATATACTTATCAATATAAGTTCTTTCTTATTTGGAACTTAATATACAAGATACATACCACATTTCTTCTCACATTAACAAACATTCTTGCATTCAATATGGATGGAATTTTAACGTTTTGTTGAAAGTCAATAATCAAAATTAGACTTGTTTGAATTTCCTTTTTAAAACATTTTTTCAGTCTGGTAATTCACCTGAGATACCAAAAAGGATGGCTAACATGAATTCCCGGGCAAGTTTTACAAATGCATCAAATTCTCATTTTTCTAAAATAATTATGCAAAACAAAATTTTTAAAAATGATTATGCAAAAGAATATTTTAAAATATTAATTTTTTTAAAGATGAAGTCTTTAGATTTCTTTTTTACAATTGAACATTTACTCATGTTGGACGTGAACAGCATTCTTTATAAGGATTTGCCCATTAATAATGTAAGCTTTCATAAATGTGAATAAAGAATTTTTGTCTAATTTGTATTTTCTCTGGAATCAAGTGAAAAGAATCACATTTATTCAATATTTTATCTTGTTCAGTTAAACTAACAATCCATATGAAATTTCATAAGAATGTGATTTTTTCCAATTCACAATGTTTCACTCATTGTTCTCTTTGGCGTTTTCATGTCTTTTCCAGGCAAAAATGATGATTCATCAAACATAAATATCTGTGAAGAGAAAAAACCAAATTCAAATTACACTCAAATTCATGCAGAAGAATTCAATTTATTCATTATTATCTTATTTGGATCTTACAGGTAGAATTCAATCTAGAAAATCATACTAGATTGTCTAAGTGGACACAGATCATTAATCACTGGATCATCAGAACGGAAAATCAGGCTAAATGAAAATCATATAAATGGGTTATTTCACACTCTAATTCTATTTTTTTCCTTTTTATTAAATTAGCATTTTAAAAAGAAAATTAATTTTTGTTATATTTAATCACAAAATTGCAATAAATTTAAGTTGGTTAATTTTATGTGAATATCAACACGAAATATTGGCATCAAAACAAGATATTGTCATTTTGTCAAGTTACAAAGTTTTGTTATTCTGAGCCCAAACCAATTTCAAAATTATTGTTTATGTTTTGTTTATATTTCGAAAGTTGTAGCTCATTTAAGTTACTTTCGAAAATGTCTGTTTTAATATTCGTATTTTTCCGATTTTTATTTTAAGTTTCTGAATGATTTACCTATTATTGGCTAATAATTTATTTTATAACCTAGCTTTCATTCTGTAAGACCACTACTTGGAGCATGCTAAAATTAACTGATTACAGAATTTTTTTAATACTTATTTACTGCACTATTTCTATGTTTCAGCACATGAAAAAAGGTTTTGCCATAATATTCTTTTTCAATGTTGTCTATGCATTTTTATAGCAGGTTTCTAAGTTTGTGCAATGTTGTCACTTTCTTTTGGGTCAACACATTCGGTTTGATCTTCGAGTGAAGCATAAAAATAACATATTGAGAAATGTGCATATGTATCGCCTGTTTCTCCTGCAGATGTAGCACTCATACTTAGAATTATACATTGTTTTTCCAGGACGAAGAAAAGTGAGATCATCGTTTATCAAGGTCAGAAGCCATTCGAGGGGATGAATGTCCACCAAAAGATGAGGTATACTATGGGAGTACTAAAATTGATCAATGGTATAAACTGTGTTTGATGAATTTTGGGGTGATCCATGACAGGAATTTGTTGACATTAGATTTGAAGACGACCAAGTTGTAATCAGACGGGAAGCAGTCCAGTGGTAATGTGTTCCACAGGTAGGTAGCCATTGCAACAAAGCCCTGTCCACTGAAAATCCGCATGATGCTAGGCAGATGGAAGGAGAAAATAAAAGTAATTTTAGTTTGTGGTGGTGGCGGAACCAAAGACTAGAGCTCAGTTGAGCAATTTCTATGGAAATAATGATATACTAGAGAAAGGCTACAAACATCTCTTCTGTGAGAATGGGTTCCTAAGGAAAAAAGAGATCATCCCCACAAGTTTTTAAATCGATGTTGTACTCTATTAAGGCAAGAAAGAGTGTTCTGTGTTTCACATACTCAGATGTGGCAGCAGTATTCAATCTTTGGGCATATCTGACTCTTATATAGAAAGAGAATTGCATCTGTAAACAGATACTTTTTTGAGCGGTAGAATGATTCAACCATTTTTCCAGTGACATTAGAATCATTTTAGATCTGGAGCATATCCAAATTAGGGGCTTCTTCAGGGAGAGAGACATTCATTTCGATGGGGCAAAACACGAATCCTAGCATTAGGGCTGGAAGGAGAAAACCTTTGTTTTAGAGGTAACAAGTCACATTTTCACTATTGCACGACATGCTACAGGTCCCAAGAGAGGGAGTTAGCAGGATCTTGATCTCCAATGCACTTTGAGGTAGAGTTGTGTGGTCTGTGTAAGTGTTAATGAATGATTTTAAGATATGATTTGTCAGATCATAAATGAAGATCGGAAAAAGAGTTTTTGTTGCAGAATAGATCCTTGAGAAATGCTGGCAGTGATATTCTGACTTCTGCTCATTAATAATTACTTTTATAAACTTATACGAGAGTATGGATTCAATGGTTGCAAAGACATTGCTAGATATTCCATAGGGGGGCAAGCTTGTAAAGTAACCCATTGTCCTAATCCCAAAGACTTCAGGCTTCGATCCGTTATCTGTCACAACTGTCCCAAGATGTTGACATGTTATTTTCAGATGCTAATGGTGTTGTTCATCATCACTTGGGTCTTTACTACATTGATCTCTATGCCACAGGGTGTCGAGGTCTTGTCTAAGCTTTCCAGTAGGTTGACCAGTTCTTGTTCAGTCCGTGCTAGTCAATCGATGTTATCGGCAAAAAGTTTGTAATTGCCCTGGCGCTGATGCTTACTGTATCTTTATGTTCTTCTAGTGCGTCAGCTATGATTCCAAAATAATGCTGAAGAATGTAGAAAGAGCAGACAGCCATTTCTCATCTTGACTGTCGTCCTGAACCACTTTCCTCTGCTTCCATTGAAGTAGACTGCACTACTAGCTTTGTCATAGAGGCTCTTTATAAATGTGATCAGGTTAGCATTTATGTTATAGTCTTTGTTTCAGATCGCCCCCAAAACTGCATGCCCCAATCAATTCTTTTTGTATCCACAAAAACGTAATAGAGGTCTTGTTGGTGTTGCAGGTAGCTCTCACACAGTATCCTAAGATTGAAGATCTGTTCCGTGGTGCTAGGTGTTTTCCTGAAGCCTACTTGCTCTTCAGCGATTATTTTGTCTGCCTGCTGCGGCTTCAGTCTGTTCAGTATTAATCTCAACATAACTTTGCTAGGGTGGCTTATCAGGCTGATGATACTGTAATTTGGGCACTACTGTAGATTGCTTTGCTTGGGGAGAGTGATGGTCAGAGATTGAGTTCATGGTGTAGGCCATTCTCTAGTCTGCAAGATCTTGTTCCAGATTATTGTAAACGTGCTTACTCTTTTTGACTGTATTAGTTTCGCTGGTATGTTGTACACTCCCACTAATTTCCACTATAATTAAATGCTACTAGTTAAGTGGATTATAATTAGGAAAACTAGCACTTGTAGATCTCTAAACGTGTCCCGCTATCTTTTCCTTAATGAAAAATTAGAAATAATTTGATTTAGTGACAGTGGAAAACTCCATAACAAAATATCTGAAATCTCAATTAATTGTAGACACAATAAAATACATACCTTTAATAATTTTCATATAACCCTATGAATTTGAGAAATTCTCACTTTACCAAGTCAAAATAATAAAAATAGCTTTTAATATATATATATATATATATATATATATATATATATTAGTACTTCATGTATCCACATAAAATATTATAAAGAGAAACCTATTAAACTCTAGAAGTGAAATAGCAAACAGCTGTTTATACAGAACTAAATTTACCTTAGGATGATATATAATAAATAAAATAAATAAATAAATAAAATTAAATAAATAAATAAAAAACTGAATTAGTTAAAATTTAAATCCTAAAATAGAAATACAAGAAACCACGTGTTAAAATAAATTCGCCCACTGTATTGACAAAACAAAGGAAACAGGATATAGGAAAATCCATTGTTAACAAAAATAGGAGCGTCACCAACAATGCCTTTGCTCGAGGGAAGCCCAACGATTGGCTGAGGGAAGAACAAAGAATCTGATTGGTTAACTAGCAAGCCATGATATAAAAACACCTGACAAAAATAACTCCATGCATTTAGCCTGACGATTCCCCCCGGAGATGACCCACGGGAGCCTCTGTGTAGCTTGATTGCCATATATATTTTCATTGCTTACTATATATATATATATATATATATATATATATTGTTGACATAAGGTTTCTTCCTACCAGTATATATGTTGTATCTGTTTATGTTCATACTTGTGTATGATTGGGTCTATCTGAATTAATATGTATAAGTGTATGCCCATGCCCATACATGTCTGTATATCAATGTACAGTTACTCAACTTCTTGTATATAGCCACTTGTATAGTATGTGCACTAAGTCGTGCCTTGTTTGATTAGACGTAACTGTTTTGTTTGTTGTAAGAGTAACAGATTATATACTTACATATGTAGATTTGTATATCTTTAAGTATGTTTGCATATACATGTACCATTATAGATGTGAACTTGCCTCTATCATATAAAAGAACCGCCTGTTTAGGTTATCTCTGAGTTGTCTCCCTTTGAGCCATCTCCTTTATATAGGGTAAAGCATTGAGAGTGTCCTCCCTTAGTTGATGTGAAAAACAAGATGGCTACATGCACGAACGGTTAAGGGTTTCCAGTTGTAAAGAAGTGACACAGATCAACATTGGTAGCAGCTGTCCAAGGAGGTGCCAACAAGCCTTCCACACAAGAACACATTTCGTTGTCTGATGATATCGGGAACTTCTTGAACCATGTTTCCTCGCTTCCAGCGCAAAACGGCGCGCTCCCTCCAGACCATTAATCCCAGCACGCGTGTGCCATCCCCCAACTGCTCCGGGTCCTTACATTCCAGTCCAAACCGCGCTAAATGTTCCCTGACACAAGACGCGGGCATGGCATCTTCGTCGACCAGGATATCATCGATATAAGCCAATGTTGCGCGGTCCATGGCTTTCTTCTGTGATAGAACCGTGCTGACAATGATCTTCATGACAAGGGGAGCCACATTTAATCCAAATCCTTGACGCGTCAAACAGTACCTCTTACCGTCGATCTTCAGTCTGGTACGGCCACAGCGTCTCGTAGATTCATACTTGGAGGTATGCTCTCCTGAGGTTCAGCAGAAACGTGTTAGCTCTTTTCTGGCGCCATTCGCGTATCTTAGCAGTGCAAACATCAGTGTTTGCTGTGAATATGTCCACATGACTGTTAAATTTGCGATAGTCGATGACTGGGTGCACCGTTGCCTTATTTTGCTGTAACATAGTCATCAACAGAATTAACCCCTTGGGAGATCCTAGCCTTTCTTCTGGGTATGGCACGAGCAAACCCTTGTCCATCCATGTGCGGAGCTCCTGATCGTATTCTGGTCGAATTTCCGCAGCCACCCGATATTCAGACACTCCATTACACAGCTCTTCAGGTGCGCGATTATCTGCCCACTTCCACCCGCGGTCCATGATTGTCTCTGACTGTTAAATGTAGCAGTAAAGTCAGGTTCATTGATGGAAATAGCCGCACACATAGCGACTTTTCCATTGCCGATCCGAACTGCTCCCGTAAGCCCTACAGTGACACCTCTCAAAGACTTAATCGCATCGATCCCCAATAACAGATCAAACTCCAGTGGTCTACCACGCACCACCAGAACATTGATCCTGACAGAATTGCTTTCATCTGTGGCAATGGTGACCACTCTACTGCCGCAGCATGTACGGGACGCACCTCCAACAGTCATGATGTCCATCTTTGCCGTCTTCCAGGATCGGCATCGGCTGGCATCTATTATTGTTCATGAACAGCCCATGTCAACTAATGCCAAACACCGCTTTCCATCAACATGAATGATAATCTCCGGTGGGGGAGAAGGCTGGTGCTGATGCCTCGTCCCCTGGCTCGTTTCCAGAACAGTTCTAAGCCCAGTGTCCAACCATGCCGCATTGGTAACGTGTTTCACGTCTTCGACAGTCCTTCACTATGTGGTCCCTGCCGCATCTGTAGCAGGTTACACCAGCACTGGGGAAGCTCTTGGTTAGAACTGCGGCTTTACTGTGGGGTGGACGTACGGCTGCGACCACATGTTGGCTTTGATCCCTAACTGTTGTTAGCACCCTTGCTCTCGCTATTAGGTCTCCCATGGTTAGAGTCTCAATTTTTGGCACCTGCTGAAGTTCAATGGAGATGGCATAATGGAATCCCGTGACAAAAGCCAGTTTGACAAGTCTCTCCAGTCTAACGCCCTCGAATCCGGCTAGTACAATCAACCGTCTGATGTTGTTAGCGTAACTGTCCACATGCTCGCCAGCCCATCTAACCATTGTCAACTTTCTATAGTCTGTGAACTCGCCGTCTGTAAATGCCTCCTTTAACCGGGCCTCTATTTGCTCTACGTCCAGGTGGTCGCTCTCATCCATCTCCAAGTAGAGGGCCAATGCATCCCCATCCAGATATAATGGGAGCAGACTCGACACATAATCCACCTTCTGAAGTCTTGCCACCAACCTCAATTTCTTCAGTGATGCAACCATGTCTCCCTCGCCAGTAAATGGCTTTACCATATCACTGTGTATGCGTACCTTCGCCATAGTAAAATGCCGAAATAGCTTGAACGTGCCTCTATCGTATAAAAAACTGCCGAAGGTGATAAAATGATGCTGAATTGTTCCTTCGTTCCTTGAAAATACCGTTCTTTTCTTTCCTCTCTATTGACATGCATGTGAACAACGCGATGTTCCCTAAAAATCTAACATCGTCGATCAAAAAACCCTCCTTATATTTACCCTTCTTTGCAGCTAACCGCACCTAATTTGCACAATGCAACTCTCTCGTGATGCGAATATTGCTTCCTGTAATTTAATGGTCGTGGGTTCGCGCCTGCGTGTGATGACTGTTTCTTTCCGTGTCGTCACTACAAGATGTGAGTATATTTAGTGGAATGTATGTATTGCATTGTATACGTATATATTAAGGTTTATTGACTCACATATTCTATGTATGTAAGATATATATGCATATTTGCCTGAGTTTAAGTGAGTGGCTTGGATTTAAGTTAGTATGTAATCATAATGTTGCCATTTCTGAATAGTTAAATATATGTGTATATATGTATATATATTTGTATATTCATTTGTATGTATTTGCATATTTATTGTTGTATTTTGTTAGATGTACCTTTGAAGCACACACTCCAATTGATATTTTTTTTTTTTATTTATCTCATCTACCGTCTTGTTTATTATTATTATTAGTAGTAGTAGTGTTTATTATTATTATGATTTAGAATTGTATTTTTATTATAATAAGTTGTTAGCTATTTTCAGCTAACACGTAAGTACATAATAAAGTTTATACATTCTTTAAATATTTCAATGTCAGGGTTGATATGCACAAACACCAAAAAGTGAAACGGAAACATAATTTAAAGCATTTAAAAAGAATAATAAAAGCGTATAGAATAAAGAATATTGCCGAAATAATTTTGTTTTATTCGGCGCCGCCAGAGAAATTCTTGAAGGTAGCTGCTGAAGTTGTCAGCGCGAGTCCCTCGCATGGCTCGTAATTTATTCTTTTCCGTTTTTATTTTAGAACAGATGACAAAATCATATTTTTGTATTTATTTCAAACCCTTACATTAATAAAAATGTATTTGTGAAGTCTCAAATAAATATGAATTAAACAAAGTTTTTTAATTAATTTTTTTTTTTAACATTTCTGATCATCCGTACTTGAAATTTACTGCAGGGTAACCCTGAAGTCAGCGACAGTCTCATTTTCTGGAGTGCCAAAAAAGGTAATTAAATTTTACAACGAAATTAGTTGGGTTTTTTTAAGTGTGAAAAATCTTACCTGTCATTTAAGAAAAAGCAAGTAAAAAACTGGGTGATTTTTTTGTGTGTTAGAGAAAATTTGGTCTGTTGGGATTTCTTAGTCTTTAATCGACATAATTTCTCTCTTTTGTGTGTCCAATTCATTAAACAATAAAAGATTGAAAAGAAAATTTAAATGTAAAATTGTTTAAAGAAAAAATTTTAACTGATTAAATGGAAGGTCATCATGAACCGGTGTAAATAATTATTACGTCCCTTGTGTGAAAAAAGTCCGTTTATTAGTTACGTGTAAGAGGAAAACCTTTCGTATTTCATATTTATTTGTAAGTTAAATAGGTAATTCGGAAGTTTAGCCCGGACCTCAAAACAGAGCAGGTGTACGTTTAGATTTTGTAAGTATGAATGTCCGAAAAGACAATAATCTCAGTAAAAAAAATATTAACTTTTAAAAAAATATTAATAAATAGAAAATTCATATTTTTGGGCACATAAATGTTCGGTGCTTCTGCTGTTTCACAATGACATGTTAGACCTTTCGGTTCTTGTTGCTTAAAAGTACGAAAAAATTTTTTCTTTGTCTTTTCCTGAGAGAGAGTTAATTAAGGGGCAGTAACCGTGAATTGTAATTTTAAGCCAGATTTTGTTTTTAATATCTAACAACTTTGATTTTGTATTAAATTGCGATCATGGATCTGAACTTGTTCCAGTTTTAAGACGTACTTTATTTTACTTCCGAAAAAGCTAAACAGATCGATTTCTTGCAAGCCCATGGGCTTATTTCTGGCGAAGAAACCTGCAGTTGTGGGCATAACATGCGACTTGTGCCATCAACAGTGAAAACTGATGGATTTCTTTGGCGTTGCACGAGTGGTTACTGTGCAAGTATAACGTCGATTAGACGTAACTCGCTGAATTTCGTTCAGTGATTTAATTCACTACAAAATTCAAATTTAAACAAAATAAATTCTTAAATTTTCCATTACTGTATTCTTTTACGTTCATTTATTAATAATTAATTTCCAGTTAATTGCTTTCGATGTAATAACAACAGTTGAATAGAGTTACTGCCCCTTAATTAACTCTCTCTCAAGAAAAGACAAAAAAATTTTTTTTTCGTACTTTTAAGCAACAAGAACCGACCTTTCTTTTTTAAAAATGGCTAAAGAAATGTATAAACTTGGTTATGTACTTACGAAATAGCTGAAAAGAAGACTGTACACCAAAAATTACGCAAATTCATCCAGTATTTATTAAATTAAAAATAAAAAACGATTTTATATATATGTGGCCATTTTTCTTATATTTTGGCTTTTTCCGAAAGTTATATCTCTAGCCTAATAAATTACATATAAATGTCGATGTGACAATATTAAGCGGATGCGACAATATTAAGCGGCACTGCGGAGGGCAGAGCCTATAATACAGCACTGGTATGAATTAGCCACGAGCTTATTCAAAGTCAAGCATCATATTAGGTTTCCAGTATAAACAAAGAACAGGGTTAAAAAGCATAGTTGATCGCCCTGGTAAATAAATTCCTCATCTCAATTTCAAACAATTCTAAATCGTATTTTGGTTTTAATTGTTTTAGTATTAACCTTTCTGCCTTCGAATGTTAATTGCAATTTAGGTCATATCGTTTTTTAGGTCAGAGTGAAATATAAACTTTTTTGTAAAATTATACTCATTCTTCGCTTATGACACGTTGCTCTCATATGGTTGTTCTCGTGGCGTGATCTTATTGGATGCTGACAAGAATTCGCCCCCCCCCCCACCGTAGAGGTCGGCGCATTCTCCATAAAAGAGAGAGAGAGAGAGAGAGAGAGAGTCGAGACAAAAAGAGAGTTCTCCAGCGGCTGGCAGAGACGACAGTCGGAGCTGGGATTCGACCGTGTAGGTCGCTATCATGCTCGTGTTGGCTGGACCCCCCGCCGTGCTCAGCCATCGTTTTCCAACAGAGATTAATGTCTTAAGTAAATCAAGCAGTCATAAATAGATTCACACACACACACAGATTAGAGAGAACAACGGCGAAATAGTTTAGTAAACGAAGACATTTTACCAAAACAATACACTTTAGTTCGACATTTTAAAAACAGTTGTTATCTTGTTAAATAATTATTGATATAAAAAGAAACCGCTGAGTTGTTTCAATTATTTCTTATTGTCGATTTGTTCTGCTGGTGTAACCTTGCCTTCACAGGACCAATAAAGCTATCATCATTCATCCCGACCTAAAGGAGATTCGACCGACACATCTTGATTTTTACTGCCACTATTGACGATCATCGGCCCAAAGAGGGTGTTCACAGTCTGGAAAAATTTCTGCGCAGAGAACCAGACGTGTGAGCACGGAGATAGAGACACGAGTGGACCACCTATGTTACAAGTGGTTCAGTGACACCGGATCGGAGTGAGGTATCTGTTTTGCTCGGCACCGCGCCCGAGATATCAACCACCTGTGCGTGAGTGGCCGACAACGATACCCACGGGGTCAGAAGGAAGCGTGTGGGGTACATGTTATATCTACAGATACGTAAGATCGTTTTTTTTTCTTCTTTTTTATAATTTAATAAATACTGGATGAATTTGCGTATTTTTTTCTGTACAATCTTATTTTCAGCTAACACGTAAGTAGATAGCAAAGTTTCTTTAACATTTCTTTAAATATTTTAATGCCATTGTGAAACAGCAGAAGCACCAAATTTTCTTCAAGAAATATGTCTGTAGTGAAAAATTCCATGACGTTAATGTTATTGAATTTTTTTATAAAAAAAATTGCATGTAAAAAAAAAGAAGAATTCCATGCTGTTAACTTTATGGCATTTCTTCTCGGCCTTTTAGCCAAGATCAAAGTGTAGTATCTGTTCCTATGGATACTACACCCTATAGACCGGTATCGTCTTGGCCTTCGGGTCTTGATTCCGCCGGTCTGTGGGTTTATTCTGTGCAGTTCTAGGAAATTCACCCTCCCAGGATTTGCCTCCCCTCTTTGGGCTGTACTGCCTGAGGCATTTTTTGTAGACCAGAGTTCTCACCTCCTCGGGCGCTGGCTTTTCAAATCCCACTTTCCCGACATTGTGTCACATCTGGTAAGATGTGACACAACCTGTGGGAGGAAGATAAACAGCAACTTTATGTAATTTCTTTATTTAATATTACTTAAAAAGAAAGAGGACGCTTGTACGTAATTGTCCACAAGCCGTTTTCCCTAACTTTTTTTCTGACTAAATTTTATTCTTTTTTTTCGGTGTACAATTACCTATCAGGTCGCTAGAGAATTCCGTGTTTTTAGGGGAAAAAATTCAAATATTTTAGATTTTAGGACGGGAGATCAGTTTCTATATAAATTTAACGTAAGCTGATGATCATCCACTTATTGACCATGCTGCATGTTGTTGTTCATTCACCCATTTTTTTTCACCTTTTTTACGAACTAATTTTTTTCTTTTTTCTGTGTACAATTACCTATCATGCCGTTAGAGAATTCTTGGTTGTTTGGATTTTTTTTTAAATTTGTGATGGTCAAAAAGTGGGGGATCAGTTTACAGTAAATTTATATAAGAAACTGATCCCTATGGCGGGAGGTTCGATTCGAAGAACAAAGGGATTAACCACAGTGGCGAAGGATTACCGGACAAATGGTTATGAGAGAAGGAATCCCCCAACCATATTTTTTTTAATATATATTGTTCTCTTCGTATATGAATTTTCTTTTTGTTTTGCCACAAGCTCGCATATTTGTGTGTATATGTATATATATATATGTTTGTATTTTGTTGCCACGCCGCATAAAACGTATTTTCGAACTTTTGATTTGTTTTTAGTTTTACTTAACGCCTTACTCTGTTCTAAGTTTCCTTCGCTAAATTAGATTAATATTTAAATTTATTTGTTTGTCTTTAAGTTTCGAAATGGTTATCTTTATTTTATTTTTATTTATTTTGTTTTTGTATCGTAAGATTGTATATTATATGAAGGATTTAGTTAGCGTGTTAACGTTGTCGGGTTCACCAATTATGGCGGGGTTATCAATTATGGCGGGAGGTTCGATACGAAGAACAAAGGGATTAACCACAGTGGCGAAGGATTGCCGGACAAATGGTTATGAGAGAAGGAATCCTCCGACCATAGGTTGTGAGAGAGATACCTTTGTAGCAGCATGTCATCCCACTGCTTTGGAAGTGTCCGACCACGCGTGGCCTGATCGACATGGCCGACCACGTGTGGAGTAAATTAATAGGTTAAGACAAACAAAGGGAAAAGAAAGAAAACATTATTATTATCTAAAACTTATATTAGAAAGAAAGCGAAGGAATAAGAAAGCTAACACAACATAAGAATGGTCTTTTATAAAATTAATAATTACGAGGAAAACATTTATATGAAACAAAAACAATTTATTTACTTAAAACATTTTGTAGAGTTCTTAGGTGCATATTGTAAGGTGTATATGCGAGCGTGTTGAATGTCTTTTGTGGGGCAAATTGTAAGTGGTGTATGTTTGAAGAAAAGTTCGTCAAATTGAAAGAGATTACCTTTTTCTCCCCCCCACGGCTCGATCGAGCTGGTGGAAGGGGGGTTGAGTGTCGACGATCTCCTGGGTGTTCGTTCGCCCAGAACGCTGAAGGAAAAGAAAGAGAGAGAGAGAGAGAGAGAGAGAGAGGAAGTGCGTGCCTTTTTATAGAATTCAAATCACGCGTGGTCAAGCTGACCTGTCGGCCCCTGATTGGTCGGAACTCTCTGACAACGTGGTTTTGCGAGATTCTCTACTTCAGAGACGAAGAAGAACTGAGCAAACAAACAAAGAAAGGCCACACTTAGTTGTGGCGTCTGCCACACCCCACTTCTAAAATCGAAAGTATGTAAACAAAAATTCCCCAAAACACGGAATTCTCTAGCGACCTGATAGGTAATTGTACACCGAAAAAAGAAAGAAATGGTCAGTAAAAAAGTTGGGAAAAACGGGTTGTGGACAATTACGAACAAGCACCCCAAAACGCAAACAATTTTTCTTTAATAAATATGTATATGTATATTACGTAAACATAAAAAAAAATTCAAAGGCATTTCTATTTATTTTTCTTAATTTTGCAAGTTTATGTAGTTTACGGACCGGACAATTTTTTAGATGGGTTTTCAAGTTTAATTTCATTTTTACGGTATCTTTTGTTTATTACATTTTTACGTGAAAGTACGGAAGAGTTGATAAAGCCCCTCCCTCTCCATGTTAAAAATGGCTTTCTAAATAATAACGTTATTATTTCAGTCCTCTCCGTAAAGTGCATAAATACCATTTTTTTTATTAATATTATTATTTTTGAAATGGTGCTTCTTTTGAGACATGGCCGAGGCCGGCGGAAATATGAAAGTGGGAGATAATTCAAACTTTGTTTTTGGTTATCGAATTTAAAATGCAAAAAATAAAACTTCTGAGTATATGTTGAAATTAAAAAGATTTATTTAAATAAATTTATAGCAGTTATCTCCCCTTCTCAAATATAATTGCACTGGTTTGCTAGTATGCGTCACTTTTCACCATCAGGTGCTGCTGTCATCACAACCGACAGAGGCACATAGTTCCAGTCGAAACTTTTTGTCGAATTCAACCTGCTCCTGAGCAGTAAGCACATACGGACGACTGTATATCACCCCTGTTCCAACGGCCTTGTCGAGCGATTCCACAAGCACTTGAAAGCATCTCTCTCAATGAGACCAAGCACAACCAACTGAGTTGATAATTTTCCTTTGGTACTATTATCAATTAGGAACGTTGTAAAGAAGGACTTGGGTTGCACACCGGCTGAAATAGTTTTTGGTACTACATTATCTTTGCCCGGACAGTACTTTCATAACAAAGATGATGTACACCCTATAGCTACATTTGTACAGGACGTAAAGGCAAGGATGTCGAAACTACATTTCACCCCTACACGAAAAGCATCGAGAAAAGTCTACATACCCAAGACGCTATTTGACAGCGAATATGTATTTGTCTGCGACGATGCCGTCAAAAAGCCTTTATCCCACACTACCTAGGTCCTTACAAGGTAGGTGGACAGACAGAAAAAATTTTCAGCATCACAAAAAACGGCAAGAATGACACTATTTCCATTGACAGACTAAAACCTGCTCTAGCGGAAGAATCACAGTTAAGTCAACAGGCACACAAGACATACACAGATTCCAACACCACAGAGGAATCAAATACTCCATGTAAATATACCCCACCAGAGCAAAAGACAAGATCTGGTCGGAAAGTAACATTCCAACACAATTTCAAAACTTACATCTATTATTAGAAACATACAAACAGATTAAAAAAACCCCTCTTTTTTCAATCTGGGGGGAGACTTTGTAGCAGTTATCTCCCCCTCTCAAAAATAATTGCACCGGTTTGCCAGTAATCATCGCCTTTCACCGTCAGGTGGCGCTGGAAGACGACCACAGAGGTATCTGCCCTTTCTTGATTATATAAACCGGTTTATAACGTCAGACAGTCTCTTTTCAGTTCCGGCCACGTCGGACAGTAGTCATCGGACATGCTGCTCGTCTCTTTGTCTGACCCGCAAAATCATACATGTTCAAATTTATAAACACGTTTTTCTCGGTAAGAAATTTTTTTCACACACGCATTCATATTCCTACAGAGATAATTTCTTCTCCAAAACATTTTATTTTCACGTACACAATTTCTTTATTGAACATTTTTTCCATGTGCGTTTCAATCATATGAACTATTTCAACTCCACACACATTATACATACATACATATATACACACAGCATTCATCATTCCACGTACACACTGTATACATATTAATGTACTGTTTCATTGTCGTTACACACGTTCAATAAACGCTTTATTTAAACAACCTATTGCCTGTGAATTATTATTTCCCCTTGCATGTGACATTGCTTGTGTTATGAACATGTAACCGGGATTCCTCCCAGAATTCCGACCAATTTAACATCAAATAAATAAATAAAAGGTTAGGGTAAGGGTTTAGGGTTACTTCCTCGTCTAATGAACACCTTCTTCCTACATATCAAATTTGAGCATCGCCACACAAATCCATCGCTTCTAGTTGCGTATGGGATAAGTCTCATCTCAGCGCCACAGATGCAGGTCTCAGCACCTAAAATAAGACTGTTAGCTAGCAAAAAATAGATTATTTTGCAATTATCTCTAAGTAAAAACAACATGTCTTCTAAGTGTTGTTATATATATATATATATATATATATATATATATATATATATATATATATATATATATATATATATATATATATATATATACATTGAGTATGAAAGGAAATAGTGAGTACTTAGTATGAAAGATCAAGAACGTGTGAGAGACTGAAAAGACGTGTTAACAATACGAAATGCTTTATTAGACTCCTGACTATACAAAGGTGTCTCCTCGGGCAGGAGACTTCCTTATTGTCTCTGTATCAAGGGAGATAATAGGCGACGGTAGTTGGTATTGTCTATGGTGATACTAAACATGAACACTAAATTCAAATCGTTTGCGTCCATTTTGTGAGAAATCAGAATTGCCCTCCCCTTTCAGCCTCCCCCCCCCAAAAAAAGGTTTGACTTATCTCCCCCTTTCATATTTACGCCGGCCTCGTCTCTAAGGAAGCACCCCCAACATTGTATGTAAAAAAAATCCATTATGTTAACTTTATGTAATTACTTTAAAAAATAATTGACTTAGATTTTAGAATTTTACCATTGTCTTTTCGGACATCCATACTTACAAAAGCTAAACGTACAAATGCTCTGTTTTGAGGTCCGAGCTTAACTTCCGAATCACTGTTAAATTAAAAAAAAAATAGAAAACATGGCACAAGGCCAAAAAAATGCGTGTCTGGTGAAAG
The DNA here is from genome assembly GCA_963556195.1 of Sepiola atlantica. Classification (NCBI taxonomy): domain Eukaryota; kingdom Metazoa; phylum Mollusca; class Cephalopoda; order Sepiida; family Sepiolidae; genus Sepiola; species Sepiola atlantica. The sequence continues at coordinate 144,105,100 of OY744517.1, read as the reverse complement.
TTTGTCTAATCTAACTTTAATCAACTTTGCTATTCATATTCATTGTTTGTATCTCAAAATCATCTCAAATCATTTATCCGCCATTCACCGCAAAAAAATCGGTCACCTCTGCACTTTAGGAATGGGGCGAATTTATTTGTTTTCATTTAAGAAAAGTTACAATAGTGTAAGGGACAGCAACCCTCTTTTTTCACTTTTAGTACATAATTTCTCCGAAAATAGACGTGAATGCTTTGAATATGAATTTTATTTTCAAAATTAACTCGGAAATAATTGAATAAGAACTAATGCAAATTGAGAAATAAAAATTAATTAATAGAACATTTATTGAAGAAATAAAATTTTGTGAAAATCAATAGTATTTTTTTTTTCAAAACGAATTTTTTTTTTCAAAATTAAATTAAAACAGTCATCTTGTTTAGGTTAACACATTTATTTATTTATTTATTTTTTAGTTTAAAAAATAAAACACGAAGTATTTATTTACAATATAAAAGAATTAAAAATTGTGCATATTCAGGACATTCACGTCTATTTTTGGAGAAATTATGTACTAAACGTGAAAAAAGATAGGGTGTTCTGCCACTGGCGTAGCTAGGGGGGGCGAGGGGGGCGGGCCGCCCCGGGCGGCACACCTGAGGGGGCGGCATTTTGAGAGGGTAAAAATAGAAAGTAGAGAAAAAAATTTAAAAAAACAAAAGTTAACAAAAAATATGAAATTTTATACTATAATTTTATATAATAATAAATTTAAATGAGAACATTTGAAAACCTGAAAATGTTATGAAATGATAAAATCATTTTTATTTACTTTTTTGTCGTTGTTGTTAAAGTCCGAATTTTCGCCAAATAACATGGATGTATCAAGGAGAGAATAGTCCGATGTAGTTTTCTTTTCTTTGTCTTCATAATGTTATTATTAAGAGGGCGAGCCCTCCGAAGAGAAAAAACGTCTTGTATCGGTGCTTTTTTAAATCCGTGTGTGTAATCGCTCGGTTTTCAGAAATTTGTTGTTGTTAATAACGTTTCAACTCTTTTAAAAATAGTTTTAATATATTTTAAACAAATGTATTTATGAATGGCAAATAAGGCTATAAATTTATTTTTTGTGAGAGAACTGTCGCAAGGCATCAAGTCGGTTGAAAATTTACAAACAGATTTTTCGCGCCTTTTTTTCGGCAAAGTTATCAATGACTCTATCAAAATTCACTTCTGTTATCAAAGGCAAGATAAGTTACTCTTCTACCTATCTCGACAAGTTTTTAGTGGTTTTTACTCACTTAAAACCTGTAATCAGTTAGAAAAACATAGTGGCTATCGGTATATGCGAAAAATACAAATGAAATCCATTCAATATATGTTAGCGTGAGTTGTGACATAGGGTGACATATATTCGGTGAATTTCTAAGAGTATTTTCAATATGTATTTAGTTTTAAGTCAATTTCCCGAACTTGCCGCATTCTAAACGAAGTCTGGCGCCATTTTTTATTTTTTGACAGTTTTTCTTCGAATCTATGTGTATAATAAAACAAACCCGAAATTGTTAATTCGATTTACTTCTCTTACTTTTCATTTTAATAAATATTCGATTAATATTACATGATATATATACATCCACTAATATATATATATATATATATATATATATATATATATATATATATATATATATATATATATATATATATATATATATATATAAGGTTAAGATTTTTTTGTTATTGGCGTTTGTTCCGCGATAAGCGTTTGTTTACATTTTTTATATATTTTTATACATTCGCAACCTTAGCTATAAGCTCTTTATTATTCATATTATTATATGAATGAATCGCCCTAACTTTTTGGACGCATTTAATTTAATTATGTTTTTACGTGCATAAAATAAAATAAACTAAAATAAATGTTATGCACGTAAAAACATAATTAAATTAAATTACATATATATATATGTGTGTGTGTATAATAGTCATTCACACACAGGACTGTTTCGCTGTTTACAGCTCATCGGTGCGGCTAGACTTTAGCAACTACTTCCAGCTAGGAACGAAATCCGATCATCTGAGAGAGCGAGGGAGAAATATTTTAACAACAATTAGCAGCCTTTGGGCTGATATCACAGTGTAGTATCTGTTCTAATGATACACTTCTCCTTTTCTGTCGTCGGTCAGTATGGGGAAATCGTTCATGACTGAGAATTTTTATTTTTGTTCCTATCCAGAGTGCCCCTTTTTGTGGAGCTGGATTTTCCCCACATTAAAAACCGGCCTTGTGTCTAACTCTGCCCTCGTGGAGAGGCAAGTAAATGGGAACAATCGGCAGTCGTTGCCAAACCGACCTCAGCTCTAATTGTACACAAGATCTCATTTTAAACAAGACCATTGCTATATTCGCTTACGGCCGTTTGCCATTTTCGGCTCTCATTATGCTCAACATTATGGGAGCATTATAATAAATACGTATTTATTTTATAACTATATATGTGCATATATACATATATATGTGCATATACACATATATTTATACGTACATATACATATATACATACATACGTGCATATATACATATATACATATATACATATATACACACACATACACATATATAAATACGCATATATACATATATATATATATATATATATATATATATATATATATATATATATATGGCTGGTTTTAATTCTTGAACAAAATTTCCATTAATTGAGAATAAATTGCTTTAATTCATTTCAATCACTAAGTTTAAAAAATGCACGCATTAATTATTTCTGGAGATATACTCAGTGACCGGCTGCCCTAACAGGATAGGGCCAAGCCTAGGCTTCGGCCAAGCACCAAAAAAACAAAATGACCTCAGAAAGATTTCATACTTAAAGGGGAACTTTCATATAAATTTTTATCGAATAGGTGCGAAAAGAAAGTTGGATATTTGGGTGTATATACACCGACATCAAAGAGGAAATAACATTAGATGCGAAAGTTTGAATTCATTAATTTTATTACTGTCCAAACGTTTGTTTTTGTAGCATACTTTTTATAACTCCTTGTAAACTTTACAATTGCTAGCTGGGGGATCGGACAAAATCACCCCGGGCAACCCCCACCATCTACTTAAAACAAAAGGAAAACAGATAAAATCTCAAATGAATAAAAAATATTAAAAATCAGTTTTCATATTTTAATTTTAATTTAATTGAATTTAGGAAAATTAGATACCGTAGAACTAATTTTCGCAAGGTATGAAAATTAAGAATAATGTTAACTTAATAATAATGGACCAGTTTTCCTACCTAGCAAAAAATTTTCCATGGACGAATTATCCATGGGCGAATTATCCATGGACGAATTTTCCGGGCACCCAAATGCCGGGGGGGGGGGGGGGCGGCAAATTTTACTACCGCCCCGGGCGGCAAAAGGTCTAGCTACGCCACTGTGTTCTGCCCCTTACACTATTGTAGCTCTTCTGAAATGAAAACAAATAAATTCGACCCGTCCCTAAAATGCAGAAGTGCCAAACATCGCTCAATACCCTTCTTAAAATCTACAAATAAGAAACTACCACTGAAGGTTCTCTTCGACACAAGAGGATGAAGGGATACAACGGCGAACATGCCAGACAAGGTAGTTAACTGTCCGCTTCGTAGAATTACCTCCCTTTCTCAACACAATTACAGCCACTCCACCAGAGGGTGTCAGACCGTGGCTGTCGTAAAAAGTAGAGCACTCACGGTCAGACCCGTATTATCTCTCCTTTTCGTAACGACAGATGGCGAGCATAATATATATCAAGGAAGTGAGTGGTCGTTCTTGTCGGATTTTCTTATCGATAATTATGTAACCACTAACTTGTTTATATTCTCTATTCTGCACCGTTTATATATTTTGTAGGTGCTTCTTTACTTTTGCTCCGACATGTAAACATGCCTCTCTTCAAAATAAATATCCAAAGAAATGTATAAACTTTGTGATGTACTTAAGTTGTAACTGAAAAGAAGACTGTACAGTACACCAACAATTACGCAAATTCATCCAGTATTTATAAAATTTCAGAAAACACGATTAAACACGATTTTATCTATTGGACGACATTTTTTTTTAACCATTTCGGTTTCTGATAAACCATGTCAAAAATTTCTTCGACGCCAAAGGTGTAGTTTGTAAATCAGAGCAGGGCCGGGTGTAAAATGTTGTGAAATATTACTGAATCGCGACCTCAACTCTGTCAGCAGTCAAGTACAAAAAAAGGGTTCTGACCTTGTTCGCAAGAATTCTTCAAAAGTGAACAAAGGAACTCTCACGAAGCGTAACTGTCGCCAGAACTTTCAAAACCAGACTGTCCCCAGAAGAAAGAAAATGTTCTTAAATAATCAGTAATCGACAGATATGCAAATGAATTTTACTGGATTCAATTTTGTAAGTATTTTTTTTTTTTAATCTGGATCTCTAAAAAGTTATTTTTAGTACTTTACACGTCTTATTTGGTGAATTTCAGTTTGCAGAGTTCCATGATGCCTATCCTCTAACAAAACATTTTGAAACGTTAAAATCATTTTTATGACTCCTCTCGGAGAGTTCAGTTTTGGAGACAAAATTTTTATTGCTGGCGCCGCCCTGACCCTGGCGTTTTTTCCGGTTACCGCGCGTATATATCCTCTGAAATAATTAATGTTTGTATTTTTTTTCAGTCTGAAATTCTTTAAACCTAATGTTTATTTTCCTTTGAAATTAATTAAATCAATTTTCAATTAATGGAGAATTTGAAAACTCATGACGACTAAACTATTTTTCAAGTCGCTATTTTCACTGAATCTAGTAAAAATGGCATCAGTAAAAATGGCACAAATTGATAAATAGGAAAAAAATGGTACAAAAGAAAAATATACATGAAAATCTTAAAATGAGTTTATCAAAATCTTGGATACAATACGTAAAGGGAAAACATAAAAGTACCCCCCCCCATGTGACAAAGTATTCGGGGCTCCATGGGGATCGGGTATCCTGGTGATGCGTTAATATGCATCTTGGTGGTGATGCTATGCCGACTGAGGGCCCTGCATCGAGACGAAGTAGAGATATAAAACTAGTATATATTTGACGTAGAAACGAACTTATTCAAACGACAGAGCGAGACACCAGCTAGTCTTGCAGAATCGTGTAAGATAGTCAGAGTCGAATACCACCGAAGGCAAGGAAACAGTTGCCAGATGGGAGGTGAAGATTAGAGAATTCCATATCGCAAATTTAATTCTGAAATATCAATAAAGCGATATTATTCTGTGACGGTTGGTTTGGAAGACGTTACGACGTGAGAGAGCCTACTTGACAGAGATTTATTTGGGCCTGTCACCGTTAATTACAAGCCGGGCACAGAGCGCCTCCGGCTGTGTGATCGAATGATAAAGCGTTTGTTTTTGGCGATAGCACCAGATTAAAGGGAAAATCTCAATTATTTTGGGAGAGTAGGGAGTGAGGCGCCCGTCCCCACCCTCCTTAAGAGAGGAAGACACGCAGGAAGTAAGATGGTGGAGAAGGGGTGTCTACGACGATAGACATCTCCAATAAAAGAATGTTTTTTTCACGCCCACCCAGTGCCAGTTAGAGTTGGATAGAGTTGGGCGGACGCCCGGCGCGTGTCGAGGTGGTGTGCGTCGAAGAAAACAAACTGGACGAAATTCTAGCCACCGCCTTCGCCTGTTAAATTCTGACGTAAACAACTACTTGTGTAAGGAATTCGCACACACAGAGAACTAACGAAATAAAGTAGAGAAAACACAACCTTTGCTAAATACATTTACGAGTACGGTAGACATTAATCCAATGTAAAATCAATTCTTTTATTTTATTAATAATTACTCTTGTATACAAAAAAAACCCGACCGAGTTGTTGAATATTGTTCTTTTCCTTTTGTTCTGCTTTGAATGATCTTTCGCCCCCACAGAGCCAACCGGTTGCTGTTTGCCCAGTGATCACTTGCTGATATAAACAGTTTCAACATGGGAGTGTGTTTGTAGCTGGACGAGACGACAAGATCGGCGACGTCATCATCATCATCGTCGCCATCCCGGCCTAGAGGAATTTGGATCTATATTTTTTTATTGCCACTATGACGATCGGCACGAGTGGGGTTCACAATCCGGCACCACGACCAGGATATCACACCTTTGCGGTTGACCACCATCGGGAGTAGGGTTCACACCTAAATGAGATTCTATATTTTTATTCGATTATGTGTGAACACAATGAAAATAAAACAAGTATTCTTTTACTTTAGAGTAAGGGATTAGTTCCGAGCCATTTTAACTTTTTAGGGCATTAACTAATTTTTTTGCCACGAACCCTATGTCCGACTGACAAAGTCGTAAAACCACACGTAATTGCTTTAAAAAATACAACCCATTCACCCCGTAAATCTGCATTCTAAAATAATTGTTGTTTTTTTCTTTCTGCGAAAGATGCATACATTTTTAAAAGAATGCAGTATTTACAAAATACAAGAAAAATGTTTTAAAATGAAATTTGTCAAGAAAAAAAAATATAGACAAAGAGTTATTGATAATTATAAAACAAAATTTTTAAATAAATTGTCAGAAATTTATTTTCTTCTTCTTCTTCTTCTTCTTTTCTTTTCTTCTTCTTCTAAAACCCCCTTTTTTAAGAACTTGTAATGAATGACTGCTGCTGATGGCACGTGTCGGTGTCTGAAGCGTGGGCGTTTGACGCCGGAAGCCGTTGAAATAACCGCGAAATTCAAGTTAGTTGCTGAAACGATCTCGAGGTGGAGAGGTCGGTCGACTCAACTCGGACATGAAGAAGTCCTAAAAACAAGAATGTTAAAACAGGAATATGTAGAGAGCATGCCTGTAAAAATCTTCAAAGAAGTTGGAGTTTCAACTAGTGTTCGAGGTTGAATATTTACGTTGGACGGAGAAGTCCACTGAATTCTAAAAACAGAAACAAGGAAGTTATTCATTTGAAAGGCAAATGTGCCTTTGGAAAAGACAAAACGAAGTGTGTTCCGAAAGATGTCTCCAAATGAAGAGTTGACGTGGAAGAGTGCCACTATTCTCAAAAGGAGTCGATCGAAGAAACGATGCGATGTTAATGAAAAAAGATGAACAATCAAAGGAAACAAACAGCGCGAACAAAAAGGACTTTTCTATATTCTTCTGGTATTTTTTTATTTTACTAACAAAATTCTTTCAAGTAAGTTTTCTCTTTTTTCTGACATGTCTTTCCTAGCAAAGTTAATAAGCCTTCGGGCAGCATAATTAGGACTTTATTTATGCAGCCTTTCCGTGTGTCCATCGGAACTTAAATTCAGTCTATGAAGTGAACTTTGAACAATGACTTTCTGCCGAACTCATTTTACCTATTTTCTTTTTCTTCAATAAATTATTTGTTGTTTAAAATAGCTTGTTTTTTTTTCTTACTGTTTATTTAATTGTCTAGTTATTGCCCGAGGTCCTTACGTGTATCGATTTTGGCCTGTACGTGGTTAAAATTGCGATATTCTGCATAAATAAAATCTAGGTCTCTGTGTTCTATTCTGTATCTATGTTTAAACACAGAGGCGTTCGGCCTAATGGTTTCTACGCTCTGTCTTACTAAGAATAGTGAGCGAGACCATTTCTTTCTGTCTATCGTTTGGGAGTGGTTCTATAAACACTATTTTATTGTACTGTAAAGGTAGTCGTTTGTGCCCAAACTGTATATAGACTTATCAAGGTTCACTGGACTGAAGAAGCTGCTTTATAGTCAATTAATGATTTTCTGTTTTATCTTCGTCGCTGCTTTGAGTTCATTGTGTAATTTATCTTGCGCGCGTGCGTGTCGCCATTTTATTGTCTCCACGTGGTGAGTCAGCCATCTTGTCTTGTTCAGTTTAAGTTGGCGGGAAAATTTGGCGCCAAGTGTAGGTGTCACTGTCTGTAGTAACCCCCCTCTCTTAGTACATGTAGAAAGGAGTCGGTGGGGAGGGATTTGAAAAATGGCGAGTTTAACAGCAGATGTCTTGTTGAAAAAAATAAAATACGCTAAAGATAAAATATTAGTCGTATTTGAAGTGTTAAAATCTTCTAGTGAGATAGAAGAATCTAAATATATTTTGTGTAAAGAACAGATTGATGAATATCTGAAAGACGTAGTTCGGTTGGAGGAACAAGTTATAGATGCTTATCTCTCTGATGGTGTAGACGATGAGTTAGTGGAAAGTTTTAATAAGGGAGCTGCCTTATTTAAAATACAAGTGATAGAAAAATTAACTACGTTTAAGCCTTGTAAAAAAGACGTTGACGAGAATTCCAGAATTAGTAAGGGGATAAAAGGCATCGATTTAACCCCTAAAATAGTTTGTCCCAAGTTTAGCGATAGGGATCTGGAAACGGATAAGTTAGCTTATCTAAACTTCCATAGAGAATTTTTGAATTGTGTAGCTAATCTTGATAGTGACGCATTAAGATTAGTGATATTGAAAAACCATCTTTCTGGTTATGCCTTTCATGTGATAAAACATCTGTCTGTATCAGATGAAAATTATCGAGTAGCTTTGGACTTGCTATCGAAAGAGTTCTTAGACGAAAAGTGTATCGTCGACTCTATATTTTCGTCCATGTTGAATGAAAATCGCATGTATAATAATAATGTCGTAAAGAAATTCCTGACTAAGATGAAGACCCAATTGTACGAGTTAAAGAACTCGTTCGGTTTGGATTTCTTTGAGGGTAATTCTCCGGGAAATCGTTTGTTAAGTCACATTGTATTCAATAAACTGACAACTTCCTTTAAGTCAGAATTAATACATAAGGTGAACGGAAATTATCCTTCTTTGAACCAAATTCTGGAGAATAGTGTTGAGATATTTAAAACACTGGAATTTTGTGAACACGATTCGAGATATCGAAAAGTTGATTCCTTTAAGGAAAAGAGTAAATTCAGGCCTTTCGAACCTGAAAAGAAACCTTCCACGTTGAAAAATTTTCATGTTAAAACATATAAGGTTAAGTTTAAGTGTTGTTTTTGTAGAAACGATTATCATCTGTCTCGTGACTGTAATAAGTTTCCCTCTTACGAAGAAAGACTTAAAAGATGTAGCGAATTAAAGTTATGTGCTAGGTGTACTAGCTCTTATCATCTGAAGAATTTATGTCCTTATGAAAAAAACGATAAGATTACGTGTTGGTCGTGCGAACAGTCGGGACACTTGTCCGCCTTGTGTCCGAGTTTTCTCAAACCTGTGGTGAAGTCAAATATTTGCAGGTTGAAGAGTAGTTCTTCATTGTTGCCTGTGATAGGTATCACAGTTGAAGTAGGTGGCGAATTTCACACCGTAAATTGTCTGCTAGACACTGGTAGTGAACGGTCTTATATGGGTAAAAGATTTTCTGATAGATTTATGAAAGAAGAGTTGTCTTCCTTGCATCGTCGAAAATACGTAATAAAGACCTTTATTGGTAGCCAAGAGAAAGACTTGAATGAAGTAACATTGAAGGTGTCCTTTCCCGATGTTGCGAGAAGTATCAATTTTCTGATGGATGAACAGTTGGATTTGTCCTTCAAAATGAAAGGGTTGGAGGAGGTGATCAGTAATTTGAAGAAAAGCGACGTTAAACTTGCTGCTGATTTCTCCGAATTGAGAAGTGATGTTCTTGAAATATACGGTCTGATAGGGATTGATGTGATTAGATTTCTGGGACCCTTAAGATTAACAAAGATTAAAAATGGTTCTGCTTTTGAGTCCTCGCTAGGTATGATATTATTTGGCGACCCCTCTGATTTTGAACCACATATGGAGATTGGTTTAAATTATAATCAAGTCATCGGTGAACATGCTTCTTGTGATGTGACCCATGTTTACTTTGCTCTAGAACCTAAGTCCAACCATCTGGATCCTTGGAATGGTCTTGATGGAGCTTCCGTGGACAGAGGTATTGAACAAATGTTCAAATTGGAATCATTAGGGATAGTTAATGAAGTTAGTAGTGATTACGACAGAAAGAAAATAGAAGAATTCAGCTCCTCTATTGAATACAGAGATAATAATTACTACATAGGTTTGTCGTGGGACTTAGATAAATTAAAGAAAGTACCCTCTAACCATAGAGTATCGTTAGCTGTCCTAGATAAAGTAGTGGACAGATTATCCTCTCAGAACTTATATTCTGAGTATTGCAAAGTCTTCCTAGACCAGGAATGTGAGGGTGTGATTGAAAGAATCCATCCGACTCCTTCGGAGTTCTACAAGTATACGTGGATACCGCACCGGCCAGTCTTTAAAAATGATGTGCAGTGCACGACTAAGATTAGGCCTGTTTTCAATTGCTCGTTGAGGGTAAATAATAAACCTTCTCTCAACGATTGTGCTTATAGTGGCATAAATCTGTATACTGACATGTTGGAACTTCTGTTCAAGTTTAGAACAGATAATTATGTATTATTGGCTGACATCAGAAAGGCGTTTCTGATGATTAGACTAAAGAATAACTTTGACAAAAATAGATTCTGTTTCTTTTTAAAAATAAAAGATGAATTAGTGTGTTTTCGATACAAAACTCTGATATTCGGGTTTGTGTCTAGTCCCTTCATCTTAAGTTACGTAGTGAAGCACCACGTTGAGAAGCACTCATCGGGACCTTGTAGAGACATGTTGTTAAAAAACTTTTACGTAGATAATCTAGTGAAAACACATGGGTCTCCTGATGAATTGTTGAAACTCTATACCGAGGCTGTGAATGTCATGGAAAAGGGAAGCTTCTTATTGAAAACGTGCTGTAGTAACAGTAAATTGGTGTCTGCTCGCATTCGAGCAGATAACAATTACTCTTCTCATGGAGTGCCCTGTGAGAAAGTACTGGGGTATTGGTATGACCCTGAGTCAGACGAAATTGGTATCTCCAAAGGTGAAGTTAAAAAGTCAGTCTCCACAAAAAGAGATATGCTATCCGTTAGTTCGTCTGTATTCGATCCGTTAGGTTTAGTATTGCCTATAACTGTAAAAGGAAAAATTATATTAAGTCAAGTTTGGAAATCAGGAGTGGCATGGGATCAGGTAGTTCCTGATAGCTTGTTGTCTGTTTGGAATAGTTTTCAGGCAGATCTCCGAGATGTTCAAAAAATTGGTTTTGAAAGATGTTCTGTACAAACCAATTCGCCTGTTACCTTGATCGTGTTTTGTGATGCTTCGAATCTTGCTTATGGCATAGTCGAATATATGTATCAGGGAGGAGAGGCCAGGCTATTTTATGCGAAAGCCAAAGTGGCTCCTTCTGTTAAAAGAACTCTTCCTACGTTGGAATTACTAGCTGTATATCTGGGAATTAAGCATCTCCTTATTTTGATTGAAATGTTTCCCAAGCTGTTTGAGGAAATTATCATTGCTGTAGATGCACAGGTAGTGCTATCTTGGTTGTTGTCTGAATCTGTACACACTAAGTGCCAGTTCACTAAAAATCGTTTGAAGGATATAAAATTCATGATGAATGAGATAAGTTGTAAGGGTTATACCTTAAAGTTCAGGTATGTAAGTACTAGTGAAAACCCTGCAGATTTGTTAACTAGAGGCGTTTCCTTTAGTAAGTTTAAAAAGGATAAAAACTTTTGGATTAGAGGTCCAGTATGGTTACAGACAGAAAAGTTGAAGTGGCCTGACTATAAGTTGGATTGCATTAGTGACAAATGCAAGACCTTGGTAACTGCTTATACTGGCTTGAATGGGGATTCTAACTCATGTGTGGTTGAGTTAGAAAGATTCTCTTCTCTCAAAAGGTTGATAAGTACCTTAGAGATTGTGTTTAAATTTATTGCCAAGTTAAAGGGCGATAAGCGTGATGTCAATTTTTCATCTGAGGCAAAGTCCTATTTGATTAAGGTTACTCAGAGTGAGTTTTTCGCTGAAGAAATAAGTTTTCTGAAAAGTAGAGTTGAAAGTAATATTCCTTTGTTGGTGAATAAGTTGAACCTAATTTTGGATGACAACAATTTGTTACGTTGTCGGGGACGTATAGAAAACTCTGAATATTTTTCCGAAGAAGTGAAAAGTCCTGTTCTGTTGCCTAAAATGTGTCACCTAACCAGTTTGTTGGTGATGGAGTGTCACATAAAATGCAAGCATTTGGGGATTGCTGCTACGCTTGATAAGGTGCGCAATTCTGGGTTTTGGTTACCCAAGGCCAGGCAGGCCGTCAAGATTGTTCTTGCTAGTTGTATGGTATGCAAGAAGTTTAACTCCTTGTCTTTTCGTTATCCTAAGATGACAAACCTACCCAAGCATCGAGTTAATCTTATCAGACCTTTCTACCATACGGGGATAGACTTCACGGGTCACCTGTGGGTAGAGGACGGTAGTAAAGTAAAAAAGATGTACATATTGCTATTCACTTGTCTTAGTGTGCGTTCTATACATATGGAGTTGGTTGAAGAAATGAGTACTCAATCGGTAGTGTTAGCCTTTTTGAGGTTCTTCAATATATATGGTGTGCCATCACACATATACTCAGACAATGCTTTATCCTTTGTTGCTGGGTGCGACTTAGTAAAAGAAGTTCTTCTCTCTGATGGATTCAGAGGAGATTTGGAAATGTGTAATATAAAACACTGCAGGATTCCTTCGTATTCTGCTTGGTTCGGAGCAATATGGGAAAGGTTGATAAAAACTGTCAAGTGTTGTCTATTCAAAACAATTGGTCGCAAGAGGTTGGATTACTTTCAACTGCTAACCATTTTGTCTGACATACAAAGAGCGGTAAATGATAGGCCTTTGACTTATCGTTGTAGCGATGATGCTTCTCTGGAAGTCATCTCTCCTAGTGCCTTTATGCGTTTTTCTCCTGGGAAAACCGTGTTCTTGAACCTTGAAAACGATTCTTGTTTAGAAGTGCCCCCGAATCGAGTGGATTTGATCGAGAGTTTGAAAGGTAGAGAATGCCTTTTGATCAGATTCAAGTCATTGTGGTATGAGCAATATTTACTGAGTCTGAGGGAATTGTCTAAGGATTTGCATCAAGCGGAATTTAGTAACAAAATTAAGGTAGATGATATAGTCCTAGTTAGGAATCTCGTTAAACCTAGGCCCTATTGGAAGCTAGGTAGAGTTGTTAAGCTCACTCAGGGGTCTGACGGAATTGTGCGCTCTGCCTTGATAAAGAAGGGAGAGACATGTAGCGAGCATTCTATTAAGCATTTGTATCCTATGGAGCTATCTATATCTCATTCGTACCAAGTGAGACCTGGGAAAAATAAGGATTCGTGCAGTGATGATAGTGGAGCTGAGAATTCTAAACCTAAGAGAGGTAGAAAATGTGTTAAGGATAAGAATCCTGACTATGTTTACTATTAGACTGTAAGTGAGCGATCTTTTCCTTTTCTTTTTTTTGTTCGGGAGAGTGTCAGAAATTTATTTTCTTCTTCTTCTTCTTCTTCTTCTTTTCTTTTCTTCTTCTTCTAAAACCCCCTTTTTTAAGAACTTGTAATGAATGACTGCTGCTGATGGCACGTGTCGGTGTCGGAAGCGTGGGCGTTTGACGCCGGAAGCCGTTGAAATAACCGCGAAATTCAAGTTAGTTGCTGAAACGATCTCGAGGTGGAGAGGTCGGTCGACTCAACTCGGACATGAAGAAGTCCTAAAAACAAGAATGTTAAAACAGGAATATGTAGAGAGCATGCCTGTAAAAATCTTCAAAGAAGTTGGAGTTTCAACTAGTGTTCGAGGTTGAATATTTACGTTGGACGGAGAAGTCCACTGAATTCTAAAAACAGAAACAAGGAAGTTATTCATTTGAAAGGCAAATGTGCCTTTGGAAAAGACAAAACGAAGTGTGTTCCGAAAGATGTCTCCAAATGAAGAGTTGACGTGGAAGAGTGCCACTATTCTCAAAAGGAGTCGATCGAAGAAACGATGCGATGTTAATGAAAAAAGATGAACAATCAAAGGAAACAAACAGCGCGAACAAAAAGGACTTTTCTATATTCTTCTGGTATTTTTTTATTTTACTAACAAAATTCTTTCAAGTAAGTTTTCTCTTTTTTCTGACATGTCTTTCCTAGCAAAGTTAATAAGCCTTCGGGCAGCATAATTAGGACTTTATTTATGCAGCCTTTCCGTGTGTCCATCGGAACTTAAATTCAGTCTATGAAGTGAACTTTGAACAATGACTTTCTGCCGAACTCATTTTACCTATTTTCTTTTTCTTCAATAAATTATTTGTTGTTTAAAATAGCTTGTTTTTTTTTCTTACTGTTTATTTAATTGTCTAGTTATTGCCCGAGGTCCTTACGTGTATCGATTTTGGCCTGTACGTGGTTAAAATTGCGATAAAATAAAAAAGTTTTTTTTTAATTTTTAAAAATTAATTTATTTTTACGTTGGTGGGCTTTTGTCCGGATTTGAATTATTTTGGTGGGATTTGTCTGGTGGGATTTTGTCCGGAGGGCTTTTGTCCGCACACTGTATCTAAGATACAACATTCGCAAGTTTTTGAAGCAAAGTTTTGCATTTGTAGAGTTTCAATAAGATAGTAGTATTGATGAAGTCGGTTCTCAAGTTCAGGAGATTTTTTTGCCTTGGCCCTTTAATACAAAGAACAGCCGAGCGGTAACATCCTCTCCACAACATTTTCTCAGTCTGCCTCGAATCTTGGTCTTCAGAGGCAGATCTGGGCGAGTATGTCATCTTGCCTGTCCACCATAACACGTAAAGAACAATAGCACAGCAGAAAAAATGAACAGTGGGGTAACATGTCCCAATAACAAATATTTTGCAAAATGTCGAAAATTTATTCGACGTCAAGGGGTAGTTTGTAGATAAGAGCAGGGCCAGGTGTAAAATGTTGCGAAATATTGCTAAATCGCGACCTCAACTCTGTCAGCAGTCAAGTACTCCCCAAAAAGGGTTCTGACCTTGTTCGCAAGGACTCTTCAAAAGTGAACAAAGGAACTGTCACGAAATGTAACTGTCACCAAAACTTTCAAAACCAGACTGCCTCCAGAAGAAAGAAAATGCTCTTGTCAGGGTTCTAGGCTGTATCCCGTTTATATGTGTTCATAAAATCAAGCAATGTTGCATGCAAAAGCAAAGTAATAATTTACAAACAAAAAGGGTAGTTTAAATAAGACATTTATTCAACGAGTGTATGAAGTAGAAAAGTCTCTGAGTGTGCATACGGAGAAATACAGTCATTTTCCCAGAAGGTGTATGTAGTAGAAAGTCTTTTAGTGTGTATGCGAAGAAATGGAATCTCTTACCAGGAAAACGCGTGTTGGCGTGGAGCGTCTATAGTGAGTGTCGTTTCGCGAGGTCACTTGAAAAGAAAAGAGCTATTTTCGTTGTGCCTTCGTTTATATATCGAGAAAAGGGCAGATAACTCTGGTCGCTTTCAGCGCCACCTGACGGTGAAAAGCGACGCCTACTGGCCAACCGGTGCAGTTATGTTTTGAAAGGAGATAACTGCTACATTCTTAAATAATCAGTAATTGACAGGTATGCAAATTAATCACTTCCGGTAGAAGGTATAAAAACAGAGCTAAATCGTTCCTGGGTTCTGACTTGAGCCAGCTATTGGGAAACACGCACCGCAAAATGATAGAAAAAGAGCGTCGCAACATGTAGGAAATTTAAGATGGCAAGGGCTCAAAATTCCCGCAACAGGCACGAAAACTGAACCGTGGCAAACGTCAACAGTCAACAAAACATAAATAAATAAATAAATGAACGCTAGTGCGTGCTTACCTGCTTTTCAAAGTTGCGATATTGCTCTTTTAGCGTCGCGGCTCGTTCTGCCTGGTAACATCTAGCATAATAGGGAAACGAGACCCTTTCATAGGCCTAACGGAATAAGTAGTATTCCCCCTAAAATAATTATGGTTGGCGAAATAACCTCTCGGTGGGAAGAGAAAAAGAAACCCAAAACAAAGCACACTGACTTACCTGGACAGAATGTTCAGCTAAAAGTAAATAACTCTTAAAAAACAAATCTCGGTCGAGATTCACTCGGAAATAATAAGAGAAATTAGTATCTCTGGCCTTCCCAAAGAAATAATTTCAACGTTAGTCAGGTTTTAAAAAATAGTTGGTAAATAATTAGGTTGGCCTGAGGTAAGCAGGGAAGAGATAGGGTATAAAAACAACGTAATTTGTATCCACCTATATGGAATACAGACACGTGTAAACCAGCCCAAACTGGCTCCCAATCGATCCATTAAAAAAAAAACGTAATATGTCTCAACCAGTATGGAATACAGACACGCGTAAACCAACCCCAACTGGGTCCTAACTGAGCCATTAAATAAAACCGTAATATGTGTCCACCAGTATGGAATACAGACATGCGTAAACCAGCCAAACTGGGTCACAACCGGACTATCAAATACCCAACCTCCTCTCCATCTCCATGTCAACGTGATTCACGTGTGCTTATTACCCCTCTCTCCCCTCTTCCAAGAAGGGAAGATTATTCTAATGCCACTTAGAATTGAGGTAAGGAAAATTCCTTCAACGCCAAAAGCACTCGGCCCATTTTCAATCACGAGCAACCCCATCATGACACGTAAGCCAGTTAACTTATTTTTCTCACAACTTACGATATAAGATAACAAATTTGAGTTATCTCTCTTGTCCAATCATAAATCGAAACTGAATAAAATATGGCGACCAATAGATAAAATCGTGTTTTTTTTTGTTTTTTTTAAATTTAATGAATAGTGGATTAATTTGCGTTTTTTTTCTTCTGTAGAGTCTTCTTTTCAGTTACCTCGTGTCGTAAGTATATAACAAAGTCGGGCATCTTTTACGAGACTCAGCAGAGTAAAAACGCTAAAAAAACAAATATACAACAAATAAAAGTAACTGTAAGCTGTAAAAGTTAGTTTAAAACTTGCATGTGCTATTTGTTTGTATTTTAAACCCGTTTGAAGTGCTATTTATTAGAAATCAATAGTTTTATCACCGCAACTTGGGGGAAAAATGGCCGATTTGGGGGGGGGGGGTACTAACGAATGCACTAGGAGCGGCCATATTGATTTTTGTGAAAACGGTGGGGAAAAAAACAAGAAATTTTTTTTTTACATCTAATGAAAACCCATTTATAATACGTAAAAATAAAAACAAATTACATAGGTAAGTAGAAAAATCTCTATTCTCGTCGTAGGTCAACTTCACTTGTTGCAAATTTATGTTTTTAAACCCTTTCTCGTTCTTTTTTTGGACCCCGTTCGCGCCTCTGCTGAGCGTCGTAACATATACCCACAAAGTCTATACATTTCTTTAGCTATTTATTTTTAAGAGAGGCTAAACATGTTGGAGCAAAAATACAGAAGCACCATTTTGTATATTTTGTATTGTATATTTTGTATTTTGTACTCTTGATTTTGTACGAAACTATTTGAAATTTAATTAAGCTTGGAGGCCAGCTCCACAGAGTTCAGCGCGAAATTTGGCCCCTTCACTTTTGAATAGGCGTCTAGACAGTGTAGACCTTGTTATTTTCCTGTGCAATTCATTGTTACTGAGCACGTGTTCCGAAGGACACATTTCCATCTAGATCGAAATGCGGACAAGGAATTGGTAACACAAGCAAGTTTGAAAGCTTCGTTTGAGGGACCTCGGGATTTTGGTGCATGTTAGGGGCGAGAACGGTCGAATTTCTTCACTCCGGTATCCAGCGTGCAACGAGACATGACAAGTTTCTCAAGATTTTGGAAGCTTTGCGACTGAAAATACGAATTTTTCTTTGAGAGCAAACTGCTTGGTTAATAGAGAATCGTAAGTACTCATATTTATTTATTTGTTTCTAACATAGGAGCACTGACTTTCTCACTATTTGTTTTATTGTTCGTTTGTTGAAAGGATATATTTTGGTTTCTGAGCTGTTTCGAAAAACATTTATTTTTATTTGTGCGGTTGTTATTTGGCTCAT
The DNA here is from genome assembly GCA_963556195.1 of Sepiola atlantica. Classification (NCBI taxonomy): domain Eukaryota; kingdom Metazoa; phylum Mollusca; class Cephalopoda; order Sepiida; family Sepiolidae; genus Sepiola; species Sepiola atlantica. The sequence goes on along the minus strand of OY744517.1, from coordinate 144,087,196 downwards.
TTTTGTAAATTAATTCCTTGTTTTTTCTATTTTAAAACAATACCCGGGCATTTTTTAAATCAGCTAACAACGAAAAAGGGGTAAAAAAAAACAAAAAACAAATAGGCACTACATAAATGTTACGAAAGGCAACTAACCTGGATAAGTTTATTTGTGTTTTAACTTATTTTAAAGAGTTTTTTCAGTTTTCTTGTTCGAAATAAACCTGGTGTCCTCCTGTTCAGTTAGAACGGGAAAAAAATGGCTGAAATGACAGAGTTTCGATAATCGTTCAAAAAACGAAAATCAAACAAAATGTATTTACTCACGATTGGTGATATTTATTAGATGTGTTTCTAACACTATTTGTTTATTTTTCGATTTTTCACCGATTATCAAGGGGTCCGTGCAGGCCTCATGAACAGTCATTTTGTTTTTCGTTCTAACTGAACAGGTGGGCATTAGGTTTGTTTTGAACAAAAAAAACCTTCGAAATAAGTTAAAACACATAAGCCCCCCCCCCCTAATTTAAAATAAATATTTAAATTTATTCTGTTTTGAAGCAAATAAAATCATTTTTTTAAGTATTATTGTTTGAGTTCTTGCTTCTATAATTTTACATAAGCAGTTAATCCCTTTCCCCATACTTTAAAATAAGTATTTAATCAGTTGATAAAATTACAGAACAGTTAACAGTCGAGAAATCGAAAAAAAAAGAAAACAAATGAAAAAAACAAACGCAGTAGAATTTAATTATCTAGCAACCTGTATATTTTTAACGTTTATTGCAAAATATTTGTTCAAAGCGGTCTTTACACACAGGAAAACAAACAAATGGCTGTTTGTCGCTTAACTGGAGGAGGGGGGGGGGGCTTAATTCCTGAAAAGTTGTAAAAAAAAAAAGAAGATTTATCCTACTGCAAGCCCTAAGTCCGAGTTGCAAGTCCCCCCGAACTTAGGGTTAGTGGTAGTCATAGTTTTCACAACTTTTCAGGAATAAAGCACCCAACAGTTAAGTGACAAGCGACCATTTATTTCCTGTGTGCTGTAAAGGCAGCTTTAAAGAATTGAAATAAAAACTTATAAACAGTTTAGCACGTTAAAAGTATACAGGTCGGTAGATAATTACATTCTGTGTTTGGTATAAGGCATTTGTTGTTGTATTTTTGTTTACGATTTCTCGACTGTTAACTATTCTGCATTTTCACCATTAATCTCTCCTATTTACTTGCCTCCCCACGAGGGCAGAGTTAGACACAGGTCGATTTTCAATGTGTGGAAAATCGAACACCCCAAAATGGGTCAGTCTTGATTGGGGCTAAACTTTAAATTGCCTCAGTCTAGAAGGATTTCTCTGAACGAGGAGAGAAAAGATCAAGCATAGTATCATAACAGGGTAAATGTTAAGATCGACGGTCTAAACAGAATGTGATAAAAAAAAATTGTGTGTAGACGATAAAAATGGTTTTATGTCGTTTTTTATATATTATTAAATGAGGAACCATTTTGAGCTAAAATATATTTAGTATTATGCATGTTATCTAAAGAAAAACACGCTTGAAATGTGTAAATATGCTAGAAAAATCGAGATTTTGATAGAAAGAACTCTTACCGGACCGGAAATGTTGCTGTATTGCTCATGGCGACATTTCTTATTGTGTGTCGCATAAGATGTAAAGTTTTAAAACGTCTATTTTCCCCTGTTGCTACATAATGCTACATTGATTTTCACTCCAAAAAGTTTCTTAATGTCATAATTTAAAAAAATATATATATCATCGCATATACACTAATTGTATTTGAATCTTCGAAGAAACTGTTTAAACCATCTATCTTTACATTTACCCAGAACAGATACTACACTTAAACGTTAATTCTATTTTGAAAGAGAAAAAATGATGTAAATAAACCGAAAAGGAAAATAAATTGTAACATCAGCAAATATTTTAATCATAAAAAGTTTTTTGTTTTTTTTAAATATTCGAACAAACAAATCTTTATTGTGATTGGTGACGGGCGAATACATATGAACACTCCAGAAAAAGACAAACAATTATTTTAAAATTTAAAGTGGGGGATTAGTTTCACATATAAATTTAACGTAAAATGATGCCCCATTTCCAGGCAATTGTAACGTTTTATGACAAGATTGTTAACCAATTAAAAAAAATTTTTTTTGTTGCTATGGGAGATAAATTCTATGCATTTTACTTTTTATGCGATTTTGTGTGGTTTTACGACTTTGCCAGTCGGACTTAGGGTTAGAGATAAAAAAAATTAGTTAATGCCCTAAAAAGTTAGTGGCCCGAAAATAGGGGATCATTTGATGTTAAATTTATATGTGAAACAAATCCCCCACTTTAAATTCTAAAATAATTGTTTTGTTTTACGAGTGTTCACACGTAATCACCTCAAAAAAGTAGATTCTCATTTTGGGGGAGAGGGCGGCTGAGTGTCCTCATCTACTTTTAAATATAGATATACTGTCTTTTTAATTTGACAAACTTCTTAATGTTTTCCTTTATCTATTGTATCCAAGATTTTGATAAACTCGTGAGATTTTTATCTAAATCTTTCACTTGTGCATTTTTTTCCTATTTATACACTTTTGCCATTTTCACTTAAATTAATTTTTCTTTCCTCAGTCAATGAATGAGAAATCCTCCTGGACTGTAATTTTAATTTTTGTCAAAATCCAGGGTGTCTAATGTTTTTGGAAGCTGTATTTCCACCACTTTGAAAACCGACCTTGGATATAACTCTGCCATAGTGGGGAGGCAAGTAAATAGAAACGCTGTACCTAAAAGGGATTTCTTTGTGCGTTCTACACATTTTCATAAAAGTATTTTCCTTTATTTGGTGAAGTTACATGACAACGTTTTGGAAGATAGAGATGTCTTTTAAGTAGTATAATTTATTGTAACCTTTGCAAATACAAAGCTAAGGGGATATTTTTGTAATCACAGGAGATAGAGAAAAACTAGCAACCTTTCTTCTGTGAGGAAAGAGGTTGTAGGGAAGAGAAGAGAAGTCCCCCACTAGATTTCAAAGTCGTTTTTTTACTCTGTAAATACAGGAAATAGTTCTTTGAGTTGCACCTTCCCAGATGTGGCAACAGTACTCCATCTTTGACGTATTTGACAGAGGATTGCATCCAGACTGAAATATTTACTAGGGTGGAAGAATGATCCAACCATTTTTCCAGCGACTTTAGCAACGAATTTGATGTAAGTTTTTCTATTTCAGATCTGAAGTGAAGGTAAGTCCTAGAAGCTTATCAAAGCAAGGGGGCTTCTTCACTGAGAGAGCCATTAATTTCAACTTGGGTAAAAGTAGAGAAGCTTGATTTTAGACGTATTAAAAGTAACCAGCCACCTTTTTCCCTCCATTGCATGATGTGCTCCAGTTCAGAAGAGAGAGAATCAGAAAGATCTTGATCAATAATGCTCTTCGAAGTGTTGCCATAGATGGTTGTGTCGGCTGCATAAATATTGATGAATAATCTTAGAATGTGATTTAGGAGATCATTAATGAAATGAGAGAAATGATTTGATGGTTGAGACATTTCCAGATATTTCATAGCTAGCAAGCTTGTGATGTAAACCTTCATGCCAAACCCTATCAAAAGTCTGTGATAAGTCAAGATCTATTCTTCTAGAAACAAAGCTCCCGTCAATAGATTCACTGATCCTGTGTGATATTAGTCAGCACATAAGCTGTAGATCTTGCAGGACGACATCTATATTGCTGGTCACTGAGTAGATTGTTTTCACTGAGGTGGTTGACAACTCATGGTGCACAGGAGACTGATTGGACTTTACTGAGATGCAGAAGACCGATCTCCAGTAATTTTAAATAGTGGTCAAACTGATGAAGTTTTCCAATCTGATGGGAAGAATTTCTTCTTTAAGCAACGATTGATCAATTTTATAAGAATAGGAGCTTATTCCTGTTACAGACTTTTAAGCGTAATGATTGGAATGTTGCCTTGTTGGTATCAAGGTTCTTGATAAGTTTGACAATACCCCGGACAGATATATGGATGTCAATCAGAGTGTTTACAGTCATAGGGGAAAATTCAGGAGGTAGGCGATCCTGATCACAAAGCGTGGAATTTGATGCAAAGTTCTTTGCAAAAAGTCTGGCTTTATCTAATGCTGAGGAAACCCCTAGTTCATTGATGATGGTTGGAACAGAGGTCTTACATCTGTTCAGGGCCCTGTTTGTTACTCGCCAAAACTCGTGGGAACCAAGCGTCTTCTCAGCCACTTTAGAATTAACGGATTGAGCATAAGACTCTCGCGTTTTCTATAACCTTTTTGCACAGGTGGCTTTGGTTTCAGAACATTATCTATTTGGTTGAAAGCAATTGAAAAACTGATTTCTGCGAGCAATGGCAGTGGCACATTCAGAGGTGTACTACGGCTGACTTTGATTTCCATTGGAATTTCAAGCTCTCAATACCAACGATTAACCAATAAATTAAATTGGATTCGATACAGGACACATTCTTTTTATAAATGTAATGCAGAGGAATTTCCGTTATGAAAGATCTGAATTGAAACAACTGAGTGATCAGAAGATCCTGGTGGAGACAGAAGAGTGGATGAGCACTGTTCAGGAAAAGATCAAAAAGACTTGCAAAATGTTCGTCAGCATCAAAATGAAATTAACTTTATTTCATCAAGAATGTTAGTAAATTTTGACTCTTCACCCTATTTAATAACAATGATATTCTAATTTTGAGGACTGATTACATGTAAGCAGCCTATAAAATTTCTGAAAAATATAATTTAAAAACACTAATTTAGACTTAAGAGTGTGGGATCACTTTCATGTATACATTTAGAATAATCCCATATTCATGATTCCATCATGTATCACAATAGTTCACTTATGATGGACTACCTGTACACATGAATATAACCCACATTATGACATGATATATCTATGTAATACTAAAAATCTGATAATATTGTTTGCTTGATTAGAACGCTTCTCTAGATCAGATTAGCATATAACATCGTTTAGTCATTTTACTCTTTGGTCTTCTTTAGATATCCTTTATCATGGTCGTTAACGATTTCTAACTGAAACGTTTATATAATCTACTGAAGTAGACTGCTTCCATTCTGTGTTACTGATTGTCTAGTCATTTCCTACACTCTTTAGTATCTCTTAACCGATCTGTTTTCTGCTAGGCAGTGTCCATTTAGTATGATATTCTAGATTGAATTCCACCTTGTGACTATAGAATCAAAGAACAACAATAATAATGATGAATCACTTATGTATGAATTTGAGTAAATAATTAAATTTGAGTTTTTTTTTCACAGAAATTGATATTTGAAGAATTTTTTAATGGATCATCATTTTCTGACAAACACTGAAGAAGGCCAGAGAGTACAACTGAAACGTGGTGAATGCATCAAAAAATCAGAGGATAACAGTCTACCTAAAAAGATAAAAAACACTTCACTGAAGTTTTTATGGAGACAGATGTGATTCCTTTTGCTTGATTCTGTCAAGTAAATATAAATTGAACAAAAAACACATTCTTGTAAGATATGTATATATATATATATATATATATGCATATACATATCTATCTAGTTTCTGACCTTAGGAAATACAACTTTAAATCATAAATACAAACTCACATTGGTAATAGTCATGAACAATTTGTCTCTTCATATTCAAGTGAAATATACATTATTGTTCAATTTTAAGGAGTGAATTTAAAGAATCAATCTTAAAGGAAATCAATACTTTTTAAAATATGATTTAAAATAAAGTTTCACAAATAATGGAGAGAATGTTCTCGTATAAAGATGATCTTTTAGAAAAATCTAAATTTAATGCATAATTTGTAAAATTCGATTTCAAGTTCATGTTTGTTAATCAGCCTTAAAAGTCACATGCTGAAAAGAAATGGATCTTTTAAAATGGAGATTTGAACAAGTCTATATAGAAACATTTTGATTATTCACTTGATTACATTTTCAACGTAGCTGTATAAATACTGGAGAAATTTTGTACATTTCTTTAAATAGAAGAATTTTCTTTAATATCAGAATAAATTTGGTATAGGTCTTGTTTTCTTTAATGTCAAATTTAAAGTAATATATAAAGTTAGTAACGAGAAATAACTTAATCTTCGTTTTCATGGAATATGTTTGTGAATGTGAATAATTCATCTCTGATCGGGTCTTGTTTTCGTTAAAGTAAAACAAAAATCAGTTAAATCAAAAGGCTTAACAGTCATAGTGCAATGAAATATTCTTACAAGTACTGCTAAAAATTACAAGAAATGAAAAATCTCACTGCAGAGAAATCATATTCTTGTAAAGTTTGTGATCCTTCTAATAAATATCAATAAAATTTAGCAAGACAAAGTTTTAAAATATACTGGGGAATATCCATATTTTTATCGAATATGTTGCTTTTCTAGTTCACCTAACTCAAATCTTTGTACACTAGAGAGAAGCTTGTAGAGTGTGTCTCTTCTTGTAGTAAGGAATACAAGTTAGTTGTACACTTACGAACACAAACTGGAGAGAAGTCATATTCCTGTATAGTGTGTGGCACTTGTTTTAGTAGGAAAGACAAATTAGTGGCATATATTAAAACACACTGCAGAAAAGCCATATCCTTGTACAGAGTGTGCCACTTTTAGTAAGAAAAATAAATTAGACATAGGAGAACTCACACTGGAGAAAAGTCATATTCTTGTAAAGTCTGCAGCTCCTCTTAGTGAGAAAAATAAATTACTTATACATATGTGAACACACACTGGAGAAAGAGCATATACTTGTAAAGTCTGTGACTCTTCTTTAAGTCCAGAAGGAAATTTAGAACAACATATTCGAACACCCACTGGAGATCTGTCTCGCGAGACCAGGAGAGAATTTGAATGTCTACAAGACACTGTCCTCGAGTGTCTAAGGTCTCTCTGTACAGGTGTTTGTCAGGACATCCTGAGATGAGGATACTTTCTCCTTCATATAAACTCTGACCAAATATTTATAGTATTTGAAACTTTAATAAGATTCCCTCAGTATGGCTAGACCACACTGGCTTATGCAAGGAATGGTGCACCTTCTTCAAGTAATATCATCTAAAGTAACAGCACTTAGCTGACTACTTCACCAGACTATATGAACTCTTGTTCTGGAATCCGATAAGACAAAGAGACCAAAAAATATAACAGTTAACTGGTCAATTGGGGAGAGGACAATTAATGTTTTTAACTTCTTTACTAACTTAACGTTTGACAGATAAGAGTACTTTAATGGAATATTGAAATATATATGTATCTCATATAGAAATTAAGTGTTAGCCCCAAGAAGGGGACGCTTGATTTCTGATAACTGAAGTAAAATAAAACAACAAGAGAAAAGCCATATTCCTGTAAAGTGTGTGTTCTTTCAGTGAAACTTTAGAACATATGCAAACCCACACTAGGGAAAAACCATATTCTTGTAATGTGTATGGCTTTTCTTTTAGTGTGAATTATCAATTAGTTATACATATGTGAACACACACTAGAGGAAAGCCATATTCTTGTAATATCTGTAGCTCTGAGTTTAGTGTGAAAGTAAATTTAGTAAAGCATGCAAAAACACACGAGAGAGAAGCCATATTCTTGTAAAGTGTGCCATTCTTCTTTTACTCAAAGAAGAGGTTTAAAACAACATATGCGAATACACACGGGAGAAAAGCCATATTCTTGTGAAGTATGTGATTCTTCTTTTAGTCAGAAAGGAAATTTAAAACAGCATATGCAAATACACACTGAAGAAAAGTCATATTCTTGTAATGTGTGTGATTTTCTTACCCAGAAGAGAAATTTAAAACAACATATGAGAATACACACTGGAGAAAAGCCATATTCTTGTGAAGTATGTGATTCTTCTTTCAGTCAGAAGGGAAATTTAAAACAACATATGCGAATACACACTGGAGAAAAGCCATATTCTTGTAATGTCTGTGGCTTGTCTTTTAGTGAGAATTATCAATTAGTTATACATATACGAACACACACGGGAGAAAAGCCATATCCTTGCACAGTGTGTTGCTCCTCTTTTAGTGTGAAACATAAACTAGTTATACATATGCGGACACACACAGGAGAAAAGCCATATTCTTGTAATATCTGTGGCTCTGATTTTAGTGTGAAAGTAAATTTAATAAGACATATGCGAAGACACACTGGACAAAAGCCATATTCTTGTAAAATATGTGATTTGTCTTTTAGTCAGAAAGGAAATTTAAAACTACATATGCGAAGACACACTGGACAAAAGCCATATTCTTGTAACATATGCGATTCTTCTTTTAGTCAGAAAGGAAATTTAAAACAACATATGCGAATGCACACTGGAGAAAAGCCATATTTATGTACAGTGTGTGAATCTTCCTTTACACAAAAATCAAATTTACTTGTACATATGAAAAAACACACATGAGAAATATCTAAATCTATAAAAACATACTAAGAGACAATTTATAAAAGACTAATCGGTAGCGAAGTACAGAGAGCAGCCTTAAAAGCAAGAAAGTGAATCCTCAAAAGAGCCATTGGGTATAAATTTAACCCGTAATGATATCAAGTGTTAAGGCGTCTCGCTCTCTTCAAAGTAACTGAACTAAAATAATAAAAAAGAAAAGTCATATTTTTGAGAACTAAGTTGATCTGTTACCCAGATGAAGTCCTTTTAAATGTCGTTTGCAAAAATTATCCTGAAATTCTTTTAATATTTATGTTATGACTAAATTAAAAAAGAATGTTAAACTTATTAGATTGCTCTATGTAAGATTTCTTTTAATCAGAACAATGCCGCATTTTATTGTGCAACAATTTTTTTTAATTATATGCCTGTCTGACTTCAAACCATCGATTTGATAAACACTGCTAATTGAAACTTTGTTCTGTTCGGGCCAATTCGCAGCTTCAAAATGTCTGATTCCAAAAGTTTAATTTTTAAAATGAAATGTTTTCTGAAGGTTCATTAAATTGCTAGAAAATCTATTCCTGTATTTTTTCAATCTTTTTCTTGGCTTGCTCTGCACTCATGAAAGAATATAAACGATAATTAGGTTTACTTAAAAATATAATCCTACTTGCCTAATTATTTTAATGAAATTTAAAGAGAATGTTAAAATGATTCGACAAATGAATATAACCAATTTAATCTGTTTTATATGAATAAATGTTTACTAAATCGTCAACATTTTCTTATAGTTTCTTTCTTCACTACCTATTAATCTGATTTAACTTTTAATCGTTTGTTCTGTCTCTTTATTTGTTTTTATTTTAATTATATGTGAGTTGAAATGTTTGATAGTTTGTGTACTATAGACAGATAACCTATGATGATATTAGTTGTACCAGTGTTTGAAAAGAAGACACAGCTCTATCCCTATCATGTGCAATAAATCCTGCATTTCTACTCTAGCTGCATCAGTGATACAGAACACCAAAGCTTCCTATTCATTTCTGTGGATTGAGGCCAGCTAATGTGAATAATAATTGATGGAAGCAAAAACGATACAAAAATGTTATTACATCCACACAAGAGAAAAGGAAATAAATGTATTTGGGGAAAAAAACATACTATGAGATGCTATTTGTACTCTTAGAAATCAAACTGGTAATTAAATTCCCTGAAAAAAAAATGAAGTTTGACAATGTCTATCAAGCTCAGGCTCAAATTAAAATAAAAACAGATACTACAATTTAATTATATTCCGAAGGCAAGATACACCTGTCTCGCCACGGAGACTGGATGTGAAAAAATTGTTTTAATATGGGATGTCCAGGTACTTCAGAAAGCGGAATATGAATGTGTACAATATTTTACATGATCAGGCCCATCAACATTTCTCAGTGAGGGCACCTGGACAGTTTTTCATAACGGCCCTCCAAAGGAGGCGGTAATAACTTGAAGGAAGGCTTTTTAAATCTGACCACAATAGATACTACACTTGATCTTCGTATATAGGTTGTATATATTTGTCATCTGCTTTACATAAATACCAATTCAATAAATATATGAACATGCATGTGTGCATCCACTGTACATGAGGTTTATTTCTTTGGATGTTAAAATGGTACTCGTTTTCTTAGGTTGAATAACAAACTTGCAAAATTAGATTTTTGCCCAACCAAATCAAAACACAAGTCCCTTAGTTTAGAGCCTAAGAACCCACTTCTGTCTGAGATGATTGGACTCTTGCCTTTTCGTCTCATCCGCTGACACATATTGCACCATCAATATCTTGGGTAAATAAGGGTCCGTTGTATTTTCTTCTCAGCAGAAGCCATATGCAAGTAATCAAGACGATTTTCTTTATTGATCATCAAACAAAGTTTTTCTTTCTTCACATGTCCCCCTCTTCCCGAGAGGTTGATGGCCATAATATAGTTGTGTTGGAAAGGGCAAAATTGTAACAGAGTGGTGCTAAAAAAGAAAGATAAAAGAACAGACAAGGGATTGATATTTTGTCACATGGGTGAAAAATTTGATAACATTAAAAAAGGATTAGGTTTCTAAGATGAAAACGAAAAGGGGTGTTGAGATTCTCACTGTTCTCCCATTTTTGACTTTATATCTGAGTACAACTTGTTGATGAAGTCGGGTTATTTTTGTTGAGCATGCCTGACTTCATTTGTTACACCTTCACAAAAAAAGAAGAAAAATGCTGTAAACGGTATCTTAATTTTAATTAATTTAATAGTAATTTGTCTGTTCATGATTTGCAGCTTTGAATATAAAGTAACAATGTATTGAAGATGCTTGTGCCATTTTTTTGGATTAAAAAAATTGTGAGTTTTTTTTTAATAAATTTTACCATGATCAGCTTAAAATACTTTTGCCCTTTTATGTGTTGCTTGTTTCGGGGTGAATTTGTATTTTGAGAGATGAAAATTCTTATATCTCACAAGGATTTTTTTTTTTTTATTGGTTTGGTATTTTTTCTTATTTCTCCGTCCGGTTAATCTTTTAGGGGTGTAATAGTGTTCAATTAGATTTAACAATTGCCCTTATTTGTGTACAATGATCGGGAGGTTCAAAATTGTAATTTTTTTCTAGTTAAAAAATAAAATGGTATGATGTCTGGGTCCTACTTGATGTACAAGTGACAAGGAGCTAAACCCCTAAAACTTGGCACCCTTTCAACCTGAACTACCTGCTAGAATTCATCTCGTATTTGAACCAGAACCAGACCTATTTCTTTGCTAAGAATGGCTTCCAAACTCAAATATGTCACCGCAGCTGGGTTTAACAGGCCTATGCGTTAATGCATATTCGTCAGTAACGATGACCATCTCATATACTCTCTTTATCAGGATAATTTCCTTAAGCATGTCTCAATATTTTGGCTAAGATCCACCTATCAAAATATATTTATTTCTGCCTCGACAACTTGACACATGTTTGCCTGTCGTTCTTTCTATACGTTCTGAATTTTGCTGATAGTAACGGTATTAACTCATACGACTTGGAGATAGCAGACTTGGCAATATTGTATTCAGCACACTCTGTCATCGAGAAGGTAGAATAGGTTTCTTTTGCTTTGCCTTTTAATGTTGTTTTCAATAATATTGCCCAGCTTTCAATAGGCCATCCTAGGTTCGAGGTAACATTTTTAAAATGTTGAAAATGCTTGTCCAGATTCATCTTATTAAGTTGTGGTACTAGTCTTTGATGTCGAACTCACTTCTTGCTTCATAAAGTACCCGCCTTTCATCTCATTCCCCAAATCTAGTCTCTTATTCAATTCTGACCTTCTCAATTTCGACCCTCGGGCTTTTGATTTGAACGACCCTAGCTCTTTTGATTTCAACAATTTCTCCTTTTTCAACCACAGCTTCAGTCTCAATGTTTGCTTTCTCGAGCTCAAGCTGGGCTTGTGAAAATGCTGGAGTGTCAACCGCAAATGTAGTGCATTTTCGTCAAAGATGTGATTGCTTACCATATGTGTGGCAACTATTATAACTATGAGTTTCTTTATATTCTTATTCTACTCAGTTACTATCTCAACAATATCGTCATATTAGCTAACCTTCTTTTATAGAAGATGATGCTAAGAAACTATCTATGACCAACATTGTTATCTGGTGTTTGTCATTGCCATGTCATAGTAATAGAAGAGAGAAAATATATCCCGGAAGAGAGCACCGAATTTCATGTGTTGCAACTCTAAGACATGAGAAAACCACGGGTTCAAAAAATTAAAAAAATTAAAATATGGATCCTTTCTATCTGAAATTGTGACAAAGGAGCAGGTTCCAGCAGAGATTTGTGAAATATCGAGACACTAGTAGATATTTGGGACCCACACCGAGTACAACGAGAAAAAAAAATCAGATTCTAAAACATACTAGTAAAATATTGTTTTCATTTTTCAGAGATAATGTTACTTTCAATTCCAAGTTAGAATAACAATTGAACGATAGCTGAAGATTAGGGGTTAACCGCTGTCGCAAGTTGTCATTTTTCTGGAGCTACAAGTTTAAACAGCTGAAGTAATCTCAGTGTGACAGCAATGTATGTCATGGGGAGCTGAGGAGACAGTAAAGTTACATCCAAGCTGAACACAGATGTTACAGCTGGATTTAAAAATGGCGAGAGATTGTGATTGACAGGAGAAAACTGCCCGGGGATGGAACTGATGAGAAAATCGACCAATGCAAATCGTTCTTGGGCAAGGAAAATGAAATCTAGCCTAACAGTGCTGGGTAATCTTGTCAATCAATATATTGCGCAACAATCGCGATTTTATTAAGTTTTCAAGATTGAGTTCTCATAGTTTTTTTTTCAGAGAGAAAAGGTCGAAAGCTGCCATTTTTACTCATCCAAAAGAATTACCTTACTTCGCGCAGAGAAGTAAATGCTAAACCCAATCCAGAAACACAAAGGTATTAACTTCCAATCATCGAAAGACTTTTTGTTATTATGACTACTTCACAAAAATATATACTTTTCTTTTTTTATTAAAAACTAGCAAGGTTACCTAGCATTTCCCGAGTTTGAATGTGGGATAGCACCATATGCAACAGTAGTCACTAATCGAACTGCTGTCTTCCCAATATGCTCCTTCTTAAAGCAGTCACTCTCCTCATATGCAAATGAATGCCACCTATAAAAATCTACCATGAACACAAGTATTTTTTTTCTCTGAATTTCGAGTGCCGTCCATGCGAAACAGTCTTCACACTCCAAAGCAGGTAACGCTTCATTTTTTATTCCATTTTTACCATTACTTTATTTCTTAAATCATACTTATTGGAGCAGTCACTAAAAATAATCGTTTTCCATCCATAAAGGTTTCTTTTTCCCTATTATTTTCTCAACTCCAATCAACACAAATTGATGCCGCCACACAATCGCTGATAGCAAATTCATAAGAATAGCGACTGCAAAATTGTTTGTGAAAAATATGATAGAACCCTCAATTTCACCTTAAAAAGCCCATGTTCTAGTAACATCAAATGAAAACCAGAATAAAAGAATGCTGATCGATTATAGCAGCATTATTAACAGATTCAGAAAACTAGACGCTTACCATATCCATTATATATCTAAAATGGTCGAAGAAATAGCCTGGTATAATATTTTTACTACTCTTGATCTTAAATCTGCTTACTATCAAATCCCTATCAGTAATGAGGATCGTACATTTACACCCTTCGAGATAAATGGTAAATTGTACCAGTTTACTTGCCTGCCATTCGATGTTACTAATGAAGTAAGTGCATTCTTAAAGAAGCATTGACACATTGTCGACGGAAAAATTATTAGATACATTTGTCTATGTAGATAATGTTGCAGATATTAACACGACATCAATAATAAAAGGGAATTGAAGACGATCCTACCTTGTGGTGTTGAAGCAAGCAGCTTTTCTTTTAAGAACAAGTCATACAACAGGGTTACACTTAAAACTCAGGGACTGATTTTTTATTGACTTCTTCAAACGAAAGCAAGATAAAGAGAGAGAGAAAAAGAGGAGAGTTCCTTCAAGTCAGGGCCGAGTGACACCTAACGGATAAAAAGGGAACTATAAGGGGAGATAACTCCAGTTCCTTAATTTCAATTTATGACAAGAGTGCAATAATCAACAGATAACGTTACCATCTGTGGAAAAACGCAAAAGATTTTATGAGGTAGCTAAAGAGAACAACATCACGCTTAATAAGAATAAAAGCATTGTTTCAGTCTCGTCCATAACCTTAGTTGGGTAAACTATCCAAAACAATCAAATATCGCCTGACGACGATCGCCTTAAACCCCTACTTGAGATTCCACCTCATCTAAATCTAAAATCACAAAGACGGATTATTGGGATGTTCTCTTATTATAGCAAATTTATCCAGAACTTTTCAAATAAAATATTATCACTAAACCGCAATAGAGAATCCCCATTATCTTCTTAGGCATTAGACTGCTTTCCAAAGCTAAAGAACGATCTGAAAGATGTTTTTTTGGTAACAGTTGACCCAGAAAAAGAATTAGTAGAAATCTATGCTAATAACGATTGTATATCGGCTACCCTTAATAAGCAAAATCGTCCGGTTGCATTCTATTCTAGAACACTGAGCCCCAGTAAAATTAACCATGCAGTTGAAAAAGTGGAAGCCTCCATTGCCCAACCTCTATGGAAGTGGTGCTATTTCCTGCTGTAATTACAGACCAAAAAGTATTAGCTTCATGTTTGATAATAACAGGAAATCAAAAGTCAAAAAAGACAAAATATGCCGTTAGCGCATTGAACTGTCACAATTTAAATTGGAAAGGAAAATACTGTTGCTGATACGTTTTCCTGAAGATCTGCACACGCTCATTCTTTACAAGATCTTCACGACCTTCACTGTAAATTATGCCACCTTGGCATTACACGACTATTTAATTTTTCGAAAGAAAGAAACTTTCCTTTCTCACTCGACCAAATAAAAGGCCCAACTTATTCATGCTCGTGTTGCTAAAATCTGAAACCTAAATTCTTTACTGGTAACAAGGGAACTCTCATAAAAGCAATACTATCCTTCCAGGTATTAAACATGGATTTCAAGAGACCACTGACTACGTCCATACATGGTAACAAATACCTACTTACGATAATCAACGAATACTCACGTTTTCCCTTTGCATTTCTATGTAAAGATATGACAAGCAAAACTCACACAATATCTGAATCAACTATTTGCGATATTTGGCATGGCCGATATGCTTCACACAGATAGAGCAACTGACTTTATGTCAAAGGAAACTACATGGGAAAGATATTGCGACTTCGAAAACGAGTAGATACCACCTGGAAAGAAATGGACAAATTGGGAAACTAAATAACGCACTTTGGAAGGCCATACAAGTAAATTTGCATTCTCGCAATATGGGGCTATGCTGTTGGGAAAATATTCAACCTGATGTTCTACATTCTATTCGATCGTTGCTCTGCAAAACTATGAATATGACACTTCACGATAGACTATTTAAGTACAGCCGTAAATCCACTTCTGATACTTCAATTCTTCTATGGGAAAAACCAGACCAATTATATTTCAGAGATCATACAAGGTCGAGTAAGTATGACCCTCCAGTTACCTGCTACGTTACTGAAAATCAATCCCCACTATGCCCATGTACGTCTATTGGCATCGAAACTACCGTCAACATAAGAAATGTGGCTCCCAAATCAATTAATGGAGATAATACAAGCCCAGGGGATGCTTCCATGCATCCTGGTAGTAAACCAGAAAGCCCTACAAGTGAAAAGGAAAGTACACAACATTTTTAACCTATAGAAGCAAACAACTCTTGTGGAGAATCAGTTGAGAGCGAAGTTCCGGCTGAGCAACTACAAAGATCTACAAAATTTCCTGATAAATAGAAGGATTTTGTTACGAAATAAGACACTATTAAAAAAAATAAATAGACTAAAAAATGAAAGGAAAATTAATATGGTAAAAAAAATTCCTGAAAATACAAGGATTCTATTACTATTAACTCCTTATTATAAAGCTTGAAGGGGAAAATGTTGTAAGTTATATTAATTACCACTCCTCCCACTGGATGTGTGATGTTATGACCCCAGTAACATCCTCTTCGTAGAACTCTCCAATTAGGAAGGACTACGAAAGTGTTAGCCCCCTCCCATTCTAGCAGTTAAATAAAGCGTGAACATCAGGGCGCATTGAAATCCTGTTGTGTGTTCGACTTGTCCTTAATATGCCTTTAATATGTATTGAGATACCATAACGTAGTGGCAGCGTTTACGGTAGTAACAAGAACATCTCTAGAAGACAGCACACAGCCTTAAAAGCAATTTAAAATGAAAATGCAAGAAGCAGTATCTCAAAGGAACTCTGAGCATATTAAAATACACCATGTGCTAGTGTGGAGGACGCCATCTTGAAAAAAAAAGAATATGGCAAACAAGGGAGAAAATTAACACTTCCCGTTCAAAAAACTTATTCAAGTAAGTGCATTGCGATATATATATATCTATCGGTACCGTATTTTCTGTCAAGATTTGTTTTTGTATTATGATGGCTAAAAACTCGTGGGAGCTAGTGATGTGTTGGGCGTCCACAAATCTGAATGATTCATTCAGGTTTTTCAAACAACGTTGTGACCTCCATGTTTCGGTCAAAAATATTCCAGCAGACAGGTTGATCACATTCTGTTGCTGGCTGGAGAATGCCTTAGAAGGTTTAACGAAGCTGACCGGAATGACCCAGGAGTTATTTGGCGAAAATTCGAGGAACGATTAGAACCTCAAGTAAATTTTGGTATCGCACGCTTTTGCCTGTGTCAGTATACGCAAACAGACTATGAAAGCTTAGACGACTTTTTGGCAAGTTATAGGCAAAAAAGTGCAAGTTTCGAGACTCCCAGGAAATAGAAGAAAGGCTAATATAGCAATTTATAACTGGAACGAGGCATCCGGAATTACAGAAGCAGCTCCTGGCAAAAGGTGAAGGACTCACACTCCAGGAAGCTTTAAATAGTATCAGAATACACAAAGCTTCCATGAATCACATGAAACAATTGGCCGAGCTCCAAGAAGGAAAAAGTAAGGAAATAGATGCCATCAGACAACAACTGCAAACGAGGCGGCAGCACACAGAACTACAGAAACGGAAAATGTCCGGTATGAGGTAGCACGTGTTCAGCATGTGGACGGAAAAATAATTGGGCAAAGGTGTGCACCAATAAAAGAGAGAAGGAGAGAAAATACTCATCAAGGTTTACCCAAGGTAAAACGGGACTCCCGGGCAAGTACCAGAAGAAGAAGCGTGGGGACCGTGTCTACTCTGTAAATACCCAACAGAAAGACAATTATGAACTCTACAAACAGTTTCAGGAATTGTCCTTCATTGCGGTTCAGCCACAGAGTGACACTTGGATTAGAGCCTTCACAGACCTTCGCATGAAGCTTCCCAACTAACAAAGCACCCACAAACTAAGAGCGAAGGTTGACATGAGAGCCGAAGGCAATACCCTCCCCCTATGTATGTTCCTGAAGATGTTCCCGGAGCGAGTAAACTCAGAGGGACAGCCAGTCCTCGGTGCGACTCACAATGAACAAACTCTACTAACTGCGTACAACGGCTCCATCATCACTCAACATGGATCCATGCAGATGCAATGTGTCTACAACGGAGCCTGGGAACCCCTAAAATTCTTTGTGGTGAAATCAGAGGGACCTATTATTATAGGAGTACCTTCTCTCAGAGACCTGGGCTTAGTAACACTGCACTGCAACATCCAGAAAGCCCCAGCACAAATAGGCTCAGCCAAGGAGCTAGTGAATGCATACACTGATCAGCTATATATATGCCATGAAAACCAGAAAGTAACTGTCACATTGGTTTCCTCACAGAAAAACAGGGTGGGCGTGCTTACATGAGTGAAGAAGGCCTGGCTACGGGAGAAGAAAGTTATGGCTCCGGTGTGCTATGTAGTAGAAAATCTGAAGGATTTGCATAATATGCATCATTTTGATGCATATCTTGCAAGGAAAGTAAATCAAAATATCTCAATGAAAGATGTGCAGGAGGTGGTTGAGCAATGTAGGGAGTGTTCATTGACCCTGCGCTGTCCAGTCATAAAATGGTGGAGCTGCATGTAACAGATAAATGGAGGCGACTGGCTATTGATATCACGCATTATCGCCATGAACCGTATTTAACTGCGATTGACTGTGAACAAGGTAGAGTAGCGAAAAATTACAACATAGACAACAAAGAAGTAATGAGAGTTGTTGAAGGGGTGTTTATGAAACGGGGGCCAGTAGAATAGGTCCTAATAGATAACGGTATGTCCTTTCGCTCGGAAGTCTTTAGAGAGCTGTGTGAGAAGTGGGGTATTAGGCAATATTTTAAATCTGTGTAACGCCCAAGTAGCAATGTATTGTGGTGGGATACCTGACTCCCCTCAATGCTGATAAGTGTACTAGTCTGTAGTATATATATATATACTACGAACAGTAGTATGTATAGTGGACTGTATTCGAGTGTATTAGGTTAATCCTATTGGATTACCGGTAGTGCTATTGTTTTGTACAAGATATACGTTGTAATAAACTATCCTCTTTTAAAGACCTTTCACTCTGGTTATTTTTGTTATTATAACTTCCATCCATGTTATATCAGCTGGCAGCGAGAATTTCGAAAATGAACCCATATAATGTTATCAGGGATGTCGTTTATGAAGATCAGGAACAATAAAGGTCCAAGGATAGATCCCTGGGGTACACCAGCATTTATGTCATGTTGCTTAGATGAACGGCCATCGAGGACAACCTGGATCTTTCTTTTGGTTAGGAAGGATCTAATTATATAAATTTATGCGCCCAGTAATACCATATGAACGTATTTTTAGGAGAAACCCTTTATGCCATACCTTGTCAACGACCGTGAATATATCAAGCGCTACTGCCCTAGCTTCACCTGCCTTGTCCAGTGTATGGTAAAGTCAACTATATGAACTGGCAAACAAGGATTCGAAATGAAACCAAATTTTGGAATATATTCTGTCACGCGCATACTTTTTTTATTCAGTAAACACATGCAAGTCACATTGTGACCGAAATAATCCGACTGACGTTGATTTAAAGATATCAACTGCAAACGTGGTTCGCTAATCGAATTCACACTACAAAGAAGGATTTACCTTTACAAGGTACAAAAAAGCATCCAATAAACAGTGTTTATCGTCGGACGTACCTGTGCGATAACGAACAAGAATTAATGCGATTTTTTTTTCAGTACAACTAAAAGACATCTTAAAAAGGGAAAACATTTTTTTTTAAAAGTAAGACTACTTTTATTGTTCGATTTGTAAAAAAAATGTATAATGGACCGAAATTAAATACCTCAGAGAAGTGATAGACAGTGAAGGCAGGAAACCAGACCCACAGAGGACCGATGCAATTAAAAATATGCCTGCACCCGACACAGTTGCAAAACTACGATCGTTTCTTTGGTTGGTCCAATATTATGCGATCTACATTTAAAAAAAAGTACGATTTAAGAGCCCCCTTAACGAATTATTAAGGAAAGACAAAAAATTGATATGGTCAAAAGATTGCGAGACGGCTTTCCAGAAAATAAAAAAAGTCTAATCTCAGATTTAGCCTTAGCTCATTATGATCCTGTGAAAGAAATCATCCTTGTGACTGATTCTAGTGAATACGTAGTGGGTGCTGCACTGCTACACAAATATGAAGATGGTACTACTAAACCGATCGCGCACGCTTCAAAGACTCTTCTACCGGCTGAGAAAAATTATAGTCCGATCGAGAAAGAGGTATTATACATTGTGTTCGGAGTTTAAAAGATACCATCGCTTTTTACATGGTAGATAATTCATACTTCAAACAGATCATAAACGATTAGTAACTATGTTTGGATCAAAAAAGGCATTCCTACCTACACTACTGACCGTTTACAGCGATAGGGTGTAACCCTACTGAACTATCATTTTAGGATGGAATACATCGCATCCAAAAAAACATGAGCATGTGGATGGACTGTCAAGATTAATTCCCCAAAATGAAAATATTTTATAAGAGACCGTTATAGCAGCACTAAAAGAGGAAAAAGAAATCTCAGGTCTGTTGTTAAACACTATCAGATAATTATCAGTAACATTGGAACAAATATAAAAACAAGCTGAAAAAGATGATTTTATATTAAAAGTAAAGAACCAGACGAAATTGAACGAAAGAAAGAAAAAGGGAACCCAGATTTCACCTTTCCCAATATGCGACAACACTTTAATGTATGCAAATAGAATATTAATACCTCAATCTCTACGTAAAAGTATGCTGAAAGAATGTCATGCCGGTCATCCTGGCATGTCTCGGATGAAATCACTCATGCGATGCTACGTATATTGGCCAGGAATGGACAAGGAAATAGAAAGTTTTGTAAAACTATGCCGAGTTTGTTAATTGGCTGTAAGAGCGCCTCCGATCAAAACGAATCATTGCCCCAAAACAGATTTGCCGTAGGCACGTCTACATATAGACTATGCTGGACCGATTAATGGATATTATTACTTGATCTTGGTGGACTCTTTCTCGAAATGGCCTGAGGTATTGAAGTGCAAGCATCCTACATCTAGAAACACCATCAGTGCATTAGATGAAATTTTCAGTCGTTTTGGGGTCCCCCAAACACTGGTCAGCGACAATGGTATGGCGTTTACAGGAAAGAAGTTTACGAATTTCAGTACTTCCTTGGGCATTGAATACATTACTACACCAGTATATCATCCTAGATCGAACGGTCAAGCCGAAAAATTTGTTGACACGTTCAAGCATGCCCTACAAAAAAGAAATATATGGACACGGAAGAAAAAACTATCCAGAAATCT
The DNA here is from genome assembly GCA_963556195.1 of Sepiola atlantica. NCBI lineage: Eukaryota > Metazoa > Mollusca > Cephalopoda > Sepiida > Sepiolidae > Sepiola > Sepiola atlantica. Next base: position 144,066,326 of record OY744517.1, on the reverse strand, counting down.
TTAACAAATTATAGGGGGACTCCTAATGTAATCAACGACTCGAAGTTGTCCCCCGCAGAACTTATATTCGTAAGGAAAATACGATCGATTTTCGATAGATTGATCCCTATCAAAAGAAAAAAGTTGCTGAAAAGGAAGAAGATGTAAACATAAGATACTCCCCAGGAGATAAAGTATATTTCAAAAATTTCCAAGGTGGAAAAAGTTATTTGATGGATGGTATAATTCAGAAAATGATTGGCAAAGTGGTCTACACCAGAAAAAGTAAAAAAATCCGTGTGTAAAAGACACATTAACCAAATTAGCCTATGATATGTTGAAAATAATGAAAAAAGCTAGGAAGAAGTCCCAATGGAGATTCAATGTGATGTTTTTGACATGCAACTACCCAATATTGTACACAAACCCATGTATACATCTGGACCAGCCTTACGTGCAGAAAAAAAATTATTTGAAAAGGATCTGAGGCGGAAGTGATGATCTTGAGCCAGAATCGAGCGGTGGAGGTGGCCCCGACTTACTTCATTCTCGCAGTAAAAGGGTCCGCCTTTGCCTGGCTTGCAGATTGGAAAGGAAATAAGTTTTGGCTTCATAGTTTTCTAGTGAGGATTGAACTCACGACCTCGAAGTAACAAATCCACTGGTTGCTGCACAATAATAAGTGGATTCACCTTGACGACAAATAGTGAGCCAGCGAAGAATGTCCTGCGACCAACACCATCTTCAAGCAGCAAATTCGCCATATAGCGGTGCATTGATAACAGCCATACCATCATTGAGATTGTCCGATGGGCCTTGGATATCGTTGGCTTCCCGTCGATCTTTGAACCAGTTAGCCTCAACAGAGGGAATGGCAAACGCCCGATGGCCTGACGGTGTTTCCCTTTGCAAACGACAAGTCACTTTTGTGCCCTTGTTAGTGACAGAATCGGCAACACACCCTGGACACGCAGCAGCATCAGCAGAGAACTGCAAGCAATAAAAATATGGCGGTCTTCTCGACAGATTTGTGTTCCAGCCGATCGCTGTGGAAACGAATGCAGCGATAGGCCCCGCCACACGCGACTTCCTCAACAGCCTTGTTCTGTGAATGACACGCCACACCGGGGAGCATCGTGAATTGACTTGGCTTTATGAGAATCTCTCCATTGCCACTATTCGTGGAAACGCGTTGACTTTGCTCTCGGCCTGCCTAGCCAACAGGACATCTGATGAAACTTCCTGGTTTCGAAAAAAGAACATTTTATTAGTTAACTATTTATTGTTACATTCCATAAATGTTATTGACGTTAGACATTTTCCCTCTTTATATTATTTTTTTTTCATTTGTAATATATTTCAATTTCTGTTTAATAAATGTTTTTCCCACTTATACAAAACGTTTCCTCTTACACTTAACGCATGAAGTCTTATTTATCTACCTTCCACAGATAAAATGTGACACAAGGTCGGAAAGTGGGATTTGATAAGTCAGCACCCTAGATGAAGAGCACTAATGACCCTAAAAAATGCCTGGGCAGCCCCGTCGGCATTCCCCGGCAAGACGCCTCAGGCGATTAGCAATAAACTAACCTCTTCTCAAAGGGTGAAAAAACAAAGCCTGGGAGGGTGGACCTCTTAGAACTGCACAGAACAAACCCACAGACCGAGGGCCAATACGGTACCGGTATATAGGGTGTACTATCCATTGGAACAGATACTACACTTTCATCTTAGCCAAAAGGCCAAGAAAGTGTAGTATCTGTTCCGATGGATACTACACCCTATAGACCGGTACCGTCTTGGCCATCGGGCTTTGATTCCGCTGGTCTGTGGGATTGTTCTGTGCAGTTCTAGGAGGTCCACCCTCACAGGCTTTGCCTTCTCACCCTTTGAGAAGGGGTTAGTTTATTGCTAATCACCTGAGGCCCCTTACCAGGGAATGCCGATGGAGCTGCCCAGGCATTTTTTAGGGTCATAAGTGCTCTTCATCTAGGGTGCTGACTTATCAAATCCCACTTTCCGACCTTGTGTCACATTTTACTTTGTGGGAGGTAGATAAATACCCGCACAAGGAACGTAATAATGATTTACACCGCTTCATGATGACCTTCCCCCTTTTTAGCAGTTGAAATGTTTTCTTTAAATAATTTCACATTTAAATGTTTTTTTCCTTCTTTTAATTTTCATTTTAATTTTTTAATGAATTTTACACACAAAACAGACAAATTATGTCGCTTTAAGACTAAGAAATACCGACAAACTGACCAAATTTTCTTTTTTTCTAAAACAAAACAAAAAGAAATCATTCCGTTTTTTTTCTTCTTTTTGCTTTCGTTTTCACTTTTTTTACATTCATTGAAAGGTAAGATTTTCTCCACTTTTTCTTATTTTTTCGTTGCAGTATTTAATCACCTTTTTTATATTCAAAATATAAATAAGAATAATTTGACTTTATTTCGAGCCAACAAAAAATCTCGATTCCACTGTTCTGGCTGACCTGGTTATAAAAAACATGAATCTCCGATTTTAAAAATCTCCCCATTGAGAACAATCTCTTCATTTATTTAAGTATGATTTGGATGATTTCTAAGAAAACGATATTTCCTACTTTAAACTGTGAAATCATTCATTTCCAATTTGACTAACTATTAGATTAGATTAGTGACTAACTAATCAGGGTTGCCAGGCTGAACTATGGAAGACCAAGCGGACAAAAAACCTTCTTTTTATTAAGGTTTTCAATGGTGCACAGTCAAAATGACACCGGTAAAAATGGCACGTGAATAAATAGGGGAAAAAATGCACGGAAGTGGACTTGATTACAATATAAGATTTTAGTTAAAAATGTTACTTTTAAATGTAGATAGAATTTTCTTTTTACTTTGGTAAAGTTTTGGTAGTATATTAGATGAGGGCCCTCAGCTAAATCACTCCCTCCCCAAAATGAGATTCTACACTTTTAGGAGATTTCGTGTGAACACCCTAAAAAAATGTTGTGAAAATAATGTACAGTAGGGGTATCATTTTCGCATATAAATGTAACGTAAAATGATCACACATTTTCCGACGAGATAGTCTTTGAACATGTAACCGTTTTAGATGTAACCATGTTTTTGTCTTTTTTTAGAAAGGGCTGTTGCCACCCGAACTTAGTGGTAAGGTTAATGAAATGTTTCTTTTGGGGGCCGGGGGGGGGGGGACTTAGAGTTAGTGGTAGGGTTAAGGATGCGTTTTTTTATTTTGATTACAAACTTTTTAGCATGACCCCCCCCCAAAAAAAAGGAAACGCACACAAGTTATCTCCCTCAACAAATTATAGTTATTGTCATACGTCTTTAAAACTCTATTCGATTAAACAATGGGCTAGAAATGTGTGATCATTATAAATTAAATTTATATATGAAACTGATCACCCATTCTAAATTCTTAATTAATTGTTTATTTGTTTGTTTTTCAGGGTGTTTACACATACTTGCCTAAAAAAAGTATAATTGCTTTTTTGTACGGGGGTTAAGGGTTCTCATCTCAATATTTACCAACTATTTAATGTTTTCTCTTTATTTACCGTATTCTAGATGTTCATAAACTCATTGTGAGATTTTCGTCTATATTATCCTCATGTGCTATTTATCTCTATTTATCTACTTGTATCATTTTTACCTGCAACATTCTTAGAGTGTTATTTTTACCAGTATCATTTTTACCTAAATTCTGTTTTATATTGTAAAACAAAATATGGACGGTCGAGCCTATTGAGTGGGTGAAGCCTTCAGGAGGGGGATATGATACCCAACGGAGCAGGGTTGGACTAGCACATTTTTGGTTGGGGGTGAGGTAGTTAAAAACCTATTTTAGGTTCTGCCTTTCCCCATTCAGTGCTAACATTGGCAGTGGCCAACAGGGTGAACAGTGGCAGCGGCCGTCACCATTCCCCATTCGAGACATTAAGAAAAAGAAGGTGAACATTGGCGTTGCTATTCCCATTCAGTGGTGAACGGTGGTGCCCGCCATTCCCCGGCGAACATCGACGGCTCTCTTACGAGTCAGACAGACTCTCTTATGCGTCAGACTTTCAGATACAGTTTTCACTAGCAGTAGTGTATCAACGGACTCTCTTACGATTGAGATATTTCAACTACAGTTTTTCCACTTACAGTAGTGGATATGGACAGACTTTTACGATGCTGAAGGAACTTCGACACTGAGGAGTTCATTCAGATTCATACGTCAACCCCTCAACGAGATCGACAGACACTCTTGCGAGTGGGTGGCCATTTGCACGACATAGGCAGACTGTGTTACGAGTCAGCATCAACAATACGACTTTGCTCCAACCAGAGACTCCATTTTTTTACCAGACCCTGTTGCGTGGATCGCTGAAGGAGCAATTCTTTTAACAAAGCTTTCCCGTTCTGACTGCTGCCTTGCCCCCCTTCAGGGTACATCCGGGAGGAAGATATTGGATATATTTTTTATATTTCAAATATTTTCTGCTTTTTTTCCCCCAACAATATATGTACATATACACTTTCTTCAAATTCAGAAAATTATGCTTATTATATTAAATATTTTAATTTTTCTCTTTAATGGGATATACTAGGTTCTTTTGATTAATTACTCTTCTTCTTCTTCTTTTTCTTCTTCTTCTTCTTCTTCTTCTTATTATTATTATTTCCACAACAGTATAAATAACAATGGCTGCACTGGAAGATGAATACAAAAAGATGCCAGACACAAAAGAAAAATTTTGTGTTTATTTTTTATTATTTTATTTTGTTGGTGGAAAAGATAAACTTTTAAATCCCACAAAATAAATAAAATCATTGAAATATTATTGTTTTATTTTTTAGAAATAAAAAAATTACTACTACTACTAATACTAATAATAATATATTTCATCCGTTCTAATTAAAACAGTAAACACACTTTAAACAAAAGAATCAACTCTTACAAAACGTCATAAAATTATTTTTTTAGCACAAGAAAATTTACATAATAGAAAATGTTTTTATTCTATGTGTTTTCCGTATTTCTCAATAACTGCATTCACACTCTTCCTGAAACTTTCACAAGTGTTCCTAAAATATTTTGGAGACAACTTCTCCCATTCTTCTTTAACAGTATCTTTAAGAGAGTCGACATTGCTGTGTGATTGGTAGCATGTTCTAAAACGCCCCAAATAACATAGATCCGGACGAGAAGGCAGCCATAATCATGATTTCCCAAAATTGCTAAACTTGGATTTGCAAAGATCTTGTATTTTTCTAGCTATGTGGGATGGAGCACCATCATGTGTCCATACATAATTACTATATTGATTGTTTACTTTAAGCCATGGCACTACCTGGTATCTCAGAGTCATCTGCTTTGTAGAATTTCATAGGCATTCTCTTTCCATCGGAAGGCACAATACGAAAATCCATAACATGAGCAGGATATTTTGTTCTGAATGTCCCCTTAACCTCAGCTGTCGATTTGTCATTTCTGTGGTTCAGAACAGCATCGAGAGTGAAGATATTTTTATCTGAAAAAATCGTTACAATGGATTCTTGAACCATGTAATAATTTTATTGAATATTTTCAATCTCTTTTCTTTCATAGTTGTTGTCAACAAGTGTTTTTGGTGTTCTTGTGTAAGATTTTAACTTCAAATCATATTTTATTGCATTTCTAATGGTCTTGTTGTCTACCTCATGTCAAATTGAAATTTTCTCATGGATTTCGTTGAATCCCTTAGGATTTTGGATTTGATACGTTATTTGTTGATTCCTCCACTTTCAGACTTCCCTGTAATAGTTTTGCTCGGTCATTTTATTCATTACATTATGAAGTTTTTATAGACACTCCAACTATTCTTGAAATTTCCTTTTGTGTGACGAGTGCATTCAGCAAATCACACTCTTTGACGTTTGCTTTCCTGATTACTCATATGGATAAAAGTTTCTGAAAAGGTAAAAATAAAATAAAAAGAAAGTAGTAGCCGTGGCTACTGTGAGAGTTGGAGAAGAATGCAGGCTGTGAGAAGTCAGTGGTGGCGAAGAATGAGATGAATATGGAAAGCTTTGAGTGGGTACCATTAAGGCAGCAGTGAAATGGGGAGGGCTGAGAATATTAGTGAATTCGTCTTAGGGTGGAAGAGATGAAAGAGATTTTTGTCGTGGTGAGGTGTGGCACGGATTTTGAGAGGCTGGGGAAAAGGGGAGGGAAGAGGGAAACAGAGTTCCAGGTAAAGAATAATTTAAATAATATATTAGTATCAATTATACTCAGCAAGAACATATTGCCTCTAATTTAACATTAGAATGAATTAAAGACGGTGTCTGCCAAAAGAATTAGCATATTTTATGTGGTCATTGGAAACATGCAGCCCAATGACAGAGAAGACTTTTTAATTTCTGGAAATATCCAGCATAAATCTCTGAATTAAATGACACATTGTCTTTTAAGAGCAATTTACCAGCAAGAGTTAGTTTAAAAGAAAGCTGAGTATGTTTTACATTTTTTAGAATATGGTCTGGCTTCTGTTACAAAATACATATCCATACTGAAGTATTGTATGTCTCGAACATTTTTCCCTTTTCTTTTTTTATTTAAAGTGAATGTGAATTTTAAAATACTGGTACGGGAAGTTGTTTGAATTTGCAACAAAATAAATACTTAGTTGCAGCTTATTTCCTGAGTAGAAACAAAACCTCCTTCTCCCTTTTGGCCCCCCTTTTAACCATGGGGTGAGGGGTTCTAGGATACCACGTGACCATAAAAGACACATAGCATTTCTTTTCGTCTTCTTTCCAATGTAGCCTAATTATAATTTTTATAATACAAAAGATAGTGAACGAAAACAGGGATCCTTTAATTCTAAAAGCGCTCTGAATTATTTTTAGTTTTCCATTTTATAGCAATGGGTTGGACATTTCAGATGCTTTATTCACTTGTTTTATTCAGTTTTGACAAATGTTCGACGCCTTTCTCAAGTATTAAAGTTCTCAGTATCTTCCAGTTTTTGCAATCCATTTTAAAAAGTCTTAGAAAATAATTTAAATAATTTTAATGCAATTCTAGATATCTATGTAATATCAAAACTCTGATAATATTGTTTTCTTGAGTTGTTGGTACAGTGCGAATAAGATGAGAAATTATGTACATTTTTAAAATATTTCTCCATAAATTTATAAGTTAATATAGATCTATTAATCAACTGAAATAATTTACTAATAAACTAATATATTTCTAGAAGTAGTTGCTAAATAAGATTAAAAAGAGCAATAGCATATCCAATATTATCCTCTTCATTGTTGTTGTCGTTTCAGTCATTGCACTCTTCGATCTTTTTCAAATGTCTTTTGGCAATTTATGTGATCGACTGAGGTAGACTGCTAGCATTCTGTGATGCATACTTATCATTTTCTATACTTTCAGGGATTGAACTAGCAAACTATCAGAATTGTTCACTTTTAATATCTGTAAACCATGACTCTGTTCACTTGGGCAATCTAATATGAATATCTAAATAGAAGTCTAGATTAATTAGAATCTAAGAATGATAATGGTGATAGTAGTGATGATCTTGATTAGTAAGTTGAATGCTTATGGATGAAATGGTGTTTAATAATGAAATTTGAATTTGATTTCTCTTTCACAGATATTGCTGTTTGATGAATTTACATGGATCGTCATTTTCTGGTAAAATACACCTGAATAAGGCTGAAGAGTACAATGAGTGAAAAATTGGGAATGTTACAACAATCAAGAAGAGGATCTCAGTTGACCTAAAAAATGAGCATTATGGAGACAATGTGAATGCACTCACTAAATTCCATGGAAAAAGTACAAATATTGTGAAAGATTGAGTTTCTTACAAAAAGAAAATGGAACTTTGAATACAAACTTACATTACTATTCTCATGAACATTGTGTCTCCTTTCATATCCAAGGGAAAGGAGAGTTATTCAATTTTAAAGAAGAAATTTATAGTATTTGAAAGAAATCACAATTTTATGATACTTATTTCAATAAGCGTTTCAAAAACATAGAAAAGTGCGGTGAAATTTAAACAAGTCTATATTGAAATAAATCATATATTGATTATTGACTTTATCATGCTCTTCAAAAAAGCTTTACAAATACATGGGAAAATTAGTACATGTTGAATACAAGAATTCTCTTTAATGTTAGAAGAAATTCTGTATGTCTTGTTTTCATTAATATCTAATTTAAAGTGAACATACAATCGAAAGAAAACTTATATTGATAAGTTTATAAACTTTTCTTTCATTTTATATTTGTATGAACTTGAATTTGTGAGCGTGAAAAATTAATCTCTTGTCGTTTTAAAGTAAAACAAAGAAGTCACAAGCATTGTGTAAAGAAACAATATTCCTAAGAAAAGTTTGATTCATCATTTTCAAGTACCTGTAATTAGAATGAAATGGAAAACCACACAGTAGGTGAATCATATTCTTGCAAAGTGTGTGACTCTTCTTTTAAATATAAGTCCACTTTAGCAGAACACATGGAAAAACATTCTGGGGAGAATCTCTATTATTGTCAAATATGTGGCTTTTCTAGTTCGAGTAACTCAAATCGTTCGGTACATATGAGAACACACACTGGAGAAAAGCCATATCCATGTACTGTGTGCGGGTCTACTTTTAGTCATAAACCAACGTTCATTGCACATATGCGAACTCACACTGGAGAAAAGCCATACTCTTGTAAAATTTGTGGCTTATCTTTTTGTCAGAAAAACTCATTACTTGCACATATACGAACACATACTGGAGAAAAGCCATATTCTTGTACAGTGTGTGGCCTTTCTTTTAGGGAGAAAACAAGTTCAGTTGTACATATGCGAACTCACACTGGAGAAAAGCCATATTCCTGTACAGTTTGTGGCATTTCTTTTAGTCATAAAAACTCATTAGTTACACATATGCGAACACATACTGGAGAAAAACCATATTCTTGTACAGTATGTACCTCTTCCTTTAGTGAGAAGCAAAGTTTAGTTAAACATATACGAACACACACTGGCGAAAAGCCATATACTTGTACACTGTGTGGCTCTTCATTTGGTCATAAAAATTCGTTAGTTGCACATGTGAGAACACACACTGGAGAAAAGCCATATTCTTGTAAAGTGTGTGGCTTTTCTTTTAGTCGGAAAGATATATTAGTAGCACATATGCGAACACACACTGGAGAAAAGCCATATTCATGTGAGGTGTGCAGCTCTTCGTTTAGTCAAGAAAATATATTAATTACACATATGCGAACACACACTGGAGAAAAACCATATTCTTGTACAGTTTGTTGCTCTTCTTTTCGATGGAAAGACACGTTAATTAAACATACCCGCACACACAGTGGAGAGAAGCCATACTCTTGTAATATCTGTGGCTCTTCTTTTAGTCAGAAAAACATATTAGTTCAACATATACAAGAACATGCTGGAGAGAATCTACATTCTTGTACAGTGTGAGGTTCTTTTTTTTTTTACAAAAATAAATATTGTTTACACACCTTTGAAGGCACACATGAAGAAATTCATATTTCTCAAAAACTTATTAAAATTGATAAAAACCCACACCTAAAAGAGGACATATCTTTTTTTAAAGTGAGGTATTTTTAGTAGAATTAATTTTATCTATTAATAAGCGAACAATGCAGAATAATTTCCACATAAGAACACACAAGAGGGTACAAACATTCTTGTGTATTGTGTTCTTTACATTTATAATAAGCCGTATTTTAACACATTCTGTAACATTTATATTTGAGAATTTTTATAGAAAATAACTGTACTCCACAGAGAAGCCATATTTTGTGATGTGTCACAGTCGTTTTTATATATGAATCAACATGTGTTATGCGTATGTGTACATTCACCAGAAGAATGTCATATTATTCAGAAGTTGAATGAAATATAGTTCTATATTTGCATAGAAGAAAGCAATGTTATTCAGAAGTCTTCTTTTGAATAAAATATAGTTGTATATTTGCGTAGATCATTTTCTTATACAAAAGCTAGATTTCTCACTTGCACTATTGTTTGAGGAAATAACACTAAAATCGTTTGCAAAATGTATGAGAATACTCGTTTATGCAAAATTTGGCATAGAATTTTGTATCAAATTATAGCAATTTAAAAAATTTGAACCTGAAAAGTTTGTTATCTGTTTATTTTTAAATTTAAAAACGAATAAAATTTCACTAGAATTTAAAACATGACTTGATCACTGAATGATATCTCTGATATACGATTTTTAACACAACTCATTAATTAAGTTAAGATAAACATATTGAAAAATTCTAATATTTTCTGTTTGAATGAGACAAAATGAAACAGTCAAATATGGATTATGATGAGCTTAAAATTAGGTGTTCATTTTATTTATATTTTAAAATTAAAGCTCTAAAAACAATTTCGAATTTTATTAGTAGATAATACTAATAAAATTCGAAATTTTTATTTTGTTCGATAGTAAATCAAATCAAATTAACTTAAAAAATGATTCATTTTTTTCTTGGCCGGTTCCCCAAGAATATAGAAGTTAACTTAACATTGTAATTCTACTTGCTTTTAATTTTTATGATGTACTTTGAACAGAATTTAAAAATGATTTTATTACTCGACATAACTAATTTCATCAATTTTATATGAATGAATGTTTATTTAACCAATCGCTTCTTCATTTCCTTCACGTTTCTTTCATATTTATTTTAATGTTAGTTTACTTTCTTAAAAATAATACTTCAGTTAAAATAGTTTGGATATTCAAAGAATATTCTGAAGGGCACTAACTTAGAGACCAGTAGCCAGCAGCGATGTTAGTGGCAGCACCATTTAAATTTGGGTTTAAAAATGAGGTCTGGACCCACTTTTCATTCCAAAATGTGGCAGTAATTCAAAACCTCTAATTCAACTGCATCAATCATGTAACCATTATCGGCTAAATCTCATGATTATAAATGTGATAGCAGTGAGCTGACTCCTTTTACCAATTACTTGTCCACAGCAGGGTGGCAATGGCTTCTTTTGAAGTCAAGTAACCTGAAAAGTCGTCAGATAAAGTAAAATTGAGTCCTGATTCTAATGCATGCTCATACTCGTGTGTACCCTATCTGATCCCAGTTACGTAGTGTGGTCTGTCAGGCATTTGTATTCCATTTATGTCATTTCGATATGTCACTTTTTTCTGGTCTACCATCACAAAATAATATGTTACAGTTTATTCATTCAATATTTAAATATATCATCAGAAGCAGAACAATACAATTAAAATGTTCTTCTAGGTTGATAATCTTACACATCTGATTTACCACATGACCTTGCTAGAAACAATCACTGACAAGACCATTATAGACGTCACGATTTCTCTGTTATGGCACACGACACTTGTCATTTTACATTACATCATCGAAATGAAAACAAGGCCTTTTCTAGTAAAAATAGAAGAAACTCAATAATATTGGCAGCCGATAAGTGAGTAAATGTGTGAATTGCACAATTTACCTTAAATCCTCGAAGAAAATATATTTACGAGTTGGTATATGTGAATTATGTACAGAGAGAAGCCTGCTATCAAACGAGAGCCGACATACTTAAAACAGTTTATCTTGCTTCACAGATGAGATCGATCTCAGCATTGCTTGTTATGAGCTCGAGTAATCGTTTACATCCATTTAAATATGCAGAAAAAATGCGAATTTAGGAATAAAATTGATTGCTAAAAAAATCAGATTCAAGGACGTCAAATTCTTTAGACACATACAAATTAATCAGCGTGCTATCAGTGTCTCCTTGTTATATGACCTAAGGCTATAATTTTCCTGGATTGACTTACTATTCAGAGTACAAAGTTTAGGCAGACTAGGCAAAACAGCCTGTTTGTTCTTTTGCAACAGCTGCAAAACATCTCGACTAAAGTAGGTAAGTCATGTATTATAGATGATATGTGTTTGTCATGTATCAGGTTGAAAAGAAAGTAATGTCGTATTTTTACTTCATCACGTTGCAGCCTCCTATGTTGTACACAGTTCTAGATTTTTTTGTGAATTGGTGTCTTAATATCTTGCTTTACCTTTCAGATATAGTAATTAGTTTAACGGTCTCAGCCGTCAAAAATAGATATTAGTGAGGAGCATCTGAGACATTGCATGCTCTATGAATTCACAAAAGAAACTCAGCTGCAGAAGCTACAAGGAATATTGGAACTGTCTATGGGATAAATGTTCTGAATGATTGAAAATGTCAACGGTGGTTTTCAAAATTTTCTTCTGGGGACTTTAACCGGTCAGATCAGCGACGTTCGGGAACGCCAAAATAAATTGATAAAGACGCCATTAAAGATGCCGTGGAGGTCAATCCAAAGTTAACCAGCAGAGAATTAGCTCAACAATTCAATACAACACATACCACAATTATTTCATGCCTTCACGAGTTAGGAAAAGTTAAAAAAAAAACTTGGATACTGGGTTCCCCACGATTTGACCGACGCTCCACGAAATCAAAGATTGTTTGCACATCTTTGCTTTCTAGGAATCATCGAAAACCATTTTTGTAAAGAGTTGTGACTGGGGATGAAAAATGGGTTCTTTACAAAAATACCCAATGCAAAAGATAATGGTTAGACCGAACCCAAAGTCCACAGACTGTTCCTAAACAAGGACTACACCCAAAGAAGGTTATGCTCTCTTTATGGTGGGACATGAGAGGACTGATTCATTATGAGTTACTAGAGCCTAATCAAACAATCACAGCAGTAAAATATTGTTCGCAGCTGGATAATATTATAATTGCTCTATCAAAAAAACGACCAGCATTACTCAATAGAAAGGATGTAGGGCTTCAGCATGATAACGCGAACCCTCACACTGAAAACTCACTCAGAAAAAGGTCATAAGTTTCAATTGGGAAGTTTTGCCTCATCCGCCTTATTCATCTGACATTGCGCCATCCGACTACCATATTTTCCGGTCGTTGCCGCATCACTTAAACAATAAAATTCATGAAAATGACGACCAACTAAAAAATGACGTGAATTTGTTTTTCTCTAAAAAATCAGAGAAATGTCTTGAAGAAGGCATCAAGAAGCTAGTTGATCGTTGGACAGAAGTCATAGAAAACGAGGAAAATTATTGTAAAGATTAAAAATGCCCTAATGTGAATGTTTCAGATAAAATAAATGTGTTGGACAAAAACGACATTACTTTCTTTCCAACCTGATATTATAGATGATATGTGTTTGTCAGATTCATCTCCTAAGGCAGCGTATCAATGCCAGGTGACTTATTCAGATAAATGTTTTACAGCCTCACAGATTTCAGCTTCTTTTATGTATCCTTTGCACAAAAAATGAGAAAATCAGCATCTTCCAGGATTTCTAGTAAAAAGTTCTAAAAAAACGGTTAAAAGCCGTTTATGATCACTAGCCATTCATCTGGTGATGTGTTAATCCGTTGCTTTGTGTCAAATATTGCTCGCTTTTTAATCTACAAGGAGGCCATCTTAACCACAGATACAATTATTTTTCACTCTATCTCCCACTTTGATTACCCTATATGTTTTAGCTTCTAGTGCCATTTGTACGGCTCCATTAATGATATTGTACTGACAAGTATATTTCAGCTGAAACGATCTAATGAGTTCCGCAAAAGATGTATGGATGTATAGAATCCTAGAGGTGAAGTACACATGATCAGTCTGCTCTACTATATATTTTCTAGTTGTACTTTTTCTGTTCTTGAGAGACAATGTATACTCCCCTTTGTAAGAGTGTGTGGGTAAGGGGTCTAGACTGAAGCATGGGTTGCACAACGCCAACCGCACCTCACATGAACCAGCATTACAGTGGAAAGAGAAATCCAGCATGACCGGTGGAAACCATACTGGATAAACAAAGAAAGGCTGTTATTTCAGAGTTGTCTTCTCCTAGACTAGTTGTACAACGAAAGCTTAGGAGTCTAGGTTACCCTACTTTTTAATCCATAGCGACAGGGAGGATATATGAGTTCATATTTCTGAAGGGTATTAGTGAAATTGAGAAGTTATTAGAGTCTTATGAAGATATGTGATGATGCATCATTAACCCAAATTATTATTCCAATCAGCACGAAGAAGGATTTCACTCATATATTACCAAGATGGTGAACAACAAATGTGAACCTCAGCATGATAGCGGTATGGATAATCTCATACAGAATCCCAGAGGTGAAGTACACAATAACAGTCTGTGCTATTATTACTTGTATATATTGTATCCTTGTTGTTGAGAGACAATGGATACACCCTGTAAGGCTGTCTGTGTAAGGAGTCTATAATGAAGCATGTTTGCACAATCCTAACTTCACCTCTCTTGAAGCAGTATTACTTAAATCCAATGACAAGGAGAAGCCCAGTGTGGGTGACGGGAGGAGACAATGCCGGGATAAACAGAGAAATAGGAAAGAGAATCATCAGTTGTTTACCATGTAACTATTTCGGTGATTTTAAAATAGAACAGTTATTAAATTCATGACACTCCAGCAGTACTGATAAAATACCACTTCTCCATAATCAAATGTTGACACAATTTAGATATTATTTTACTCATACAACCAACACGAAAAGAAAACATACGCATCAAAGAATGAGGAGGGAAACACTCCTGTGTAGGTTACTTGCTATAGATATATTTTCATACTATATATATATATATATATATATATATATATATATATATATATATATATATATATATATATATATATATATATTATCTCATGTATTCACATAAAATATCATAGGGAGATATAATATATTATCTATCGATTTTCAGTATTTACTTCACCCCTATTAATTCGTCATATTCCTAGTTCAGCTAATACACACATGCACGAGAATAAATTGTTCTGAACTGTTGATTTAAATTCCGATTTTTTAGTGTTTAATACATGTTAAATGAATGATGGGTATTCTTTATTTAATAGATGCCAAGTGTACAATTTCAAAGCATTTTTCTGTCACGAATTCAGAGTCGAACAAACTGCTGCCAATAGCCGCCAATATCAACAGAACATAGAGAGAAGGGTTCACAAGTCATCGAATGTTTCAGAAATTCTATAGTGAGAATAAAAGACATGAAGATGCAGAAGATAGAGGATGGCCATCAATGAACGTTTGAAAGCAATTGTTGAATAAACTGACGTCCAAGAGTCAGATGAATCTCTAATGCATTTGATGGCATTCTTTGAATGATCTGAAGCAAATTAATGAGGTGAAAATCTCGATACTTTTTTTCTGAAATCAGTCATTATTATCCGAACTAACTGCTGTCAGTAAAAAAACCTTTTCACTCAACTGAATAATAAAATGGATAAGCAGTGAAAGATTATTTCGTCATTTCTCTTTTAAAAGTTCGATGGAATTTAAACTAAAGTTCACATCGATTTGGGCTTTTTTGACAAACCTCTAAAACTTCATATGATACATAAGGCATTTTAACACTGTCGATGCGGCCTCTAATCCTAAATTAAACGATTTCTCACTTTTCTTCATCATTTGTGAAACCTTATTTAAAAGCTTATTGTAAAGCAGCGGTACAACTAGAATGAGCAGAGACAGTCGTCATTACAATTTTGAATCTGTGCTTAATTTTTAAGCTCAACTCAAACATTTAACTTCCTTCCCGGCTTGCTGAATCAGGGACAATCTCTCATGCGAGCTAAGCACGTGATGAGAAATTATAAAACGCATAGCTCCCTGTTTACTTCCTCTTCCTTTCTCGTGAGACAGGACTGACAACTCCTAAACTTCTCTCTTGGGACTCAACAGAACTTCCTCCTGGGCCTCTGGTCTTGGGTTCGACTTCGACAAGAATACTTAAGAATTCAACATGGCTACTTCTACCGCCGCACACGTGGACTTCATATAATGCAACACACATACCTACATACACACATCCTCATGGTCTGACTTCAACACATGTGTACTGTACTGTGAACATTCTCATATATGAACTCCTTTTCCTTCCATTACCAACAGGACATTCATTCTACCCTTCATATATGAACTATGTTCTCTTCCCTACTAACTGGACATTTATTTAACACCAGGTGAACTTTCTAACCTTTTGTCTCCGTCCATACTCATGGACGTATTCCTTTATTACCACCTTTCTTTTTTATTCTCATTTTATTCACATGTTAACGAAGACGACTCAATAAAGTTTTAAATGTTAGAATGTTTACATTTTAGAATGAGGCTTTGTCTTCCTATTCTACAAATAGTATTATAAAACATTGATTTTTCTCAGGATTGATTCTTTATATTTTCTCTTTAAAAGTGAGCAATAACACACGTTTCACTTGACTATAAAAATACATATTGTTTATCAGAATATGGCCACTACTAATGTGATCTGGCTTGCATTAATAAATATTGTATTTCCTTGAGTAAGAAAATCCATATATTTCAGAAAAATGCTCTTTTTGTCCAATTCATATTCTCTTCGTGGAATACGGTGAAAGCAATCACATTTGTCACCAGAATATTAATTTCATCTTTTTTTAGCTACATTGTTATTTTCTTATTGGATGTTGGTACATTCTCAATGTTTTATTCATTCTACTATTCGGCCTTCTTCAGGTGTCTTTTACCAGAAAATGATGATCCATTAAAATTCACCAAACAGCAATATCTGTGAAAAATGAGAGATTTGAAGTTCATTTTTACACTCTAATTCATAAACATTCAATTTATTTATCATCATAATCATCATCATAAGCATTCAATTTATCCTTCTCATATTTATTTCACGATCATTAAGTAGAATTCAATGTAGTAAATCATATTAGATCGTTCAAGTGGAGACATTTTAGCGGATAAAGGTGTTGAGTAAGAAGTATTAAAGAATAGATAATTCTGATAGATTGTAAGTTCAATTCCTGCGGAAGGAAGTTGAGAAAATGACTGAAAGGTCTGTCACATGGGAGAAGAGATCAGTAAATTACAAAACTTGTTCAGTTGCAATAAAAGACACCCGAAGAGTACAATTTCTGAAACATTGAGAATGCAACAAAGACCAAGAAGAGGATAGCAGTTTATACTGCTGTTCTTCTCAATCTGATTTAGTAACTTGTTGTTCCCCACATGAGCTAAGCTAGATTGTGACACACGCACGTATTGAAAGAAAAAAAAGAAAAAGCTGTGAAAGAAAACGAAAAAGAAAGATGCAAGAGAATTACCTTAATATGTAGACGAACCTGCATTTTGCTCTTGTGAATTTGAAGAAAGCTTTTGGCAGAGTGTCAAAGAATATCGTCTGGTGGACTTTGCGTAAACTAGATGAAAATGAGTGGTTGGTTAAAGTTGTTCAAGCAATGTACAGAAATGCTCCAAGTCGTGTTAGAATTAACAGCACATTTAGTGAAAGCTTTAATGTTAAAGTAGGAGTACATCAGTGTTCTATACGGAGTCTGTCGATTTTCATTCGTGTGTTAGAAGCATTGTCCAAGAGTTTTGTATGGATTGTCCAGAAGAGATGCTGTATGTTCATGATTTACTACTTGCCGGTGAAACAATGAAATACCTACTGGTTAAGTTAAAGACTTGAAGGAATGTTATGCAAAGTAAAGAGCTGAGAGTTAATATTACCAAGACCAAAGTGATTATCAATAGTTGCAGTATTGAAAATACCCCAGAAAGAGGCGAGTTCCCCTTCTCAGTTTGTGACAACTCAATTTTTGTGGTACTTGCAAGCATTTGGTACACAAGAAGTGCAGTGAAATTACTGGTAGGTTGAGAGATGATAACCAGTTCGTGTGTATGAAGTGTAAGACAATGGAGGCATATGAGAATTCGGATGTGAAGAGAGTATATTTGGATGGCGCAGCTATTGTGGTTGTTCAGAAGTTGTGTTACCTTGGTGATACCATTGTGGAACAAGAAGAAAAAGATGCTAGTGTGATTGCAATAGTTAGCGGTGGATGGAGTGAGTTCAGGGATTACTGCCATTACCAATGGCAGAGCGTTACCACCCTCGACCGAGAGAAGAGTCTATCAAGCATGTGTACGGGATGTGATAATTATGGAAGTGAAACCTGGCCCGTGAGGGTTGAGGACATGCGTTCTGTGGAGAAAAATGATATGAGAATTATACAATAGATGTGTAATGTGAGTCTTAAAGATAGACTTAGATTTGATGACCTCAGAGGAGGATTAAACCTTGACAGTATAAGGAGATGTGTGTAGAACATGAGACTTCAATGATATGGGCAGGTTGAAAGAATTGATGCGAGTCTTTGTGTTAGTAAATGTAGAACAATTGAGATGGCAGGATCAGTTCACAGGAAAGGCTAAGAAAAACATCGGAGGAAGTGATAGATAAGGATGGTCTTGAGAGAAAGAGGGATAATTAAAATCTGGCCAGACATAGGTTAGTTTCTACAATCTGTCCAACACATGCTAGTATGTAAAAACGGACTTTAAACTAATAATGATGATGATGATGATGATGATGATGATGATGATGATGATGATGATGATGATGATGATGATGACGACGACGACGACGACGATGATGATGACGATGATGATGATTTAGGGATTGAATATTTCTCGTGGTGTAATTCGTTGAAAGAAACTACTGATTTGAGTTTTTTCCCAATCAAGAGTCGAAACGTAAAAAAAACATTCACTACCAATAATTTAGAGTGCATAAAAAAGGATATATGTTAATATTTAATATCTGTATATATTTTGACACTATACTGGTTATGTCGTTTGAAGTAGCAGCTACTTCAAACGACATAACCAGTATAGTGTCAAAATATATACAGATATTAAATATTAACATATATCCTTTTTTATGCACTCTAAATTATTTCCGATATAAATAAACAACGTGGAATGTTATTTTCAAATAATGACTGAAATTTGAATCTCGTAAAAGATGTATGTTATTTATTTAATTGGTAATTTAGTAGCAAAAAGAAATGTTGGATATTTTTTTAATAAAGAAAAAAACGGTACTTCTGCAGTTTACGGACCGTGCTATTTTAAAAGATTTTCAAGTCAAATTTCATTTTTACGGTATCTTTTGTTAATTAAATTGTTAGGTGAAAGTACAGAATAGTTAACAAAGTCCCCTCCCCTATGTTAAGAATAGGTTTCTAAGTAATAACGTTATTATTTTAGCACAGTTTGTAAACTTCAGAAGTACCAAAAAATGTGAAAATAACAACCTTCTACATTATTTTATTTGTTATTTTTAGAGATGTTTAATCATTTTGTAGCAGTTACATGAGCGTTTCGTACCGATGTACATTAGCTTTAACTGTGATGCACACGCGTAATCATTGACTCTTTACTGTGTAGGCGTATGACACGTCAATGTGTAGCGAAATTCATACGCGTCAATACATTTGGCGCCAAAGACAATATACGACGGCAAACTAGTTCCAAGTTTTTCTCCACGCCGAGCAAACGTACTTAATCCTGTTGTCGACCTGACTCAACCACGAGCAGGCGAGACGCTGTTATAAACGTGATACCATGACACCAATGTTGCACATGTGTAAATCAGCCACGAATGTTGATAATGTGTAAAGTTGAAAACCCCCGCTCCTCTCACACCATGCGTCTCCTATCCTTTACGTTTTAATCAGACCCGCGGATCACATGTTAGACTCGCTGTTAGTGAAAACAACTTTTTTTTTTCATTAAAACGATGAAAGGGGGACAAGCAAGTAATCATGGGAAAGAAAAGTACCACAATATTATAATTAGTACCACAATTTATAAACATAAAATAAGACACTTTTAAAAAGTAACAAAGGCGGTTTTTGCAAACATAACAAGTGTTTATTAATTTAAAATGACCAACTAAAAGTTTTGCTCCGCTCAAGGGGAGTTTTTGATAGAGGGGCTGGTTTTATTAAGACCGAGAATGGTTGATCAGTCAGGAGTTAAACAAATTGACAAATACGAAAGTTCAAATTAGGACGAATTAAAAATATGTAATTTGTTCTTTTTTTTTCATAAGGCACATACCTTTTATAGAATTTTTTTCTTGTGTGATAGCTGACACGCTAAGTGGAAGATATTATCACAGAATTTTTTATTCTGATGTCCGTCTTTCTCGGATATTTTTTTAGGGTGGAGTTGTTGGCTACATGAAGAATATTATCACAGGATTTTAGATCCTGAAGTCCGTCCTTCGCGGATAGCTTTTTTATATGTGGCGAGTTATGGGTACTCTCGTAAACTTTGTTGGCCTGGGGTTTTCGTTGTGATGTCCGATAGACAACGGTAGGATCCTCGCTGTATTTTTCTCAGCCGATAAATTTTGAATTCCACTTTTCCTTGTATGCGGGATATATTGTCTCGATTTAAAGTGCTGGGTGGGCACCAAATCTTGACACAACTTCACTCCTCCGCTCCTGAAATCTGACTCCTTGTTTTCTCTTGCCGTGGGTTGTCCCGCTATTTCTCTAGGATCTTTCCTGCCTAGCAACAGGTTTCCTCTAATCTGATTGGTTGCCCTACTTCCGCCCTAGCAAACTGCGTGGGCTGATGTCCCGACTCTTGCATTTAGCTGTCGAGACTACATCCGGTAATGTGTGTTCGCTTCTTGGCGAATTACACCGTAGTTTTTTTATTATTGTAGGCGGGGCATGTGCCAACAAGTCCCCTACTCTTCTTTTCATGCTTTATGGGGCAAAATATGTGGATATAACAACGCTGAAGCCCAAAATGCCTCATTATCTAACCGACACGAGCAAGCCTGTTAAACCATCTCTCTTTTGTTCCTGTGTTCCCGTGAATAAATACCAACATCTATTTAGTTTTGGAGACATCGTTTATTTCAAGGAAGATTAGTAACCCCGGTGCGCGAACACAAGCCCACCGGACAAAAGCCCACCAAAATAATTCAGACACGGACAAAAGACGACCAACGTAAAAATAATTTAATTTTTAAACATTGAAAAAAATCTTTTTATTTTTTACAATAATCAATAACTCTTTGTCTGTATTTTTTTTTCTTGACAAATTTTTATTTTATTTAATTTTTAAACATTTTTCCGGTACTTTGTAAATACTGCATTCTTTTAAAGATTATATCATAAAAAACGCGCCCTTTTTACTACTAACCCTAAGTCTGGGTGGTAAAGCGAAAACTACATTTATAAAAATGTATGTATTGTATTACTCATCTTTCGCGGAAAGAACAAACAACAATTATTTTGGAATGCAGATTAGGGATAAGTTTTGCATATAATTTTAACATAAAATGATCCACAATTTCCGGGTTATTCTAACTTTTTATATCAGTTAACCAATTTTATTTTGCGATAGGAGATAAATTCTATGCATTGTTTTTCGGACGGGGTGGGTGGTTTCTATTTTTAAAGCGATTACGTGTTGTTTTACGACTTTGCCGGTCGTACTTAGCGTTAGTGGTAAAAAAATTTAGTTAACTGTCCCAAAAAGTTAGAATGGCCCGGGGGAGATCATTTTACGTTAAATTTATATGCGTAACTAATCTGGACTCTAAATCAAAAGAATAATTGTTGGTTTTTTTCAGTGTGTTCACACGTAATCGCCTAAAATGTAGAATTTCATGTGTTTTGGAGAGTGGGGTACTTCTATGTTTTCTTTTTACGTATTGTATTCAAGATTTTGATAAATTCATTGTGAGATTTTCATCAATATTTTTCTCTTGTATTTTTTTCCTATTTATCAACTTGTGCCATTTTTACTGTCCCATTTTAACTAAATTCAGTGAAAATAGCAATTTGAGAGATAGTTTAGCAGTCATGAGTTTTCAAATTCTCCATTAATTGAAAATTGATTTAATTAATTTCAAAGAGAAAATAAGCATTAAAAGAATTTCAAACCGAAAAATAATACAAACAAACATTAATTATTTCAGAGGATATATACGCGGTAACCGGACAAACAGCCAGGGTCAGGGCGGCGCCAGTGAAAAAAAACTTGTCCTCAAAACTGTGAACTATGTTTGATAAGGGGATAGGCGTAAGTTTACTAATAAAAAAATCAAGACGCATAAAGTACTAACAATAACTTTTTAGAGATACAGATTTAAAAATAATAATAATACTTACAAAATTGAATCTACTAGAATGCATTTTGATTTCTTCGGAAAAAAGTCAGTCATTTAAATTTTTTCTTAATATTACGAATAAAAACATATTTGTTCAATAGATTTCAAATTAGTCGTGTTTTACTTACTAATATTTGTTTGTTTAATATGTAATAATAGAAACAAATAATATATCATGTTTATGAAAATTTGTGATTATTTTCTGTTTTGTCTATTGGTTGCGTTCTGTAGATAAAACTGTTCAAACAAATATTTAAATATATTATGTGGACCTTTCTGAAATAAACACAAGTATCTTCATTTTCATCAACACTTAATATTCTAACTAACTAATCATGATACAAATATTACGATGAAAATATTAACTTTAATACAATTTTTGAGCATATTTTGCTAGCTTTTCTTTGCCAAACAAGTCCGGTGGTTCTATGTAGTCAATTTGTCTAGCATAATTTATTAAGCAGACTTTCAGACGACAGTGTTAAAAAAGATAGGGGCATGCTCTCCGCTGTGCCCTCACGAAAATGGCATACACACGATTAACATATAGGTGTTAAATTATATTTATCAACCAATGAGATGCCTTCCTTCAGATGTTCATGGGTTAATCTGGGAGCCTCTGGGAGCCCCGTAATTCCTATATAAACAAAGAGCTTGGCACTGAATGACACACATAACTAATTCAATCAATTTGGACGGAACAAACATACATTTTAAACCTACCTAGAGATTGTTTTCCTAACTTTTCAAAGATTCACAACACAGAAGTAGAAGACACCAGCCCAAAAGACGCTACTACCGCTGACCAGTGACCACTTCAGCAAGGCCGCACTGAATTAACTGGAAAAATTATATAATCCATATATCTCACGCATTTACACACTGCTACAAGGCCAACTACAATATCACGAAAAATTCTGGAGAGATGGAGATTATCACATCTAACAAGAGAAAGGATAAATTATGGAGGCTGTAAAAGGGCATTGACTTCGAGTGTCGCTTTACAAAATCCACGGTCATTTGTGGAACACAACCATCACGCTGATAAAATAGGAGTTGAGGTCATCAAACTTCACTCAAAAATAAAAACGCGGGCAAAAAGCTTTAATTCAAGACCAAACCAGGTGCTTGCACAATGCCTCCAAGATGCACCCGAAGATGTCCGTGCAAGTGTGGGTAGGCTTGAAACGTGTAAGCGAGACGTTCGGCGCCAGAAAAGATGGTCCCTACCCCACCCACCCCCAAAAAATAGACTCACTCAGTGGACTCACAATCACTGATTCATGGACTACAACAGAAGGAACTAATCTGCAACGATTCCTTCTGAAGGACACTGGCTCCAAAAGTTATCCTCGTATTATTGTGTATGCAACGGACGAAAGGCTTAGAGCTCTATGCATTGACACATGGCATATGGATGGGACATTTTCAATGTCCTCGTATATTTACACAGCTTTATACTGTACGTGTCTCACTAGCAAACACTGCCGTCTCGTGTGTGTATGAGTTTCTTCAAGGTAAAACGCAGGAAGCGTACGAACAATTTCTCTAGATATTGTTGGCGAAATCTGAGGAACTTGAAATATTTCCCAATCTTTTTCTGGCAAAATTTGGCAAAGCTGAGTAAGAGTTTTCCCACTGTTTTGAATGGCAGGTGCTGTTTGAGTGATATTTGGACGTAACTGTAGCAGTCATAGATTTCTTACATAACTGCGTTGTAAGGTCTTTGGATGTCCAAAACGGACATGACATATTTTACTTTAGTTGACTCGAGTAGGTTTCTTTTATTAGTTTATTTCCCCCATTTTCACTTATCTATAGTTTATATGATTTCATAAGTCCCTTTTTCATTTTGGCCGCATCCTCACTCGCTATTTTCTACCCAACTTTTTGTTTGATAATGCTTTTGCCCCTTCACGATTTAGGGAACAGCTAACATAATTTTCTAGAGATGCAGGTCTGCATTTGTCATTTTTAAAGCTGCGTGTATAATAAAGCTTTAAGGGCCTGCATTAACTTTTCGACCAAAAAATATGCTTATCTGCCACATTTTAAAAGTGTGTGTGTGTGTGTGGGGGGGGGGGGTTCTAATGAAGCATCATGGAGATTATTCTTCTATTCACGCAGCTTATCACGTAGACATATGGCAGACCAGAAATTGATGAGACGAACGAGCATTGAAGGAAAGTGCTAGCTTGTATTAGTTACCCCTTTTCCTTCTAGGTTCGTTAGGCTTATTCTTTCCTTTTCTTTTCTTTTCTCCCCCTTTCATTTCTTTCTTTCTTTCTTTTTGAAGAGGGAATCACCGAGGTCATTTGCTAATAAAATAAGTACATACAGATTTTGGCACAGAGTGCAAACTCAGTGAAAAGGGTTCACACGTGTTTTTAATCGGAATGTAACAAGTAGGTGTGAAATGAAACACAGATATAAACAACTGAACTGGTCAACGAGATCAGAGTTCTTTTTGGCGACACAGTAGATGCGCCTCGACTCTCATCAACAATTCCCGCCCATTCAAGAAACCCGACTTGAAGTGCCAGGCCGAGAATCCACTTTATACACGGATGCTGTCTCACCAATAACAGCTCAACCCAAATATGTAATCACACACACACACACACACACACACACACACACACACACACACACACACACACACACACACACACAACGGAACTTGAAAATAAACTTAACGCCCGTGTCTTTTTGCTATTCGAAAACTTTTCAACCTTCAACAAACTTTGATCTGATATACTTTATATCTTTGTAAAATTGTTGTTATATAAATCTTTTATTCTTTAACTTACATTTTCTCTTTTGTTATTAACAAAATGTTATTGTTAAATGGTGATCCCTTCAAAGCATATATGTTTTAATCGATATGGTTCATTCGCCAATTTAGATACACATATATTAATTGTTGGCGTAGTGCTTGGCAATTTCTAAAGACGCGACCGTCGTCTAAAATACCCGATTCAAAGCCGGTTACCAAGGCGCTACGGACAGCTTGAGTCTTGTTAGAGATGACACGCAGCAGTAATTGATTTCCTTTCTTATTCTCTCTCATTATAAAATGTTATTAGTAAAGAACAGCACACATTCGCTTGGATTTAAATAATATTTTTATGGTTGTATTTTATCTTTACAGTATGCATGTATATATATATACACATAATACCCCTAATCCATCTCTCATTATTGGAATTTATTAACGTCCCCCTCACTGACTGGCTGCAGCCTTGTCCCTTAAGCGTCTCACGGATTGGCTGTCAGGCATCCCAACCACTACTCCCTTAGGGGTCACGTAAGTCAGCCCATCAAAACGCTTGCACGCTGTGTCTCGGCCTCTTTTCGACCCACCTTTTGAACCTGATAGGACCGCGGCTGGATCCTTCTGAGACAAAGCCATCGACGGCAGTCGCAGAGAGCCCCTACTCCTTCCTGTTACCAACCATCTTGGACTGAAGTGACTAAATCTCGACAAAAGCCAGAATTGGGGGCGGGCACGTGCAACCTGTTGTAGCAGTCTGAAATAGGACCTATTTCTTATGCGTCCACTGTGGGCAAGTTGGTCTTAAACTAACCAATCGGCTCACAGGGTGTATTAATTTCAGCTAGTCCCTTGCGGACTATTTGCACCCCTGTTGAACGGTGGAATGGATCGTTAGAGAGACCCTGGCCGTCAACCTAGAAGGAACTCTCTTCACCTCTCTCCTGCCTCCTCATCCACTGGATTTCCGAGCACCGCTCCCCGGGCAGTAAAAGAACTTCGTTTCCTTCCACCGGACACCATTCCTACTTTATTCTAAGCTATACCCCAGCGGTATAGGATACCCAATAAAGATTTGTTTAATGTTAAAAGAAGCGTTGAGTTTGTGGGATGTCTTTTGGTTCCCTGTTTGGGGTCTGGTATTTTAGACGATGGTCGCATCTTTAGGGATTTCCAAGCCACCACACTAAACAATTAATTTTGTGTAGATAAATTAAGACCGATTCGATAACAAGGATCACCAGTTAGCGAGTGATAACTTTTAACAATATAATATTGTTAATAACAAAGGGAAACTGTAAAGTAAAAGAATAAAACTTTTATTTATAAATTTTTTTACAAAAATGTAAAATATAACAAAGTTTGTGCAGGATAAAAAATGTTTGAAACGACACGAACGTTAACGTTGTCTTTAAAGTTTGTGCGTGCGTGTGTGCGTGCGTGTGTGCGTTCTTGGTTAAGCTGTTATTGTGGGAAAGACAGCAGGCGTGCTTAAAAGTGGATGCTCATGTTGTTGTTGCTGTCTTCATTGATGGCGAGGCGAGCTATCCGTTGTCGCCAAGAAAACTGATTTATTTCCGATAATTTCCTTGTTTTATAAAAGTTTATTTCTCACCTACTTGTTCAAAACATGTATGAACACTTTTCTTGAGAGTTCAAACTTTGACCACATCTGTTATAACTTATTTTTACGCGCAACTGACCGCAAGGTGATCCCCTCTTCAAGAAGAAAGAAAGAAATAAAAAGAAGAGGAAGAAGAGGAAAGAAGAGGAGAGAGTAAGCCGAGCGAATCTAGAAAGAAAAGGGGTAACTAAACAGGCTAGCACTTTCCTTCAATGCCCGTTCGTCTCATCGATCTATTGATCTGCCACAAGTTTTTCCTCGTATGACTACCGTCTACCGTGCTTATACTTATAGTGAGGCTACAACTACTAGCCTTAGCTATTATACGGTTACCAGAACTCCCACAAGATAAGTTCGCGAAGCACGTCTTCGCAAACCTAAATCAACTTCCTCCTTTCTGAACTTTGAACTCACCATTTGTTGTATAGATTTGCCCTCATGTTTTCTCACAAGTAAAACGGTTTTAAACTTATATAAAATTGTTGTTGTGTTCCTTCTCACAAAAGCTGTTGCCCTGTTTATATTTTGCACTTATCTACATAATTGTCATTGTATTCTCACGTGCGAGAATTGAACTTTCTTCCAGGGATATTTAATCCCAATATCATGTCAGAAGAAGAAGCTATCCTGCAATCCACCCATCACCCCCACCCTCTCTCTCTCTCTCTCTCTTTGCTGATTCGGTAAAAAGAAAAAAGATATATTCTGCTCATTGGCCATGTCTCACTCGTGACTTCTTGTCTGTGATGTAACTGACAGGAAAAGTATCTCTCGTTCGACTTCTCATCGAAAATTCGTAGAAATTTCCATTCTAGCCTTATTTTTTTTATAAATCTGCATCTAAATATTGCCACCAGTATACTAACACTTTCATTGTAAATATTCTCATAAATTTATTGCATATAAAAATGTATTTATCAACTCCCTACTGCATATTGTACTTATATTGGTTCTAAGTGGTGATTTATCGAGCGATGTTGTTGTGGTGAATGACGAGATGGATGATTAGTATGATTAAGATATTTTCAGTGAATGCGACTAATTAAGTTAGATAAGACCAACCTTCTCCTTTTTCGGACTTGTGCCACATTCTGTAGCGTATTTATTTAACTTACTAAAATATTAAATAGAAAACTTTTTTCTCACATGTAACTAATAAACGGACTTTTCCACACAAGGAACGTAATAATGATTTACACCGCTTCATGATGACCTTCTATTTTATGAGTTGAAATGTTTCCTTAAAAAAATTCACATTTAAATTGTGTTTTTCCTTTAAATTTTCTTTTCAATCTTCTATTGTTTAATGAATTCGACACACAAAAGAGAAATTGTGTCGATATATAAAACTAAGAAGTTCTAATGTTATCTTTTCCACAAAAAACAAAAAATAAATTATCCCGGTTTTTGCTTTCATTTTCACATTCAATTTCCTCAAATGAAAGGTAAGATTTCCCCACTTTTAAAATTTTTCCGTTGTCTCATTTAAATAACCCTTTTTTAATTTTTAAATACAGACAAAGATAATTTAATTTTTATTTCGATCCAACACAAAAGCTCGATTCCGCCATTATAAAAAATATGAACCTCTGATTATTTTAGTGAAAAAACTTTTCATTCATTTAAGTATAATTTATATAATTTCTAAGAAAAGAACATACCTTAAAATAAATGTGAAATCATTTAATTCCAAAGTCGTCTAAATTA
The DNA here is from genome assembly GCA_963556195.1 of Sepiola atlantica. Classification (NCBI taxonomy): domain Eukaryota; kingdom Metazoa; phylum Mollusca; class Cephalopoda; order Sepiida; family Sepiolidae; genus Sepiola; species Sepiola atlantica. The sequence goes on along the minus strand of OY744517.1, from coordinate 144,038,134 downwards.
GCTTATATGTACCGAAACAAACGATTTTACTGATTGACAAATCAGGGTGGTGAAGAGGAGACACTATGGAAGACCAAGTGTACAACAAACATCGTAATTTTATAGAACCACATCCACCGTAGTTTCCCCCCCAAAAGATTAAGATTCTACTTTTTGGGACAAATTACATGTACACAGCCTTTAAAAATATCCGCAAAGAAAAAAATTTTTTTTTGAATTATTATTTTAGATTTTAGAGGGGGGATCACTTTCCTATATAATTTTAATGCAAATTAAACACCCACTTCTTTGCCAAGTTGGGCTGAATGGCGAAAACAAAGATGGGATATTTTCCCTATCCAATTTTGTTTCATTTTAAATATAAATTGAGGGGTGCCTTCTTTTAATCTGATTTTTTTGGTGTTTTTAAATATTTTTAATGCTTTTTATTGCATGTTTATAAATGTGAAATTACTAACACGTGTAGAAAGACAATCTACGATGATGGAAAATACTCGTGTTTGGCTAAGTAAAAGTGATCATAACAAATGCATAGAATAAAAACATTTAAAACAAAAAACCCTAAAAATATTTTTAAAAACATACAAATGCATAGATTAAAAACTCTTAAAATATTTAAAAAAAAAACGCTGAAAACATGTAGAAACTATTTTTTACTTAAAATGACTAAAAAAAACAAGTAAATAATTTTGCACGTGTTTTCAAATTTTATTGTACACATTGTTATTACATATTTAATAAGTGTTAATTCACAGGTAACATGAATTGGAACAAATACATAGAAGACATTGCAAAAACTGCTGCAAAGAAAGTGGGCTCCCTCTACCGTGCTAGAGAACTTCTCACACCTGACAGTATCCTATATCTCTACAAAGCCACCATCCACCCATGCATGGAGTATTGTTGTCACATCTGGGCTGGTGCACCATCCACCAGTCTCTCCCTCTTAGACAAGGTTCAAAACAGAGTATCTAATCTAATAGGTCTCTTTCTATCCACCAAGCTCCAACTCATGTCCCATCGCCACAATGTTGCATCCTTGTGCTTGTTTTACAAGTACTTCAATGGAATGTGCTCTGATGAACTTGCTGCTGTAGTACCCCCTCGACGTAAATACACTCGACCAACACGACAATTCATTGTGGAGGTCCCCACATGTTGGAGAGCCTTCTACTCCAATAGCTTCTTTCCTCAAGCTGCCAGCCTTTGGAACCCTCTTCCTGCTCCCTGTTTCCCTGACTGTACCGACATGCAGAAATTTAAAACTAATGTGAACAAGCATTTCGCTGCACAACTCCATATTTAGGATGACCCCTAAAACTTTCCCCGTAATTCCCAGTAGCTGCTTATGTCTACAGTGGCAACTTGCCTTGTTTGGGGTGAACTAAATTATAAAAAAACGATGTTATATTATCTCTTCGTTACTACTATATTCATCCATGGTAATGTGTTTGAAATGCCTACAACTAATTCTTACTTTATCTCTTTGATTTAATAATTTATCTCTTTCTGGGAACTTAATGATCGCATATTTTTCATTAAGACAGAAAAGCAAGAAGGGTAATATACCGTGGGTGTTGAGGCCGTCCATAAAATGCTCCATTCAAGGACGGGTACTCTATTATTCGTCTTTAGAAACCATGTGTATTGAGATAATTAAATGTCATCCATATTTTTCTGAGTTACTGAAATATGTGTTATGGTTCCTGTACCTAGTCTTAAAATCTGTCTCGTCCCTCCCACATAAACTCTCTTTAGATTAAGATTATCTTCTGGATAAACTGTTCCCATGTAGACTATACTCTTGATTAGAACATTTTTCTTGTAGTGGATAGTTATGTTTGATTCTGCAATTAAACTCCTTATTTCTGTTGTCGTTACTATCTCGGTTTTGTTAATCTTATTGTTGTTACTATGTTTATTTTCCTGATTTAGAATATGTCTATTATGGAATTTAATTATTTCATGGTATTTTATTGAAAATCTTATGTAACAGATAATTAGCAGAGTACGACCAATTTTGGTGTAAACCAAATAATTTTCCGGTTTCTATTTTTTCTTCTAATATTCTTATTATTTCTGTTGTACAGTTTTAGTGTTTAGAAATAGCGGATTATATAGTCATTGTTTAACAATGTGGTATTATAGGTGTTACTAGCTTTATTAAATATTTCTCTATTAGAGGAATTATTGCTAACTCTATGGCTAATATGGAAATGTGCTTAATAATAGACGGGTGTGATTTGAGTTAGGATTAACATGTAGCGAGTAAGAGTTTCATTTTATATATGGCCTATATGTGCTTTTGGTTAGGTTAAAAGTAACGTCGAAAATGTTTGTGATTTTGATCTCGGCTGTAATATTTACTTTAAGTCCTAAATTTGTTATGGTTTTGTGTATAAACTTTTTGATTTTCTAACTATATCTAGACCATCATTCCTATATAATCCTATATCTTTAACATTAATCTCACTAGAATCTGTTAGTTTATATAATATAAAAAAAGCTTACTATAGCATTATCTTTTCTACTCCTAATTTATATATATATATGTTATCCAAGCACCAACATCCAACTTAAACTCCCCCTCTTACCTGTGATATTCCATATGTGGTTTATCTAATATACTGCACCAGATGCACAAATGACAACTACGTCAGTGAAACAGGCCCTGAGTTTCGCCTACATTTTAACAACCACAAACAAACCATTACAGACAACTCCACAAACTACACAGTAGCCATGAATTATAATCTTCCAAACCACACCATAGACAATATCAAATGTATCCTCATGGATTGCAATTTTAAGACACAATAATACAGACAAAAATACGAAACTAAACTTATTCTGAGACTCAACACCTACATCTCAGGATTAAATAAAGATTTAGGACCTCTTAATGTATACAGGGTGATTAAAAAAAAAACGGGCCCCGTGTACACTTTATGTGATATCTCCTTTATTCACCGATTGCCCTTATTTTACAGGACATGGCAGAATCAACGACCGTGAGTACACCAAGACCTCAGTGGGAGCTGGGACAAAGAATACACTGTGTTAAATTTTACTACAAGACAGGCTCATTTAAGAAAACCCAGGACAGTTTCATGCATCAGTTCGGATGGGAAAAGGCTCAACCCAAAAGCAGAATTCAGAACTGGGTGGACCATTTCGAGAAGTATGGGACCGTGGAGAACTTCAACGCTGCCATTGGGAACCGTCCAAGCCACTCGGCACGTCCCAAGAAGCGGACAGCCGAGCTGGTCGAAAGTGTGAGAGAGTCTCCAGGAGAGTCCAAAACGCTCTGTGCGTAAGCGAAGTCAGTCCCTCGGTATCTCCCGTGAGATTTGCAGGAGAGTGCTGGTGAACAATATCAGGGCTTACCCATACAGAATACAGACGCTGCAGACCCTTACAGCCTCAGACAAGAAGTAGAGAAGCGCTATGGCAGTCAAGATGCTCGATAAGATCGAGGAGACACCAGGTTTCCTTAACCCCCTTTGGACCTCAGATGAAGCCCACTTCTATCTTGACGGAAAGGCAAACTCCAAGACAAATGTCTTCTGGGGGTCCTCCAGACCCAATGAAGTAGCCACCAAGCCCCTGCACTCTCCTAATTGCACGGTGTGGGCTGCAATCTCGGTCAGAGGCATCATCGGACCAATCTTCATCGAAGAATCTGGCGCAGCAGTGACAGTCACCAAGGAGTGGTATGTGGAGGTCCTCAAAACCTTCAAGAGTGAGCTCCAGACCCTCTACCCGTCGCTCATGAGCAAGTTCTGGTTCCAGCAAGACGGAGCAAGTTCTCACACCTCAAACCTGTCCTGAGATTGGCTGAAAGAGAACTTTGGAGGCCGAGTGATCAGTCTCAAGACTAATTTTGAGTGGCCACCCCATAGCCCGGACCTAAGCCCCCCAGATTATTTTCTTTTGGGGCTATCTTAAGGACAGAATGTACGCAAGGAAACCCAGAACCGTCACGGAACTCAAGGAAGCCATCAGGGAGGAGATGAGAGCCATTCCCAATTCAGTCTGTAAGAACGTCATGGACAACTTCGTTCTGCGCCTCAAGAAATGCACGGAGCTAAAAGGAGTCCATCTAGAACACATGCTGTAGAACGGAGAAAAAAAGGCCAAATACCCTAGTGTTTTTATATGATGTTGTGAATATAATAAACTAGTTATGCCCCAAAATTCATTCCATTCAGACAAAATACTAAGAAACGGGGCCTAATTAGATTTGGGGCCCGTTTTTTTTGGGTCACCCTGTAATCATTCCACACACACAAATTGATCAACAACATGTTCCTATAGGGGGGAGGATAATGTATGTGCGATGGGAAAATAACTTATCTTTTCCTCATCAGAATTTTTCCAATTTTCTCATATTTTCACTTTCTTCATATTCTTACTACTTTCCTGTATGATATATATAACATTTGACCAATCTCTTCATAGGCATTCATCATCTATTTCATTATACTCATTTTTTTATAGGTAATTTCACTTAATCCTCCATATAACTTGTAAAAGGTTTTTTTTCTGTCCAAATCTTAAAATAAAACTGACAGGGGTCAAACGCGTCCCCCGATTTAGCTACCCCCCTCCAACAGTAATTCAATGCTGGCTAAAAATGTGTTACATTAAAAGTCAAATTCCACTTTTTTCTCCTCTCCTGTTGCTCTTCCCCTCACCCTGAACAAGACAAGATTTTAACATTTTATGATTCTCTATCCACTTAGGTTTTAGAAAATATCCACGACACCAGCCATGTTGCTGACGTCTTTAGGTGTGAAGATTGCAAAGAATGTCAGAGATATGTGGATAGACACACACTAGTCACATATAAGCGTTTCTTCATCTCATTGGTAATGCTCTTTGTCCCTGCCACTACCACCCACCGCACACACACACCATTACACTGATGAAGGTCGAAGGTAGCAGCCGAAAATTCCGTTGTTTGTATTATTCTGTTGTTTTAGAAAGACTTTTTAAAAGACATTTTGCATTCTTATACATCAACAAATAAGCAAGAAAGAAAAAATATATAAACATATTTTCACATTAATTTTTTTATACATACACACACACATATATATATATATATATATATATATATATATATATATATATATATATATATATATATATATATATATATATATCAGCATATGCCTGGATTATAATAACAATATTTTTAGAGATAAATATTGATTGTGTCAAACCGTTTATCTAAATGCAAATTTTTTTTTTATTCATCACTACTATATTACCATCAAAACAGGTTACTGTTTTTAAATACTATATTAATAGTACAGATGAACGATTCAAAAACAGTTCTTTGAAGGCCTAATTTGGCTAACTGTTTTTTAAACAGTTCATAATGAATTAGTGTTTTGTGTCATTAATTTGTAATTTTACTGTCCTATTTGTACTATATACATGCAATAGTTTCGTCGATATTAAAACTAATTAAAGTGATTTAGTAAAAGAAAACGGATAAATTACTAAAAACGTTTCTTAAATTAAACTAACATCACTCAACTCAAGTGTAAGCGACAAGAGAAAATGAAGGGAGATTATTGTCGATTGTCGCCTGCTTACTTGCTTTCTCTCTTCCCCTCTCTCTCATTAGCGATGCCTATTAACTTATTTATAGTTTTTAAATTCAATGATTGTTTTCATCCCGTATGCAAAACGTTTCATATTTTTGTTTAAGCGTTCCTTTGCTGTCTTTTCGGGGCTGATTTTCATCAGGCGAATTGATTTCTTCTTTCTTACGGTCTTATTTAAAAAAATTATATTAATTTGTATGTAAATTACTAAAATGTTAATGTTTGTCTATTTATAGAGAAAGTTTTAATTTTGTATTTACAAGAAATTCATAAATTAAATGCTTATTATTTAAAATTTTGGTTTCAAGTATCTTAAGGAGCAAACTTTGTGAAGCAATAGCGATATGACAAAGCTAGCTAGTATATGATAAACTGCTTATATGTGGAAATGAGTCAGAAAAGTCTCTTTAATTATATATAAGGGAATAGAGTGCGATTTTTTCATTTAAATTTAAGTTTTATTTATTTATTTTATATTTTCCTATGCGATTGTTTTCACCATATAAAATTATATATTTTTAGCATATATATATATATATATATATATATATATATATATGCCTCTTTAAGAAATTAAAGTTGAGCACTCTCAGGGATGTTAAAAATAGACTGTCAAAAAGTTCTAATGCAAAGTTCCGAATACGTTCGTCGAACATTTTCAACTAGTCTTCTAATTTCCCTTAATTACGTGACAGTTTCCGGTGGCCGAGTGTATATGGTGACTGCTTGCAGATTCTAGGCTGACTCTGTGAACCGGGTTCGCACCTCCCGACCATCTGAAATTGTTACTGCACTGATGAAAGCAATAAGCTTGAAATGCTAGCATCTGTAGGTATTAATAATTTAATATTTATCTATATATATAGCAGATTTGAAACAATGAGAAAAGAAAAAGTCGACAGTTGTGAACGCAGATTAGAAAAACTAAAGTGAACAAAGAAGATTAATATTTATTTGAGGTTGACAACAACGGGGAGATGGACAACAAAGTAGGACGAGGGAGAAAAGGAGGAACTAAAGGTATATATATGTATGTGTGTATGTATATATATATATATATATATATATATGTATATACATATTTATTTATTTATCTTTTATTTTTTGATGTGTTGATGTTTTTTATATTTATAATATAAAACTAAAAATAATACATTAATCACTTAAATAATAGTGTCATGGATTCGTCCAAACACTTTAAAATGCAGCAACATTTTTGTGAGTAACGGATAAATTTTATTAGACAGACGAACAGCACAGGTAAAGAATTTTTTTTTTTTTTTGTATCTTAAATATCTAATATAAGTTAGCAAAACATTTATATGGAACAAAACGTAGATTTAGTATAAGGAACGTTTATGTTTTTGTCTTTTAAGGGAAGTGGGGTCTGATCAACTCTGCTGGGAAGCCATGAAATTAAATACTGTCTTGTTTTTAAATTCCCGAAACAGTTTTTCATGGTAAACAACTGATGATCCCTTAAAATAGTGTTAGAAACTAACTAATATAATAACTGTAAAAAATAAATTGACTTACATGAGTGATTTTCCACTGGAAGACTTGAGACTATAAGTTTTTTTTAAGTTTTTTTATTTTTTTTATATAGTTTTAATGGTTGAGAAACTTCCGAGACTATATATATATATATATATATATATATATATATATATATATATATATATATATATATATATATATATGGGTTATTCTCATGTTTTAGTTCATTAACTTAAACTTTTTCTAAACGAATAAGTTTTTTTCATTCATCCGAACTATATATTAAAACACTTTAGGTTTACTTAATTAAATGATAAAATATTTTTACATTTAAAGTAACTGTAATTGCAAATAACTGATTACGTTACCAATCTCTAACTACCTCTCTATCTTGCTTTCACCCTTCTCCATTTGTTTAACACCCAGCTTTATTCTATATGACTTTCACTCTTACTTCTGTAAATCTCTCTCTGTCTTTATTAACCGTTGAAAGAATAGAAAGAATACACAGATTGGAATAAACCATAGAAAACAAAGTGAATATCAGCAGTAATACTATTTAGATCGTAGTTGAAGAAGAAAAAAACGGATTTATAACGAGCAGAAAGAGGATAATTTTGGATTTTTCTTTAACTTTTAAATTTAACTCGCATTTTTTTTTATATAAACCTGGGAATTCTTGGCATGATTCTGGCAACCTATTTGGTAGATCTTTATCGGAATGAGTTATGGTCGATTTTGACATAGAAGATTTTGCTCTCAGGCATTACCTCCTCCTCTTTCAGAATAGTGGGTTATTTTATTTCCCTGTCACCTGAAGCGCCCTTACCAGGGAATGCCGACGAGCGAATTTACGGGGGAGATGGTTTTTTCCTGCATTAAATTGACCTTGTGTCATATCTTGCTATTGTGACAGACACAAAAATACAGCGCATATTTTTGCTCTTCTCATTTGACCTATTCTGATTCTATGGTCTGGTTCTCAAAAGGGGCCGACCATTGGTCTGAATTAGGTATGATTCAATTTGGTCCTAGGAGGCCATCCTCTTAGGCATTACTTGTATATATATATATTAAATACGACTGAGTGTATGTGTGAAATCTGTTCTCTCAATTTAGTCGCGTCATTGATTTATTATTTTTTCTGTAATGTTAATTCACAAACTTGTTCCAGTTCCTTGATCTTATTTCAGTATTTTTGAGATACTGATTTTGAATTTTTTTATATTTCTTATTAAGTCGATTGCAAATGTATCATCTTCTACATCAGGTTTCATGAAGGAATGTTTCCCTGAAATCTTCCTCAATAGCAGATTGTCCTTAAACAAGATATCTCCTGGATTTTTGGTAGTATATAGTTAGCATACTTTGAATGTTCAATAGCTCCGAATTTTTCTTATTGTTTAAATTTTCTCATATATTCGGGTGTGTACATGAATTCTTCAATAAAGTTGATTACAGAGAAAAAATAATGTTACCTTTGTCAATTTCTCTAGAGAACATTTATAAGAGTCTTGAAAAAGATTTCTGCTGTTTTTCAAGTCTTTCTATATTTTGACTATGCTATTTTTCGAGCTTTTCTTTGAGACTTTCCATATCTTGACTACACTGTTTTGTCTTTTTGGGTCAAAAATAAAACTTTTAAAGTCCTCCATTTTTTAAAACTTAATGAGTTCTTTTGTGCAGATAAAGAGAATCTTGCTTCCATGTAAAAAGGTTTATTTTGCATTTATTTGCACATTGTTTGTTATGAGCACAGTTAAATAATCTACTAGAATCCTTCAAGGGACGTAAAACGGTTTATTTTGCATTTATGTCTGCACCAATGACATTTATATGCACATTGTTTGTTATTTACCAGTGTGCTAGGAACCTCCAAGGTAATACAGTTAAAGAGTTACTAGAACCCTCTAAGGTAATACAGTAAAAGAATGTGCTGGCAATCTCCAAGGTAATACTGTGAAAGACAGTGTTTGCCTTCAACTTGAAGATGTGCAGGAAATGTAAATTCAGCTACAAAATTGAGTGGATTGCATAGAGATAATGGTAATCAAATGCTTTGGACAAATTAATCAGCGTTTCATAAATGTCCACTTGATATATGATCGAACAAAAGCCTTCCCGAAAACATGGTGTGAAAAGCTCTGAGAATGATTTGCTTTATGGTCACTAGCCATTCATCTGGCGACGTGTAAATTTGTGGCGTTCTTTTGCAGATAATTCTGCGATTATATTCCTCAGTTTGCGAGCATCGTTTTTAATCTAGCAATAACCACATGAGCTTGGTCAATTCTTTTAAACAAGGTTGTTATCTCGGCTGCAGCTACAATTATTTACCTTCTATCTCCCATTTTACAGTATTTTAGCTTCTTGTGCCATTTGCATTGCTTTATTAACTACAATTAGCTTACAAATATAATCTGCATTAAACGACCTACTAAGAGACTACCACCACTTATTTGCAACAACAGCATGCACAATTCCCTCTGTACTGTTAGTAATAGCTACACTTAAAGGTACTTCACACTAAACAACGATGTGTTGATTTTCCCGTAACCAGCATTTAATGCCTACCGACAAGCCTATCCTCTTTTGAAACTTAGAAAACATCAGCCCTACATCGACTAAGTTACACTTATCCAAAACTGTTCAAGTTCATACAAGGTATCTTATGTCGGAACTTATTACAATGTTTCCATCACCCATTAAAATATGAATTCAAGAAGGTAACTATCATAAGAAATGACCATGCCCCATGAACACATGCCCTCAAAATGAGACGAAAGATGTTCATTCCAGCACACATAGCCTTCCTTTTGTATCAGTGGAGTTAAGAGTGTCTTACAATTCAGAATGAGTTCTTATTACACTCTACATATTCATACCGAATGTCTCAATATCTAAAGTGAATGTAAATTTTAGGTGTCTATGCAAAAAGTTGTTGACGAAAATCAAGACCCTATAAGTCGAAAAGTGCTCTAAATAATTCTAAATTTAGATGGTTGATGGCATTTTGAATGCTTCAGTCGCTTGCATAATAACGTATCATATCTAGTTAGTACATCATTCAGTTGTAGCACTATAATAGTCGATGGGTGCCTCTATGCTAGATCTTCATTTGAGGCACCATCGTGACTCTGCCCAATCCTGGCAGTATTGTAGGACTACAAAAGACTCATTCGTCAGGATCAGTTCCTCATCCATAGTCCTGGTACCATGTTGTGATTAGATCCCCAATACCTTCCTTCTTTGAATTTGGGGTGGGCCAGCATCTGCTAGTAATAATCATTAATTCTCTGCAGCGTTAGAGAATTAATTATTGCTCTCATTTGAGTTTACAACTGAATAAAAATTAAGACTTATTTTACTCTTTTTATAAAATATATAATTTGTTTTTTAGAATCCATTATACTAAGGCTGAGTGGACCCTGTGTTGGGGACATTAATAGCTGTGAGCATTTCAAGTGAAGTCAACCTGCAAAATGAAAAAAATGATTAACTGTGGAAAAAAAGAGAAAAAGAAATTCAAACACACATTGCCAATCATGACAACATCCTCCCCACCTTCCCCTCTGCATGATACCCTGCTGACAAATCGTACGTCATGGTGGCTTAACCTTTTGGCCTGCCACAGACTTTCATCTCTACGGAGAGGGAGTAATTGACAGCCTCTTTCAGTTATGCGTTATAGTAATTATTCCTTTTAATTCAAAACGATACTCTGGTTATATCTCTTCAGCTATGTCTGGTCCAAGATTATGCAAATTGGCACCTTTTCATTCCTTTTGCAAACTTCAAAGCCTTTCTGCATTAGGCAACTTGTCAGGATGTTTCAGTTTTTCTAAGTTATTTTCAAAAATGTCAGTAACTAATTTAAATGCCTTTTGTTTTTGTGCGATAGAGTTAGCACAAGAAAGCGCTTGACACTGCCTTACTTAGAACACAGTTTCTTTCCTGGCATAGTTCTATGTGTTTGTGCAACATGTGCAAGGAAAACAAGAAAATACTTATGCATATTGATGCATACCTGATTTTATGCTTTACACAAAGATCAAACAGAATCTCTTGACCTAAATCAAAGTGACAACATTGTATAAGCTTGGAAACTTTCCAAATCTTAAACCCATGCAAGTATATGGACAATAATCAAAAATAATATTGTAACAAAACAATATTCGTGTGCTTACGCATTTAAATAGAACACAACAGAATTGATTTTAGCATTTTCCACTGATCCAAGTAATGGCCGGGCACCCCAGTTCTGCTGTCAATAAAAGGAACCGGTTTAGCATAACACCTTTCCTGACGTCACTCAAACAAGCCATAACTTTTAAAACAAACATGGTGACAAAATGTGAAATTTATTTGATCTCATAATAACAAAAACATTTTTCCATGAAAAAGTAGAGAAGTTTTATTTATGATAAAAAAAATGTAAATTTCTATTTTTCTAATACAAAACAAAACATAATTAACTAATTTGTCTTCACCAAGCATGTTGGTAAATTTTGAGTCTTCACCCTATTTAATAACAATAATATTCTAGTTTTTTGGCTAACCCTAACCCTAACATGTAAACAGGCCATAAAATATCTGCAATAATTTATACTTAAGAGTGTGGGATCACTTTCCTGTATACATTTAGAATAAACCCTCATGTTCATGATTCAAGCATGTATTAGGGTAGTTCACTTATGATGGACTACCTGTACTCATGAATACAAGCCACATATGTCCACATTATGACACAATAAATCTATGTAATACTAAAAATCTGATAATATTGTTTGCTTGATTAGAACAATTCTCGAGATCATATAAAAGAGCAATAACATTTCAATCTTTGGCTTCTTCAGAACGATTCTTTAGTTTAAATTAAGAATAGCAATATCATATAACACCGTTTCATCATTTTACTCTTTGGCTTTCCTTTAGATGTTCTTTTGTCATAGTAGCTAACGATTTCTAACTGAAACGTTGATATAATTTAGTATCTCTTAATCGATTCTTTTTCTGTTAGACTGTGTCCATTTACACAATCTTGTATGATATTCTAGATTAACTTCTACCTAGTGGCGGCTGAATCAAATAATAATAATAATGATATATTAATTGAATACATAAGTATGAGTTAAGGTGTAAATAATTAAATTTAAATTCATTTTTTTTCACAGAAATCCATGTTTAAAGAACTTTTTAATGGATCATCATTTTCTGACAAATGCTGAAGAGGAAGTAAAGGACGAAGAAGAAGAAGAAGAACTGAAACATTTTGAATGCAACAACAAATAATAAGAGGATAACAGTCTACCTTAACAGATTTAAAATCTTGACTGAATATTATGGAAAAAATGTGATTCCTTTTGCTTAATTCTGTGGAGAAAATATAACTTGGACAAAAAGCACATTCTTGTGATATAAATATATATATATATATATATATATATATATATATATATATGATTCATCAACTTTCTTACTCGAGAAAATGCAACTTTAAATCATGCATGCAAGCAAGCTCACATCGGTAATGGTCATATTCTCATAAACAACGTGTCTCCTCATATTCAAGTGAAATGTATGTTATGGTTCAATTTTTTGAGTGAATTTAAGAAATCAATCTCGAACAAAATCAATGTTTTATAATACTCTTTAAAATAAGCTTTTAAATTAGGTTTCACAAATGATGAAGATACGTGTTTTAGTATGAGTATCACCTTTTAAAAAAATATAAATTTAATGTATTATTTGTAAAATTCAAGTTCATGTTATGTGAATCAGATTCAAAGATGTCAGAAGCTGAAAAGAAAAGGATCTTTAAATGGAAATTTAAACAAGTCTACATGGAAACATATTTTGATTATTGACTTGATTACACTTTTCAACATAGCTTTATAAATACTGGGGAATATTTATGCATTTCGTTAAATAGAATTTTCCTTAATATCAGAATGAATTTTGTATAGGTCTTATTTTCGTTAATGTCAAATTTAAAGTGCTATATAAAGTCAATAATGAGGAAAAACTTATATATATCTTCTTTTTCATTAAATATTTTCTATGACTTTGTGAATGTGAATAATTCATCTTTGATCGTGTTCAAGTAAAGAAAATCAGATAAATCAAAAGGCTTAAGAATTATAGTGCTAAAGAAATATTCTTATGAAATATGTGATTCATCATTTGCGAGTACTGCTAAATATTACAAGAAATGCAAAATGACACTGCAGTGACAGCATATTCTTGCAAAGTTTGGGATTCTTATTTCAAATATGAATAAAATTTATCAAGATACATTGAAAAATCATATGGACGGATATCCATAATTTTATTGAATATGTCACTTGTTTAGTTCAAATCTTTTGGTACATATGCGAACAGATACTCGAGAGAAGCTATGTGCTAGTAGAGTGTTCTTGTAGTAAGAAATATAGGTTAGGTGCACATTTACGAACACAAAGTGGAGAGAAATAATATTCTTGTATAGTGCATGACACTTTTTTTTAGTAAGAAAGACGGATTAGTTGCACATATGCAAACACACACTTCAGAAGAACTATATACCTGTACAGAGTGTGGCACTTCTTTTAGTAAGAAAAATAAATTAGTTAGACATATGAAAACACACACAAGAGAAAAGCCATATCCCTGTACAGTCTGTGGCTCCGCTTTTCGTGAGAAAAATAAATTACTTATACATATGCGAACACACACAGGAGAAAAGCCATATTCTTGTAATGTATGTGGCTCTTTTTTCAGTGTAAAAGTAAATTTGGTAAGGCATATGCAAACACACACTGGAGAAAGAGCATATTCTTGTAAAGTGTGTGGCTCTTCTTTTAGTCAGAAAGTAAATTTAGAACAACATGTTCGAATACACACTGGAGAAAAGCCATATACCTGTATAATGTGTTTTTCTTCTTTTAGTCAGAAACGAACATTAGAACAACATATGCGAACACACACTGGTGAAAAGCCACATTCTTGTAATGTGTGTGGCTACTCTTTTAGTGAGAATTATCAATTAGTTATACACATACGAACACACACGGGAGAAAAGCCATATTCTTGTACAGTGTGTTGCTCTTCTTTTAGTGAGAAACACAAATTAGTTATACATATGCGAACACACACTGGAGAAAAGCCATATTCTTGTGATATCTGTGGCTCTGATTTTAGTGTGAAAGTAAATTTAGTAAGACATATACGGGGACACACTGGAGAAAAGCCATATTCTTGTAAAGTATGTGATTCTTCTTTTAGTCAGAAAGGAAATTTAAAACAACATATGAGAATACACACTGGGGAAAAACCATATTCTTGTGCAGTGTGTGAATCTTCCTTTACACAAAAATCAAATTTACTTGTACACATGCAAAAACACACGTGAGAAATGAGTTTGAATTACCTACTAGACACCATTCTCGAGTGTCTTCGGTCTTTCTATACAAGAGTTTATCAGGATAACATGACATGATACTTTCCCTACAAGTAGACCCTGACCAAATATTTAAAATAACATTGTATTCACAGCACAAATAAAATCCCCTCGACACAGCTATACACTGGTTCATATGAGGAATAGTGCACCTTTCCCAAGTAATGTTACCTCAAGTAACAACACTTAGCTGGATACTCCACCAGACTAGATTAATTCTTGTCCTGGAATCCGGTAAGACCAAGAGACCACAAGAAAGATATACTATAACATAGTTCATGGGTCAATTGGGAAGAGGAAAATTAATATGTTTAACTTCTTTACTAACTCAATGTTTGACAGGTAAAGGAGAACATTAATTGAATATTCGAATATCTATGTATCTCATATAGAGATCAAGTGTTAGCCCCAGGAAGGGGCCCCTTGATTTCTGAGAACTTTGACTGAAGTAAAATGAAACAAAAAAGAAATACCAAAAACGATAAATTATAGTAAAGGATAATCCCTGAAAGACTAAGCTGTAGTGAAGTACAGATTGCAGCTTTAGAATGGACAATGTAAACCATTAAAAGAGCTCTTGGATATTAATTTAACTCGTAATAAACTTAAGTGTTAGCCCCAAGAGAAGGTCTCTTTATCTCCTCAAATTACCTGAACTAAAATAAGAAAAAAGAAAAAAGTCATATTTTGTAAAACTAAGTTGAACTTTTACTCAGAAATGCACTTTCCTCAATATATTCGGACACATGCCAGATATATGCCATATTAATTTTACCATTTAGTAAATAGCATTAAATATCGTTTGCAAAAATTATCCTGAAATTATATTTATAATGTTGACTTGAAAATATACATATTTTTATATTAATGTTATGATGAAATTAAAAGAGAATGTTAAACTTATTAGATTGCTCCATGTAAGATTTCTTTGAATAAAAAAGCCGCATTTTATTGTGAGACAATTTTGTAATTATATGCTTTTCTGGATTCAAACCATCAAATAGATAAACACTGAAAATATCAGGTTCCATTTAGATATGACTCTAAAAGTTCAATTTTAAAAATTAAAATGTTTTGAAAGGTTAATCAACGTTGACCAATGCTTTGTCAGAAAACTTATTGCTGTAATTTTTTCAATCTTTTTCTTGTCTGAAAATTTAAAAATAATATTGACTTCAAAATGTAATTCTACTTGCTTAGTTTCTGTAATAAAAGTTAAATAGAATGTTAAAATTATTTGACCAATCAATATAACTAATTTAATCCGTTTTTTTATAAATAAATGTTTACTTACTAAACTGTCAATATTTTCTTATAATTTCTTCTTTCACTACTTGTTCGTCTGATTATAATCGTTTGTTCTGTCTCTTTTTATTTGTTTTTATATTCTGATTTCTTGAAAATACTATCTGAGTTTAAATAGTTGATAGCTGTACTACTGAAACTATATTATGGTGGCAGCTAACGCCTATAGAGACAGATAACATGCGATGATATTAGTTATAACACTGCTTAAACATGTGTTTGAAAAGAAGTCAGTCCCATCCCTTGTATCATGTGCAATACATTCTACATTTTTACTCCAGCTACACCAGGAAAGGTTTTTTGAGAAGCATAATATTCATATTCTTTTCTGTTGATTAAGGCCAGCTGATTTGTTCTTGGCCTTTTGGCTACGATCAAAGTGTAGTATCTGTTCCGATGGATACTGCACCCTATACTGGTGTTGTCTTGTCCTTCGGGTCTTGATTTACGCCGGTCAATGGGTCTGTCTTGTGCAGTTCTGGGAGGTCCACCTTCCCAGGCTTTGCCTCCCCTCTTTGGGGAGGAGTAAGTTTATTGCTTACTGCCTGGGGCGTCTCTACCGGGGAATGCCGATGGGGCTGCCCAGGCAATTTTTAAACCCCACTTTCCCGACCCGACCTTGGGTCACATCTTACTTGTGGGAGTAAGATAAAAACTGGCCTTGTGCCTAACTCCTGGAGAGGAGTAAATCAATACCATATAGGATCTGAATAATTGGTGGAAGAATGAATAATACAAAAAGGTTATCACCTCTGCCCAAGAGGAGGCTAAGGAAAGTGTCCCAAAGTGGGGTGAAGCAATTCTCCAATAAGACGTGGAAAAGGAAAGGCGTGTATTTTTTAAAAATGCCATACTAAGAGGTGATATTACTTAGAAATCAGAAAATGTCTGTCTAGCTCAGACTCAAACTAAAGTTAAAAAAAAAAAAAAAGAAGCAGATACAACACTAATTATATCCAGAAGGATCGATCGAATTCGGGATATGTTTTATGATTGATGGGGGGTGATTAGACTTTGGGTGTACGTATATTGGGTTGGCGTTATCTTTTAGGTATGGTTCGTAGGTGTTTTTACTTAGTAGGCTTATCAACAATTCTAGCAACGAAAGCGTTTTTCAAAAATCAATCAACATTTACAATACAGCTCTAAAAAATAGTGGCTACCATAATACCGAAATTAAATATAAAAAACAGGACACCAATAATTACAACAAAATTAAAAATAAAAACAAAAGAAAAAGAAATATAATCTACTATACCCCTCCCTATAACCAGATGCTAAAAACTAAACTAGGCAAAAAATTCTTAAATCTGATTGAAAAACACTTCCCCGTAACCAACCCTCTACATAAAATATTCAATAAAAATAATCTAAAACTATCCTACAGCTGCTGTGAAAACCTAGAAATGATAATTAAGGCACACAACAACAAAATACTAAAAGACAACAACAGAGAAGAAAAAAATAAACAAAATGGAAAATATACACAAAATAACACTACGAAGAACAAAAATATAAACAATACTAATAGAAATAAACAAAACACTAAGAATAACCACCCGAATAGAAACGAAAAAGTTAGCAATGAAGAGAAAAGATGTAACTGCATAAATCGTAAACTTTGTCCACTACAAAATAAATGCCTAACTAAAAGTGTTGTATACCAAGCAACGATATTTGCCAACGAAAGACCAAATAACAAAAAATACTACATGGGTATGACATCCCTAGACTTTAAGACCAGATACTATGACCACAAAAGCACATTTAAAAACAAAGAACGTCGAACAAAAACAGCACTAGCTAACCATTATTGGGAGCTCAAAGAAAATGGACACTCACCAATAATTGAATGGAAAATAGTAAGACAGGCCAGTACATGTAAAAGCTTAGACGACCCGTGTAGATTATGCCTGAATGAAAAATATGAAATCCTAAATTTTAAAGATCCCCGAAACCTATTAAACTCTAGAAGCGAAATAGCAAACAGCTGTTTATACAGAAATAAATGTACCTTAGGATGATATATAATAAATTAAATTTAAAAAAAAATAATAAATAAATAAATAAAATAAATAAATAAATAAAAAACTGAACAAGTTAAAATTTAAAACCTAAAATAGAAATACAAGAAACCACGTGTTAAAATAAATTCGCCTACTGTATTGACAAAACAAAGGAAACAGGATATAGGAAACTCCATTGTTAACAAACAATAGGATTGACATAGGAGCGTCACCAACAAAGCCTTTGTTTGCGGGAAGCCCAACGATTGGCTGAGGGAACAACAAAGAATTTGATTGGTTAACTAGCAAGCCATGTATATAAAAACACCTGACAAAAATAACTCCATGCATTTAGCCTGACGATTCCCTCCGGGGATGAAACACGGGAGCCTCTGTGTAGCTTGATTGCCATATATTTTCATTGCTTACTACCTAGCTCTACTTACGTATCGAGCACTGTTGAAGTAAATACTGAAAACTGATACATAAAAACTTATATCTCCTTATAATATTTTATGTGGATACATGAAGTACTAATATATATATATATATATATATATATATATATATATATATATATATATATATATATATATATATTGGGGCAATATGTAAAGACTATATATATAAGAAAGGAAAGACATGCCAAAATCAGAGAGGCTTGAAAATCCACCAAAGTCGGATGAAATTGCCTTCAGGAAAGAAACTTAACAGCAACGTGCAGGCGCAAGCCCTGGTAAAAAGGGGGGGGGGGTGCGGAGCGAGAATTCACACCACAAAGCTCAGTCTGTCAAAACTATGGGTCCTCCTACTCAGGGCACAGAGTCTCAAAAAAGATAAAGTGGCATCAGGGAACAACAAGGAGGGCTAGCAAGATATTCACTCTGACATTTGCGAGATACTTCATTCAGCTATGAAGGAAGACGTGGACAAACGACTAAAATGCATGACGACAATAATAACCAGCATGGCGTCAAAGAGATTTGGTTATGTCGAACCACGCCTTACCCCGCCAACTGTAGGGCGAATAAAATTAAAGAACTTAGAAAAGAAATAAGATTCCTTAAAAAGCTCTTTAAAAATTCAGCTATAGAGGAACGTCAACCTCTCGAGTAGCTGCGGGAAATACTCAGAGGGAAATTAAAAACCATTTGGCGAGTTGAGTGGCATAGACAAAGAAGGAAAGAAAGATCGAAGAGGCGAGCCAATTTTCTTACCAACCCGTTTGGCTTAGCAAGAAAATTGTTAGGGAATAAGTGCAGTTGGCAATTGGAAGCATCAGAAGGAGAAATCAACACCTATCCCCGTAACTCCATTGGCGACCGTGAAAAAGAACATTGAATATAAATAACCATTTGATCCCTCAGAAGCCACCAGTATTCCCATTTGACACAGGACTGCCAACCTGAAGAGCGATTCAAGAAGTTGTGAAAGCATCAAGATTCACTTCAGGAACTGGTCTGAGCGGGGTACGTTACATGCTGTACAAACAGTATACAGGAATTCTCCAAAGCATATGAAAAATATTAAGAGTTATATGGAGCAGGATCGTGGAGCAGTGGAGATTGGCAGAAGGGGTATGGATTCCGAAGAAAGAATTATTAAAGAATCCTGTAGTATTTCCTTTCTTAATACCGAGTGCAAGATTTTGTCATGTTATTATCAAAGCGCCTTTTGAATTTCATTCTCAGAAATGGCTATATTGGTACATTACTCCAAAAAGGCGCGGTCGCCGGTATGCCAGACTTCCTGGCGCACACGGGAGTCTTACCACACCTCTTGAGAGATGCAAAGAAAAGCAAGATAGACCTGACAGTATTATGATTAGATCTCGCAAATGCCTATGCGTTCATACCACACAAACTGATGGGAGAAGCCCTAAATAGAGACATCAGGTGCCTTCAACAGTATGCAAACTAATAACCAACTACTATGAAGAATTCCAGCTGGAAGTAGTTTTTGGAATAACAGTGTCAAAATGGCAGAAACTGGAAAAGGGCATCATTACGGGTTGTACATTGTCTGCTGTCCTCTTCTCGTTGGCCATGAACATGCTGGTTAAAGCAGCTGAGGTGGAATGCCGAGGCCCATTGTCCAAGTCAAGTGCAACAATCATGGGCGATAGATGACTGTTGAAAGAGCTTGAAGAGAATATGACATGGGCCAGAATTAATTTCAAGCAAGCAAAGTCGAGGTCTCTTGTACTGATAAAAGGTAAGGGTCACAGATAAAGTCAGATTTGTGATCGCAGGGGCAACAATATTTACCCGAAGTGAAAAGCAGGTTAAGACCTTGGCCAAGACTTTCAACAGTAGTCTTAAGAACAGACACAATCCAGCAGAATATTAAAGACCTTGAGGAGTTACAGACCAAGATAGATACATCGGGATTGCCAGGGAGTTTTAAGGCATCGCTCTTTCAGCACACAGTATTGCCCGAATATTGTGGCCATTGCTCCTTCATGCTTTTGCTATTACCACCGTTGAAATCTTGGAGAGAACAATCATTAATCGGCCTATAAGATGGTTTGGTGTACTAAAATGCTTAAGCAGTGCGTTCCTCTGTGGTAACAGCAATACGTTGTAGCTTCCCTTCAGTAATCTGAATTTAGAATTTAAAGTAACAAGAACAAGAGGAAGGTTGCAGTATTCTGAATCCAGAGATACCAAAGTGGCGGCAGCTAGAGTTCAGATAAGATCTGGTAAGAAAAGGAAGGCTGAAGATGGGGATGCCAATGGCGGAAGAGAGGCTTACGCATAAGGCTATACTAGGCTCAGTAGCTAAAGGCAAAACGGTGTTGAGTTCTGCCCCATTTCCTAAATCAAAAATTCCAAAGGGAAAGAAAGATCCCAACTCCAGAATGACTTGCATGTGGGCACAGAAGAAGCGCTTTACTGTAAAATGGCCAGTCATGGTCAGCAGGGAGCCTGGACAAAATGGAAGACCGTTGAGATGAAAATAATTACCTGGTCAGAATGGTGGTGGTCAGATTTCACTGAGGTTCACTTCCTCATTTAATCGGTGTATGATATCCTGCCGAGCCCTATAGCAGCCATCAAGAAGGTCCACATAGAAACCGAGTGAGGGTTGCGCCGTGTATTCTCCATCGGGGATTGAACCCGAAGTGTTCCAGTTCCACAATGGAAACTTGTAACTTTCGTGATGCGATGAGAATTCACGTATATAAATGAGCATTGTTTTGCATGGCCGAATTTTCGTTGTCATAAAAAGAGTAGAAACTTTGCTCCAGGGAGGAGAACAGAAAAGTTGACGTTGGGACCACGTTGCGTGCCGAGAGAGAGATAAAAAGAAAGAGAAAAAAGGAACTCAATTTTCACGACTACAAGCTATTCCGATTTTTCTGTACTGCTTATTTGTGACATAATAGCGGACGGAAAGTTCAACCTAGAACTCATCCCTGACTTTGATGGATCTATGTCTGTGGTGGACTGCTTTGAGAGGGTGGATCTAATCTGACGTTTGTGTGGGGTTAAGCAGGTCGAGTTGGTCATTCCCCTTCGACTAAAGGGGGGCACTCTGGATGTTTACCAGCAGCTAAGGCCAATGTCGAGCAGACGAAGGATGCGCGTTACAAAGCTTTTGCAATTGACCCCATACAAACGTTTTACTACGCGGAAACGCGAGACCGTGGATGTCTTCTTTGCTGCATTGAAGAAGCTGGCCGTTCTGTTTAGAGCGTTGCATGAACAGACTGTCATATACGCATTTGTTGTCAGACTCTCCATCTGAGTGAAGCAACTCCTAAAGGCATCCATAAGCATAGAGGCGACATCGATAGAACAGTTACTTGAGCGTGCCCGAGCTATCATCAGGGATGAATCAGAACTTGAGGAGCATGTCGTAATGGCCACGCAGTCGGCCATGAGTGTGCTTAAAAATCTGCAGAGGATGGACCCACATGACACAGTAAATTGTTTCCGCTGTGGTCACATTGCAAAGGATTGCATGGACAGAAGACGGGGACGCCTACGGTGCTTCCAGTGTGGCAGGATCGGTAGACATGGCCTCAAGCTGTTAGGGAACCGAGTCAGGGGACATGATATCAGGGTCGCTCTGCTCCCCAGACAAGATGTAAACGAGGTGCAACCAATCATCACTGCATGTAAACCAAACGCCTTGCTCAGCGTTTCTTGATTCAGGCTGCTCCCGTGCAATAGTGAGCATAAGATAAAATAACAACGATAAATGACGAGACACAGGTATGCATTGGAGTAGCATTAGTAAAGATTTGCACGGACTCTGGTGTATCTGCTGAGGTCAATGTCCTCGTGACACGGCAATATATACTGGGATTTGACCTACTGCTAGGATATAATGCTATCAAGACACTGGATGGTGTTATCATTACACCCACTGGGACTGTGGAATTCCCTAACGCACCGGTGTGTGCCGCACTTTGTATTTATCGGCCAGACTTCAATGTAGAGTTTGATCAATGCCAAAAGATTTAGACTGCGTCGTGGAAATGGACGGATGATAAAGTACTAATCAAGCTATGGAATGACGTCACAGAATACGCCGTAGCCGCGAACGTTAAAGCCGCATATGAACAAAAGCTTGATGCCTGGTTGATCCCGTACCCCAATCAAGAGCTTGGACCAAAAAGTCTTATCCCTTTAATGGCAGTGGTACAACACAACAAATCAAAGGTGCGACCAGTCATGGACGATAGATGACTCTTGTGAGCTCAATCTATATATTGAGGCTTACACGACTGATGTCGATGTATGTGCAAGCAAGTTAAGGAAGTGGCGCCAGAAAGTATCGAATGTATCATTGCTCGATCTGCAGAAGGCCTATCTGCAGATGAAGGTCGGTCGACAAAACTTTATGGCCATTCCATATGGTGGTATTTCATGGCAAGAGATACTGCCTAACGAGACTTGGTTTGGGGTTGAACGTGGCACCACAGATCATGAACACCCTCGTTGGTGCTGTGTTATCCCAGGAGGAGACCATTGAAAAGTCAACATCGGCATACATTGACGACATTTACATCAATGAAGATGTCAAGTCGGCGACGCACATCCAAACGAAATTGGTAGAGTTTGGCCTAACGTGCAATGAACCAGAGCGGCTTGGAGACACAGCCCACGTACTAGGCCTGGAAGTCAGAGAGGAGGATGCACCCTGCGATGAATACGAGGAAATCTGATTTCTGGCATCCCTGAAGTTCTCACAAGAAGGACAATTTTTCCTTTTGCGGAAAACTCCTGGGAAACTTTCTAGTGTATGGTTGGCTTCCTGTGGCAGTGGGTGTAATAAAACGCAAGGCGAATGCGGTAACAAACATGTGGGACGATCAAACAAGTGATGCCCTTCTCGCCCGAATGATTGAAGAAAGTGTTGAGAGAGAAACTCACAAGGAGAGTGTTATGTGAATAGAGAGAAAAGGAATGTATGGGTTGACACTAGTTCACTAGCATTGGGAATCCTGTTGGCGAAGGATGGAGCCATGTTGGAGGATGCCTGTTGGTTGTGGCCTGCGAACAACGCCTAGCACATCAATCTGGTTGAGTTAGATGATGTGATGAAGGGCGTTAACATAGCACTACAATAGCAGGCAAAGATGTCGCACTTTCTTTGCGTCAATCACTGGGTGTCCGGCAGGCTGACTGGGAAAGCAAGAATATGCACCAAGGCAGCAAGAGAGATGTTAATGACGAAGGTTAGACACCTTAAAAAGTCTAGTCTGTGAGTATGGCCTGGTAGTCAGTGTAACATTGGACTCGTCATACTGCAACCTTGCTGGCCAGCTGACACGAGTGCCTCGCAAACGGTATGATGCAATTAAGATAGGTGCCGAGTCCGTTCATCAAACATGCGCTGCTACAGTGAGCGCGATGAGCCAGCAGCAAATAGAAAACATCCACACACAGAGCGGCATCCAGGCGTCAAGAGGACTCTGTATTTTGTAAGACGCGTAAATCTAACAGTGGCTAAATCAGAGGTGAAACAAGTCATCAAGCACTGTGAGATGTGTCAGTCAATTGACCCAGCACCAGCGCGATGACAAAAAGGGCGACTGGAAGCAAGTGATGCATGGCAAAGTGTGGAAATGGATATCACACATTATAATGGTAACCACTTTCTTACTCTCATCGACTATGGACCAACCCATTTTGCGGTTTGGTGACTAATTGCACGCCAATACTTATCAAGCGTTATTCGATAACTATTGCCAGTGCTTTACGAAAGGGGAGCACTTCATGAAATTTTGGCCGATAACGACACAGCATTTTGAAGCCAGCAAGTAAGACAGTTATTATGTGAATGGGGAGTGCAATTGCGGTTGTGATGCCCTTACGAAGCCACCGCAGCATAAAAAGGATTGCTGCCAGGAAGAAGCGCTCTGCTTGGGAAGCAGCCTAATGAAATCAAGTAACCAGGAAGGAACCCCTTAATATCTTCAAACAAACTGAAATTAATTTTTTTAAAAGAGAGAAAATCTATATTCTTGTAAAGTGTGTGACTCTGATTTTAGTTGGAAAGAAATATTAGTTAGACATGTACGGACACACACTGGAGAAAAGCCATATTCTTGTACAGTGAGTGATTCTTCTTTTACTCTAAAAGCACATTTGTCGTGACATATGCGAAAACACATTGGGGAAGACTTAAATGCCTACTAGATACCACTCTTCGGTCTCTCTGTACAGGGGTTTGTCAGAGACGCTGACATGAGGATACTTCCATTTGAAGTAAACCCTGACCAAATATTAAACAAAAATGGTGTGATGTCTCCTCAGCCATCAAGCACTCCCCGAACTGCAGACGGGGGCACCCCATCTATAAATAGAGGACAGCTTTGAATAACAAATTAGAAGTCGTTGAAAATGAGGAACGTACAAAATATGAATAAAACAAAAGTAAATACCGGCAGGCCGGTACCCAGGCTAAAAAGGGCCCGTCAACTCGTTCATACACCAGGTGGGAAGATGTAAGCAATGGTGTAAACCTACCTGCCTCTGTGAGTGGTGCTTCAGCCATAACAAAGGCAAATCAAGGTCAGCCATCAGACCTTGAGAAAAAAGGTCCTGGCCCCTATATCCATCAAATGCAGCAACAAAAAAAGGAACATAAGAGCTTTAAAAGCCCAACCATCGAATGCTGCACAAAAGAAGATGCTATTGTTTTGCTACCACTACTCAAAGTTTGAAACGTGGAGCAAAACATCCAATGAAATCCTGGCCGAAAAGATCAAATAATATACCCTCCCTGACGAGAAAAAAATACACCGGTTGCCTGCCGACGATCGCTTGTTTTCGAGATGGGCATATATATATATAACAGAAGATTAGAGCACTCTCATAAAAAATGCAACCGTAAGGGAGGTAGAAAAGGACTACCTTCCAATTAGAGAAGAAGAAAGTAGATGGAGACAAGAGTCTAAATGGGAGAGGGAAGAAAACTAGACATTGTTATGGTCTATGAAATATGCTCAGGCCAAATATACCAAACAAAAATAGAGGACAGAGATCTGGAGGGAAATATTCTTCCACTTTTGTTCAGGCAAGAGAAATGTTCCACCCCAAAAATTACCTGCCAAGGATATAACAGCATGAGCGTATTCAATAAGGCTGATCTGGACTATATGAAATCAGAAATAGCAGCCCCCATAAGAACTAAAGAATGTCCAGTTGAAAGCCCCATCAAAATTCTCACGATTCCCATCATCATTCAAAACACCACAGGTACAGCCCAAACCGCATCATTATTTACCCATGTATCCCACCACCATCAGTTGTCTATTTACAATCCCAAGATAACCCCTCACTGAACATTTCTTCCTCGCCACTATTACCGAACCCATTGTCAACAGCTGAATCTCCACCATTACCTCAGAAATTACCGGAACCAGATGATGAACAATTGGATTTGGAGGAGGAACTTGGTAATACCATTGAGGAAGTCCAGATGATGAGGCTGGAGGAAAAACCTTAACTGCTAAAAATTCAAGCCTCAAGAGCTACCAAGGCAATAATACAAAACATAAACATCGCTCTCTAAAGACTTGTTCCATCCAACATATCCCTCACGGAGCTGAATCAAGTAACATATGCTGCAGGGCTCTACATAGTCAGGAAAACACTCCATATATTCCAAAAACAATGGAAGTCCACAGCAGAAGACACAGCACCACCGTGGAAACTGAAGTTCCAGAAACAACTGAACCTTTACAGAAAGGAATTGTCTCAGATCAAACAATTCCTTGCTGCCCTTACAGTATGGAGGCGGCTGAGAAACACCATCTGCAGACTTAGTTTTGAATACAAAAGAAATTTAGAAGAAATTGAAAACGTTGCGAGGGAACTTCAAGGCAGGATTCCAGCACTTGCCAAAAGAATTCAAGAAAAAGATAGCAAGCACAGGGCGAAAGTTGAAAACAAACAGTTCAAAAAGAACGCAAGACTGTTCTACCGAAATTTGGTGGGAAAGAAAATCACGGTGGAAAAGCCATCGGAAAAGCAGGGGCTAGAAGACTATTGAAGGCCTCTGTTTGAGAATGAGGGACCATGCAATCAAGAGGCCATGTGGATCTTAGATGTAGCTCGAAGTAATGAAAGCAAACCAGAAATGCCAGAGATAACGTCTGGAATGATAAAACGAAAGTTGGATCAATTTCAGAATAACAAAAAACCTAGCATAGACAATATACCCAATTTCTGGCTGAAGAAACTAACAGCACTTCATAGCCATTGTAGTAGTTGCTTCACCAGACTGTTGAGAGGTTTGGAAACCACATCAGCATAACTAGTAAAAGGTAATACTACCCTCATCCCTAAAACGAGTGAGACACAAAACCCTACTAATTACAGACCGATCTGCTTCCCCACTACAACCTACAGACTTTTCACTGGCCTAGTTGCAGACAGCATCTACATACGCCTCTCTTCTAGAGCGTACCTTGAAAAAGAACAAGAAGGGTGTAGGAGGAAGTGTTTATGCACTAAGGATCAATAAAAGCATCCTTGATGACTGTATGAAGAGGCAGAGAAACCTAAGCATGGCGTGAATCGATTACTAAAAGGCATACGATAGTGTGCCCCACACATGATTTCTGCGCTGCCTTGAACTATATAAGATCCATCCAGTCATCAAGAATACCATGGCAGTACATATAAATATGTGGCAAACAACCATGGCATTAAGCCACAGTAATAGAACAATAAAAATCCCTGACATCAATATCCGAAGAGGAATCTTCCAAGGAGATAGCTTATCTACTCTACTCTTTTGCCTGGCGATTGATCCGTTAAGTAAATTATTAAACAGAAGCCGGAGCGCCTACAACCTGAGCCACGACCGCCAACAAGACCCAAACAAAAGAGTCAACCACCTGCTCTTCATAGATGATCTCAAGCCGACTCCTGCAGGTTGACCATACCTCCGCCAAAGATATTAAAATGAAGTTTAGTCTGGACAAATGTGTCAAGTGCTCCCTCAGAGCTGGGAAGAAGATCCAAATGGAAAACATACAGCTTGATGAAGATGCTGACATCAAAGACCTTGAATAAACGATTCAATTCAACATGCCAAGATTAGAGAAATAAAAGGCAGAGAATATGTATGCCGTGTTAGAAAAAATTGCAAAACACAGCTTACAAACAAAAACAAAGTAACTGCCATTAACCAACTAGCTATGCGAGTAATAACATACAGCTTTGGAATAATTGATTAGCTACAAAACGAAGATTAATAGACTAGACACTAAAACGAGAAAATGTTGACACTGTCCAGAGTAATGTACATAAACCAGTGTCTAACAAGGCTGTATGTGTCAAGGGGAGCATGAGGTATGGGTCTCTCAGAAATTGACCATCAACATCGAGTCACTATGTTGAGCACCGGTCAATATCTGATGAGCTCCCAAAACGCAAACTCTATGATCGTATGCCAACACCAAGAAATCAGAACAAGTAGAACAACCTGTATCACAAAACTGACCAAATATTTTGGACAGAACTGTCTTACAAATGAGGCAGAAACGAACAACAATCCTGCCACGGAAATAGCCGGATTAGTGGCCAGGAATACACCAAGACCTTCCATTGCAGAAAACTGGAAGAATGGAGCAACCAACAACGTACTAAATATTTCCTAGATGAACTATCCCATGAATATATAGATAAGGAAGGCTCTGTAGACTGGCTTAAAAATGATCGCTCTACTATGATCAGAAGAGAATGATAATGGCTGCCCAAGATCAAGGCTTGATGATCAATTCCTTTAAAAAGATGAGTAGTCTCAGTAACAATAACAAGTGCAGGTTCTGCCATACAGAAGTGGAGAGTATGAGCCACCTGACATCCAGTTGTAAGGTTCTCTTGAGGGATGGCTACTATACAATGCGACACAACAAAGTGTGCAAATATCTTAACCGGACTATATGTATAAAGTTGAATATCCAGTGTAGCAGTAAGTCCTTGGACCACATACCAGAAAGAACAGCTGAAAATTATCTATACACCAATCCATTATGACTATGCAATCACTACAGTTACATACCTAGAAAACGAAGCTGTTTAACCTAGCATAGTGATATAGGACAAAAAGGAGAACTTAGAAACCCTAGTTGAAGTCAATGTTCCTAATGATGCTGGCTTTAACAGAGCTAAAAGGGGAAAGATTACGAAATACCAAGGTCTTATGTACGACATGAAAAGAAACTGGAATTTGAGGAAGATCTCCATTATACCAGTAATTATAGGAGAAACGGGACTAATGAAAAATAATTTCAAAACCTACCTAGCGAATATACCTGATGAACCAAGTGGAAGAGAGATACAAACAATTGCACTTAAAGGGACTGTTAGAATCTTAAAGATATCTCTCGGCTGGAGTGTCTGAAATAGCAAGTGAATGTCTGGAATCCGGCAGGATGCCCCATCCCCAGCAATACAAAAAGATAAGAATTTTCTTTTAAAAAAAGAAGCCACATATTCTTGTAAAGTATGTGGATCTGTATTTAATTTGAAATCCAAATTAGTTAACCATATGCCAACCCACACTGGATAAAAGCCAGATTATTTAAAAGTCTGCAGTTATCTTTTTAGATTGAAAGCAGGTTTACTCAAAAACATGCAATGAATAAATCAGTTTAATTGCACATATGCAAACACACAACATGGTCCATGATAGAAATAAACTTCATGCCACTATGGGGCAACTCGTCTAATGAAAAATAATCTAATAAATTACTTAGATACAATCTCTAGAAGACCAAACTGTAGGGAAGTACAGATAGCAGCCCTAAAATAGACAACATCTATCCTTAAGAGAGTCCTCGGCTATAAAGTTAATTCATAGGGAAATCAAGTGTTAGCTTTTCAAACAAACTAAACTAGAGGGGAAAACACTCTTGTAAAATGAGTGATTTGTTTAGTCGGAAAGACACTTTAGTTAAATATATCCGAGAGAAGCCACATTTTTGTGCATTCTGTGGCTCTTTTTCACATGAATCAATTTTAGTTTTACACATTCGAAAAAACACATCAGACAATTCAAATCTTTTCAAAATGTCTGTATCTCTTTTTAATAATGAATCAAATTTGTGGGAATTCAAATGCACACCAGTGTATATGATTCTATATATAGCCAATTTAACCGGTTTTATATTAATAAATGTTTACTTTCCAAATGCTAACTTCTTTTATAGTTTCGTCCTTCACTTATATTTCGTCTTATTTAACTCCTGTTTTCTTTTTTCTCCTGTTTAAATGTATTAATGTTATTTTAGTTTTTATATCATATTTGTGTTCAAATGGGTGAGAGATGATGTACTAAATTATTGCACTCCAAAGAGAAATAATAAATGAGTATCAGATATGGATGATGATCAACGGCTGTTAAATGCAATAGCTGCAGTGTGCAAAGTCCGCTCCGAGTGTCTTATAGTTGGTGACCTAAATGCTCTATCAATTGACTGGGAGAAGTATTTCTGTCAACAAGGGAACCGTTTGACAACTCATTGCCCAACACAGTCGAAGGGAATTTCATTGTTCAGCATGTTTCGGCTGCAACTAGAGTTCGTCAGGGTTAGGTACAATCAATCTTTGACCTTGTATTCTCAAAGTATTTGTCAACACTGTCAGAGGTGAAAATCTTATGGCAGTTCAGTTACACAGAGGAATGTACAGAAAAGATCTCTACGGAGGAATGTTGAGGTGTTTGCTGGGATGAAAATGTCTTGACGCAAGCAGAGTCTGAGGGCAAGTCTTGAATAGACACAGTTAATTAAGAGTAAGGTGTAATATCTTTTCTGATATAACACTTCATCGTTTCTGTAGTCGGTCAGTGAAAATAACATCCTTCTGGACTGAGGCAATTTTCATTTTTGTCCCAACTCAGAATGGCCGTTTTAGAGACGCTGTATTTTTCCCCATATTAAACAATGACCTTGTGTCTAACTCTGTCCTTATTTGGGAGGCAAGTAAATAGAGACACAGTTGATTCACTCCGGTCCACTGAGAGGTCATTTTTTGGTAGTACAAACAAATTGTTGTAACAACACCGACCCCTGGTCTATCAACGAGAATTATGTGTGAAATAAAAAAAATTCATGACGTTTTTGTGGTGTTCATTGATTCTAGTACAGAAAAAATACCGCCACAAATGAAAAAAACTGTGGTAGGACTCGCTCCCAATCTTCATCTGGCAGCTTGAGTGACTTAAGAGGCAAATGGATTGTTTTCCAGATAACCCCTACATACAGTTTAGTTTGACCATTACCCTGTGCTGAATAGAGCGTGTAATTATTGTCAGTAATTAAATATTCTTTTACCTTTCAGGATATAAAACAACAGTCTGTGTGTGTTATGGTGATCTACCCTTTTGTGTCACTACATTATAAATAGAGGTTGTAACCGAGAGAGAGAGAGTCGCTATGTCCAATTCAGAAGCAGCCTTTGGCAACACATTAGTTCTGTACATTCTGTAAATATATACTCTTGTAAACTACCTTCTTTTTGTCTTATTTCTTTTCGGTCATTTAAAATACCAACACTCTGGCATTTCATTCATACTAAAAAAAGAGGTCCAGCCAATTTATGACTGTGGAATTTTGCATACCTAGACATGAATATAAAGATTGGAAATCTAGAATATTCATCAACAACAAATATAGATTTCGAGGGCCGTTGAGAGGGGTCCATTTTATCAATGTACCTTCAGTAGGTCTATAGAAATGTTTTTTTAGTTTAGAGGCGAAGAAACAGACACGTAAGAAAACTGTTCATAAGAATTGAGATCGATAGGAACAAGCATCTGTCCGAGCAGTGTTAGAGAAGCACTGTAAATTATTTAGGTCAGTGAAAATCCAAAGTTCCTCTTTACAGTTAAGCTGATCCCTAACAGTACATGCCGAGTCCATAGAAGCCATTAATGGGGCTTTCAGCTGTCAGTAGAACCATTCCATCATACCGTTTGAAGTGTGATGGTACGCTGAGGTCCCGATACATTTAGCACCAATCAATTTTTACTACTCAAAGAAGAGGCTCAACTTGAACTCGTCCACTGTCAGTAGTCAATGTGGCTGGGACTCAATTATTGCTTCAGCTGTAATATTTCTGAAAGGGGTCGTTTCCGGTCATCTCGGAAAACGATCAAATATGGTCAGCAGGTAAGAATAACCGTCGCAGACCAGCCAAGGTCTCACAATGTTCACATGGAAAACGAGCATCTGGGTTATCAAACGTACCAGCGGAGTCTTTACATGTCGATGGACTTTCAATTTCTGGCAAGCAACGCAAGAACGGCATCAAGCAGTAATTTTCTAATTTTTTAAAAAAATCTAGCCATTATATGTTTTTCTGTGATAGAAGCTCCTGGATATGAAATGCCATGTAAAGCCAAAATCAGTCTCACAATGATTCGATGGGACGAAAGGTTGTGGCACGTTCAAAGTGATGTAGCATAGAATTTGACCAATTGCAGTTGACAATGGCAAATACAATTAATTTTGAAACTCGCAAACTCAAGTGACTCTAAGCTGCATAAGTGAGATCTCTGTCGTTAGATGATGCCATCGATGTTATTGGTGAACACAAAAGAGCGTTCACCGTTGAATTCATTGAACCCGGAATATGTTGGATGTCATTTGCATATTGCGAGATTAAATCAAGTTGTCCTGTCTATATATATCCACTCATATCCCTTCTAAAGAATAACTTCACTAGATCAAAACACAATTGTGAGTCAGGATAAATCAATAGATGAACCATCCGCTGCATGAATAATAAATATTGTGCATTATATAAACATTTAAACTAACAGTAAACGGTTTATTATTTGAAAGAAATTAAGTGGTTCGACAATAGAGTACACTAAAATTACAAAAAAGTACAAAATTACAAAAGTACAATTTTTAAGAATTAATAACATTTTAAAATGTCACACATACATATACTTTTTTTTTCAATTTTCTTATCTTTTTGTTTTTGATGGGGATGGGGCATCCTACTGGATACCAGATATTTCTAAAACTCCAACCGAGAGATTTTTGTAGATTCTAACCTTCTCTTTAAGCACAATTGTTCGTATGCCTCTTGCACTTGGTTCACCTGGTATATTCGCCAAGTAGCTTACTCCTATAATTACTGGAATGATGAGTATCTTCCTAAGATTCCAGTTTCTTTTCATGCCGTACATAAAACCTTGGTATTTAGTTATCTTCTCCCTCTCAGCTCTATTTAAGCCAGCATCATTAGGGACACTTCAACTAAGGCTGCTACTTTCTCCATTTTGTCCCATATCACTATGTCAGGTTAAACAGCTCCGCTTTCTAGGTATGTAACTGTAGGGATTGCATAGTCATAGTGGTTGGTGTATAACTTATTTCCAATTGTTCTTTCTGGTATATGTTCCCAGGAATTACTGCTACACTGGATAGTCAACTTTTTACAGATGGTACAGTAGAGGTATATATATATATATATATATATATATATATATATATATATATATATATATATATATATATATATATCCTGAATAAAAATGTCAAGTTAAAACTAGACTCTGGTTTAGAGGTGTCGTTAATCAATCTGCATACATGGAAAAGGTTGGATAAACCAACCATGCTAAAAACTAACAAAATAGCCAGAACAGTGACTGGTGATTCAAGGGGAAATTATTACCAACTTTACTTTAAACAGAACTACCAAAAAATTGAAAATGTTCTTATTAAAAAATACCAACAATTTATTTGGCACAGACTGGATGAAACAGTTCAATCTCTGGGATTTAGCAATCAACACTTTTTGCCCCAAAATAAAAAATCTGACGACCGAATCAGAAAAATTAAAGAAGGAATTAAAAAAACTTTCCCTAAGTTTTTTTTTCTGGCGGTCTAGGTCGATGGAAATAGATGTCAGCAAAATTTGAACTGAAAGAGAATATTCAACCTGTATTTAAAAAAAGAATGTGCCTGTCGCCTCCTCAGAAAAAATAAACAAGGAATTAGACAGATTAGTAAGGACCAGTATTTTATCTAAAGTGGAGTATAGCCAATGAGGAGCACCTATGTAAAAAGAAAATCTTTAAAAATCTCCGTGTGCCGATATTTCAACAAAACTTAACCCAGCACTTAAGGGCTGCCATTATCCACTTCCACGGAAAAGGTCCTGCAGCAGTTCGTACATGTATATGTTAATACACCATCCTCATTATCTCCTACAGAAATAATGCTTGCATGTAAGATAAGATTAGTTTTCGACAAATTGCTGAAAAAAAAAAACAAGGACGAACCTCTATTGTACCAAGAAGACGTTACATCCCAGGGGAAAAGTATGTTTCAAGATGTTTAGAAATAGTATATCTTTCTGAGAACATGGTGCGATAGAAAAAGCAATTGGAAACATAGTTTACATAATCCGAGGCCCTCAGTTCTCCCATAAGAGATACCTAAATCAAATTAGAAAACAACTGTCGGATGACACCGGCAACACTTCTTATGAAGAAGTTATGGATACCATAGATAACACATTCGACATAGAGATATCCAAAGCAGCCCAAGAACAGTGACAATCTAAAAGGAAATGGAAGTCTCTGTATCTCATCATTATCAATCCAAAAAGGAAACGATACTGAGACTCTTGCGGAGGTAATGTTTAGTAGGTGGTGTTATGGTACCTACTTTACAGACTACATGAACTCTTCCACTTCACTAGAAATACCGGGAGCACATGCCTCTCGGTGTTAGCAGTCAGACAAACTTTCAACCACTCGCTGTGTGTGCTGTATTTATACTTTCTAATATACGTTGTTGCACTTAATCCTGAGCTCGTGTCTTCTTTCCGGATCCCTTACAGGTCCACAACAAAAACTGTTAATGATTTTTTCAGTGTTACACCGTTTATACTGTTACACCATTTTATGATGAATATAATAACAAATTAGAAAACTGACAGACTAACTTCTCCTTATATTTTTACATGTCTTCTCGCACTGGAAATTTATTGCAAAGATTTTATTTAAATTAAATTTACCACATAATTAGATTTTTTTAATAATATACTTTTAAAACAACTTGCCTACTCAGCTTAAACTGGCTTTAAGGTAAATCCCTTTACGAATAAACTGATCTATATTTATGTTATATGTTCCTTGAAATAATAATACACGTCGTTTCAATATATATATATATATATATATATATATATATATATATATATATATATATATATATATATATATATATATATATATATAGGGATTTACGGGACCCTCCAAAAAGGAGCTCGCTCCAGAAGCATGCTCTTTTTTGCTGGAGCAAAGAAGAAGAGGGGTCATTTTATATTCAGCGGGAGTGGAGCGGGAGCAACTCAATTTAGGACTAAAGAGCGGTGGTTTCATCGCTCCACGCTCCTCGCTCCAAAATTATTTGATTTTTTTAAAAACATTAGTTTTTTTTATTCAACAATAAAAAGTAAAAGAAAAAAGTATCAGCTAAACTCTTTGAGTTATTTTTTAAATTATATCTCTTGTAAATGTATATGAGATAAGGAGAGAGAGGGGGAGAGAGAAAGTGAGAGAGAGGGAGAAAGAACGAGAGTACACATGGAAACAGAACATCTGAACTTCTCAGATTTTTTTTACATCTACATGCTACATTTTTGATAGGACAGTTTTCTTAAGGCAGGAGACAATTTGACAACAAATGTCTTCAAATGCGCCAGTTAGTCTATAGATGTCTTTGAAGTTATTTTCTTAAAGGTTTGAACTTTTTTGTATTTATGACAAGGATGTTTATTTATTGCTGATTGAATAAATAAGCCAATTTTTCTTTTAATTTTAATTGAACTTTTATGGCACATTTTGAACGTCGTCCTTTTGGCGACATTTTGTTATTCTTAAATTCACAGCTAGTATGTTTTAACCTTTTCGTGTTTGCTTTAAAATTCGTTTAATTCCGTTAAAACTTGCTTTTGTAAATAGAATGTTCAAGGTTTTTTTGTGTGTGTAATAAAATGTTAATTCAGTAAAAATATCTTTAGTCCAAAGAAAAAAATATATTTAGTCCAAGGAAAAATATTTTTAGTCCAAGGAAAAAACCCCAATAAAACCAACATGGCCACCAGCGGTTAAAACCTGGAATTAAAGTTAGATTCTCAACACTTTTACTTCCAAAGAGAAATCACTTTGCGTCTTGTAACACGCTCGTCCACAACCCCCAAGATTCTAGTGTTACATCGAGTAAAATTACCAACTGGCAAACAAATTTGGAAATGCTACCAAAACATTAAAGCAGACAACTTATACAGGACTAAAGGATATCATAAATCATCATCAACGTTTTGTGTTTATGATGCTCTAACCGAGAAAGTTAGAGAAAAACTTTTGCGAAGCCTCGAAAAGTCTGTGCAATAGTTAAAAGTCAACATTCAAGAAGAAGAGCGATAGAGTAGGTTTTCAGAAAATTAAAGAGACGAAATTTAAAGGAACAGTTTCATAATAAGTCCGAATTTTTTATTATTTTATTTATCACAATATTTAAATATTTTAATGGAAAAAAACAGATGGTGGCATGCATCATCTTTATTGAAGTGATGTTAACATGAAAACAACAGAAATACACTATCTACCCTAAAGGCTGTGATCAAAGTGTAGTTTCTGTTGCAAATGATATCAACGGGCTATTCTCTATCACATGCTCTTTGGGAGAAGGTAGATAATCGCCTCAGGCGCTCTCAATAGGTAATATCGATGGGACCGACCACACCACTTTTTGGAGCAGTTAGACTGGACCACTCATGTCCAAAAATGACTGTGCTACATCGAGTTTTCAAGAGGAGGTAGGTATGCCTCCGAGATAGAATCAAAATGTAGTATCTTACTTTAGTTTAATCTTTACCGAGACTAAAATATTTTCAGGCTTCATTTCTGTCAGGGAATTTGGTTACCAGCCTGAACCACAGATTAGAAAAAGACAAGTTTGTCTAGCTTTTTTTCGAATCCCTTTTTTCCTTTCTAGCACCAGTTGGACAATTGTTTCTAAACCCCTTGGACAGTTTTATAGCTCCTCTTAGGCAGAATTAATTACATGTTTGTTTTACTCCAGGTGCGGGCAACCTCCGGCCCGCGGGCCACATCAGGCCCGCAAAGGCTCAGCGTCTGGCTCGCCATCCTGCTATGCTTTATTACTGCAATCCGGCACGCGGACCTCCCAGTAAAACTCATCTCATTTTGTAACATAGACGTTAAAGTAGGTTTCGATTCAGATTTACAGTGGGATGAAAATGTATAAATATCAGCGAGCGATGATGCATGTATATTTCATTTTTCTTTAACTATTAAGAGATAAAAATAGAAAAAGAGAAAGAGAGAGGCAAAGAGGAAACGTGAGACGAGGAAAGGGCATGAAACATAGAACTTAAGTGAGGTGTCTCAAATGCTGGATCAACTTGCTACTTCCCCGTCATTAGTTTTTATGATTCTAAAATGGCTCTTCGTCGGCGTCTTTATAACATCACATACAGAAGTCTCTTGATAAAAATATATCAGATTTGTAGAGTGTTCAATGCAATTTTTGTACAATTTATTTATGTAAACAAATATAGTAATTCTGAGATTTCGTTTTTCACTCCGGCCCATGATCTCCTTCCAAAAATCTCATCTGGCCCTCACTCTGAAAAGGTTGCCCGCCCCTATTTTACTCTATTGCTTTCATCCGATAGACAACTGAATTCATAGCCGAATTATGCAGTCTCCTTTTTCTGACCTTTTTTTAGTTCAATTCTGATCCTATGCAAATGTTCCAATTAAATAGCGAGCTGAGTGGCTTGGGCCAAATCGCAAGCAAAAACTCTGTAGGTAATGTTGGCTTTCAGTGTATATGATCACTGTATCACTGATGCGGCTGAAGTAAAAATGCAGGATTTATGCAGCATGTTTAAATGGAAAGGGTGCAATGATTCTTTTTCAACCATAATTTTGAGAAGTGTTTCACTTTTTTGGTACTTCTGCAGTTTACAAAACGTGCTATTTTTTAAGATAGGATTTTCAAGTTAAATCAAATTTTTACGATATCTTTTGTTTATTAAATTGTTATGTGAAAGTAAAGAATAGTTAACAAAGCCCCCTCCCCATGTTAAAAATGGGTTTCTAAATAATAACGTAAACTGCAGAAGTATCACCTTTTCTTGCCCCTCTTGTATACGGGATTATTATATATTTGTTTTCTTTTTTATTCGATTCTTAATTTAAGATCATATCGAGAAGATACAGTTTCTTCTCAATATTTAGCGTGACATTTGTGTTCCATGCAAATATTTCAGTTAAAAAGTAAGCTGAATGGTGTGGCCCCAATCCTGTGAAAATTCTATGCAACTCATAGGGGTCAACAAATCTTCAGTGTACATTACTGTCCTGTATCACTTATGCAACTGGAGTATACCTGCAGAATTAATGCTGTATGCTTCGATGAAGAGGGGCCATGACTCCTTTACATACCTAAGTTTAAGCAGTGTTGTCACCAACATCACTGCAGGTTACCTGTCTCTATAGCCGTCTCTGAGTTAGCATCCTTCATATTAATCTTCAAAAGAGCATCAACCGCCACCAATTTAACTCAAATATTATTTTTAAGAAATTTAAATAACCTTTTACAAAAAAGGCAAAATAAAAAGTAGGAATTAAATCAGAAACACTGAAAGTAAAAAGAAGCTATAAAATATTGGTCATTACACAATTATTTATATAAAACTGATTAAATCGCTTGTTGATTTATCAAATCATTTTAGCATTCTGTTCTAATTTCATCATAAAAGATACAGCAAGTACATTTTTACATCAACTTTTATATTCTCTTTCAGTAGTGAGATGCCAATCAAGCTACTCGTTGGTCCGATATGATAACCATTTCGCAAATTTACATCTTGGAAAATAAACTTTTGGTATCATTTGTGAATGGTATAAAATTTGAGTTACCAAAGTGTTGAAAAGGTAGTCAAGTTATCCACAAGTTGATGCTATTTCTTCAACTAAGAGAACAAGTTTTTTGTAGTACTATTGGATATAGCAACACAAACCTTTCTATGCTTATAGAAATTTGATGAGTCAAGCAAAAAGTAAGCATTTAATGAGCATATAGTAAACATAAACATTTTCAAAGTTGGTAATTAGTAGAGATAATTTTCTGTTTAGTTTTTATTTTTCAACTTTTTGTAACAATAGATGCTTTAGGGATGTTCAAATCAAGGGAGGCGCAATAGCGCTCTATCCCTTAATAGACCTCAAAAACGGCCTATGCTGGAAATCTCATTTCTTTGATCAATCATAACTCAAAAACCAATGAACCAAATTAGTTAAAACTTTGCACAAAATTTTTTTTGATAGGTTATATAAGTGTGTAGAATTTCAGCATCATTAGTCAAGGCAACCCAGAGATCCAGAAAGGTCAGGCATGATTTTGTGTTATCCGTGTGTACGTACGTACGTACGTACGTATGTGCCACCCTGTATCTCATCAACTATTTGATGGATTCAGCTGATTTTTGGCAGAGATAGAGGTTCTAGTGTATAGTTGATGGCATTTAAATTTCAGTTTACCATATACCTTAGTTTTCCAGAAAATTCCAAAAAAACGTAAAAATGACCATTGTATTGAGCGAACGCACACAGACAACAACGCACACACAGACACAATGCATCAACTTTTTCACTGTCTTACGCATACCCCACTGACCCTAACCCTAACGACGGGGTCAAAGCTAGCGCGGGTCCCAATGTAACAAAACACCCTCTATTTGTTAGTAAGTTACGCTTGCTTTATTATGAGCAACCCCACCCCCCGGATAAGAGTGAAATAATTTTAAAAAATAATAATTTGAATTCAAATAACGTGTGTACGATGGACACTCTGCTAAAAAGGGTTGATATATTGTAAAAACTGGCAGGCTTACCGAAAGAAAACGAAACTGTACTTGTTACTTTCGTCTCTTTCGTTTTTGTTACATATTTTTAAAAACTTTTTGCGATTTATTTATTTGTTTTTCTTGCATTTTCACTTTTCAATTACGTTTAGTCTCTCTCTCTATTTTATCTCTTTCACTCTCTTACAAACACACACACTCTCTTTCTTTCGTACGCGCACTCTGTGTTTCACTGAAAAAAAAAAAACAGTGCTTAATGTGAGTTAAAAAAAAAAAAATAATACTGGTTGTTTCTCGAACCAAAAGAAAGGAAATAAATGGTTTTAACGTTTGAAGTTATCGTCTGCCAGCGTTCGCGTTGGCACAGCTCGTAAGGAGTTTTATTAGTTTCATTAGTTTTATTCGTAAATATTCTAAATATATTTCAAGAACAGATATTGGATTTTTTTATATATGTAGAAGTATTTGAAGCACAGAAATTCATAGAAGCTACCTTTATTTTTGATAATGTTACATTGTAAAATGAAAATATTTCACATTTCTCTCTCTCGTCGTTCAAATGTTTTACCGAAGAAAAAGTGCATAAACGTCGTCTCCTTCCACGCTGAAGTGACAGTAGCGAGCGGGGTCAGTTAATGATTTAATTAAGTTAATTTTTATCTATTTAACAAAGTCATTTAGTTAGCTCAGTGGTAAAGTCACAGCTTTTCAGCTAGATCTTACGGTTTCGATTCCAAGTCTCTCCGTCCAACTTATTTGTTGTTTATTTATTTATTGAATTTCTTTAGGAGTGTGACACACGTACGTACACCTTAACGTATTAATATATAGATATGGCGGTTTCAATGGAGGGGGGAATCCTATTTTGATTTACCATTCCTACAGGGCGCCACATAGAACAGTTTTATACAGGTAATTCATCAACTTCTTGTCAATTTTTCTTTTTGGTTTCTTGCTCAGAAAAGTACTGATTTTACAAGAATAAACCATAATTCTAAACTACACCTAACATCTTTTTTAAACATAACTCAATCCCATAACTAAATTACATTTTAGCATAGGAATAAGAAAGCCTTAGAGAAAACGACGTTCATTAACTCACAGTTAATATAAGTATATATATTAACTGTGAAAAAAATTTGTTCTAGTTTGAATTGTATCATAAGTAAATATACACTCATCATAATTTAAAAAAAATATTTACCTGTGAATATTGGAAGAAACATTGATTAGTCAAACTACCAACTATATCAGTTATGAGAAGGCATTGTATTGAGGCATAGCCTTTACAAAAGTAGTGACATTCTATGAAAAATGCCAGTATACTGAAATCATATGCCCTTAATAGGGTTAAGATGAAAATGCATATACACTAAACACTAAATGTACAAAAGCAAAGAAATTCTAAAATTTTTACACTTTTATTGTCATTAAGGGTATGCGAGCACAATAGGGCTATGTATTTTACTGGTAGGAATTTTTTTCAGCGTAAAACATCGAACAAGAATTAATCGTTTATACAAAATCTTTTGGGCTTTTCCGAAGAGAATTCGACTGGAACTCATCGTCTTCTTTTATTGACAAACGTTCTGATCGATCTGATGTTCTTATGGAAGCTACCTAATATCGACTGGGCCTAGGTCGATCCAGTAAGAACTTAGACTTTGGCTGTAGGCTACGTGTTGAACCCTTAGGCAAGGTTACAAAGTAAGAACCGAAATAAAGTGTCATTCTACCGAAATAAAGTGCTTATATTTATCATATTAGAGCCGTACAGTACTGTTTTTAGTTCAGATAAAACGAACATTTCAGAGAAATGAAAATACCAAGGTTTACAGTTCACATTTTTTAATTTATAAGATTTAAAATTCTTGTTTGAGGATCTTTAATCTGAATTGTAAAAAAATGTATTGTATTGTTGAAAAAATTCAGTAAAAATCGTTTATATATTAAAAAAAAATGGTGAAAGTTGTTAATTCTAATAAATTAAAGTGTGAAACATAAAATTGACTTATATACAACAAGAATCCCTTCATTTTCCTTAATACATAACAATGCTGCTAGTGTCGTATGAATAATGGTTTCACTTGGGCGTGATTGATAAGGATACTATAAAGGTAAGTAAAATACCAGTTAAAATGTTTATTGGCAATGCTTATATTAACAGTGCTAAAATAGTAACAATGTTTATATTTTTTATAAGAAAAATTCCTACCAGTAAAATACATAGCCCTGTTGTGCTCGCATACCCTTAATGACAATAAAAGTGTAAAAATTTGGGAATTTCTTTGCTTTTGTACATTTAGTGTTTAGTGTATATGCATTTTCATCTTAACCCTATTAAGGGCATATGATTTCAGTATACTGGCATTTTTCATGGAATTAAACTTAGGGTTTATAAATCAAATTGATTTAAAGCACAGCAACATCCATTTTTGCTTCTTTTGTCATAAAAGAAAATCAGCAGTTTTCCAATGTTATAAAATGTTACCGCTTAATTAATGAGTTTGGGTAAAAAAATTAACAGTCATATTTTAATTCTAGTTATATTTTATTCGTTGTATTTTAATATTATGAAAACAAGTACTTTGGTGGAATACTTGATTGATATTTTCAGACTATTTGATGTTATTTCCTCAAACAATGGTGCAAGTGGGAGATCTAGTTTTTTATATCACTATTTATTATAGCAACATTTTCAATGCTAAATGTTAATTGAATTTTTAAAAAATTAAACTTAAACGAACTATCCAAATGCTCAACTATATTTTATTCATGGGGAAATAAACATTCATATACTTTTGGAAAATACATTTTTCCGTGAATGTCCACGTATGCATCACTAAAGTTGATTCATATGTGAAGACAAGGTAAATATATCATAGAATATGGGTACTCTTCAGTTTGTACGGTAGACAGTATATGTATCACAAAGTTTCCCTCTGAAAGAAAGAACGTGTTTGAATATGGCTTATAGCGAGTAAAGAAAGAGCCACATGAGTATGTAGCGTTTTCTAATGTAGAATCTTTCCTGAATTATTGTTTAACTAAGCTACTATTCGCAATAAAAACGCCACACAATGTACAAAACTATAGCTACTCTCCAATGAGTGTTTGTGTTAATGCAACTAATGAGTTTCTCCGACTAAAAGAAGAACAGCACACTTAACAGGAATGTGGCTTTGCTCCAGTGTGTTTTCGCATATGTGCAACTAGCGATTTTTTATAAGTGAAAGAAGAGTCACACATTTCACAAGAATATGGCTTTTCTCCAGTGTGTGTTCGCATATGTTTGAC
Organism: Sepiola atlantica; assembly: GCA_963556195.1. NCBI lineage: Eukaryota > Metazoa > Mollusca > Cephalopoda > Sepiida > Sepiolidae > Sepiola > Sepiola atlantica. Next base: position 143,995,581 of record OY744517.1, on the reverse strand, counting down.
TAAACTCCCATTCTCACTAAAAGATGAGCCACAAACTCTACAAAAATATGGCTTTTCTCCAGTGTGTGTTCGCATATGTGTAACTAAATTTCCTTTCTCGCTAAAAGAAGATCCACACACCATACAAGAATATGGCTTCTCTCCAGTGTGTGTTCGCACATGCCGAACTAATGATATTTTTTGACTAAAACAAGAGCTACACAGTTTACAAGAATACGGCTTTTCTCCAGTGTGTGTTCGCATATGTGTCAATAAATGGGCTTCCTGAGTAAAAGAAGAGCCACACATTGTACAACAATATGCCTTTTCATCAGAGTGTATACGCACATGTGCAACTAATGATTTTTCATGACTAAAAGAAGTCCCGCACACTTTACAAAAATATGACTTTTCTCCGGTGTGTGTTCGCATATGTTTAACTAAGCTATGTGAAACTAACGATTCTTTATAAGTAAAAGAAGAATAACATATTTCACAAGAATATGGCTTTTCTTTAGTGTGTGTTCGCATATGTTTAACTAAATTTGATCTCTCTCTAAAAGAAGAGCAACACACTGTACAAGAATATGGCTTTTCTCCAGTGTGTGTACGCATATGACTAACTAACGAAATTTTTTGACTAAATGAAGACCCACAAATTTTACAAAAATATGGCTTTTCGCCAGTGTGTGTTCGCATATGTGTTAATAAATGTGATTTCTGAGTAAAAGACGAGCCACACACTCTACAAGAATATGGCTTTTCTCCAGTGTGTGTTCGTATATGTGCAACTAAACTCCCATTCTCAATAAACGAAGAAGCACACACTGTACAATGATATGGCTTCTCTCCAGTGTGTGTACGCATATGTTTAACTAAGCTACCATTCTCACTAAAAGAAGAGTCACAAACATTACAAGAATATGGCTTTTCCCCAGTGTGTGTTCGCATATGCGTCAATAGATGTGCTTTTTGAGTAAAAGAAGAGCCACACACTTCACAAGAATATGGCTTCTCTCCAGTGTGTGTTCGCATATGTATCAAAAGGGCCGAGTTACTTGAACCAGAGAAGCTACATATTCGACAAGAATATGGATTCTCCTCAGTATAATTTTCCATGTGTCCTGCCTTAATTGACATATATTTAAAAGTATCACAAAATTTTCAAGAATATCGTTTAACTGCTGTCAAATTTTGAAATTCTTTGAATGTACTTAAAAATGATGACTTATTCGTGTCCACACATTTAAGTTCATAAAAATATTCAATGAAAAGATAATTTATATATAAAAATTTAATAAGTTGTTTCTTTTTTCGACTTTATGTCTCATTTTAAATTTCACATATATAAAAACAAAATTCATAGAAAATTTATGAGAGTAAAGTATTTAACTTGTATAAATTTGTCTGTAGTATTTGTAATGCTTTGTTGAAAATTCAATAATAAAACATGAATTTGAAGACAGATTTTACAAATAATTGACAATTTTCTATGAAGTCGTTCTCGTACTAAAACATTTATAACTGTTTTCCATTATTTTTCAAGCCTTATTTAAAAGCTTATTGAAAACCGTATTAAGAAACATTGATTTCATTCAAGATTGATTTTTAAAAGATTTTTCTTTTAACTTTGAACAATAAATCACGTTTCACTTGACAATTAAGAGAGACAAATTTTTTATGACCTTTTTCCAGTGTGAGACTTTATGTATGATTTAAATTTGCATTTTCCAGTAAGAAAATACATATATTTCGCAAGAAGCTGTTTTTCTCCAATTTGTATTTTCATCCTGGAATCAGGTGAAAGCAATCACAGTTGTCACCAAGTAGACTGTTATCTTCTTTTTGGTTTTTGTAACATTCACAATATTTTAGTCATTGTACTCTTTGGTCTTCATGTGTCTTTTGTTAGAAAATTATGATCATCTGTGAAAAAAATCAAATTTGAATGTCATTATTTATACTCCAATTCATACATAAACACTTTATTTATTTATCATCATTATTGTAATATTTATCCTACAAGCATTATGTAGAATTCGGTTTTTAAAATCATACTAGACTGTTGAGTTAACGATAAAGGCATTAATTAAGCTATATTAAAGAGTGAATAACTTTTATAGATTGTGAGTTCAATCCTTGGTGAAGGAAGTTGAAAAAATGTCTAAATGATCTGTAACAGTAGATTACATAAATGGTTCAATTAGAAATGTTACCAAATAAAACATTTTTGAATTTGGGAACTGTAACAAACGATGCATTTCGAAAGTTACAGATTAACACAAAGAATCACCACATAAAATATTTTTCTTTAAAACTTTGTTGAAAAAACCTTTAATAATAAATTTTTGAATTGCAACTTAATAAATAATTAAATACTGGACTTAATTTAATGTGAAATTTAAAAGCTTCTGAATTTATTTCGCTGACACCCTTTTATGTGTTGCTTATTCATATTCTTTATTTAACATGTTTCTGGTTTATACTTTTTATATAAAATATAAAAAATGATTATATCTATTTAATTTTATATTAAAATAGGCTTAATTTTTTTCAAAAGAGTTTTTCAATCACTGTGACACTTTGTTGTAATTTTAAAGTCAGTGTTTTCATTCATGGTTTTTACATGTATACTACATAGGTAGATACATTATTTGACATTTTCTGCTGTTTGTTTAAACTGCTCGTTTTAAGTGTTGATGACTATAATGTGAAGTGCAACAAAGAACATTAAATAAATTAAAGCAAATAATCTGCATTCGTCCTCTTAAAAATAATATTATTTTCTGTTTTTATTTTAGGAAATGTGTTTGAATAACAAAATCATGTGCATTTTAAATTAAATAAATTTCCATATCTTACATTATTTTAACAATTATAAAAAGAAACTCTTACTATTTTTCTTTTGATGCAAAATACGTAAAATTTAATAATTTAGTTACCAATGGAAGAAATAGAATATTTGAAAGATCAGAAAGCTTAACAGGGACCCAAGGGCACATTCCAGCTTAGACCTATAGACAAAACTACAATACAATATGTAACAGGGAAGCAGAGAGATGTGGAACTCAAAAAGAATTAGTTTCATCAACTAATAATGAGTCAACATCTCACTCCTAATAGTCTTTTAACTGAAGGATTTTGAGCCCCAAAGACTTCCTATTGGTCCTTACAGCTTTATAAAGATTTTACGACATACTGTCGAGCTAATCAGGAATGATGTTTCTTTCAATCTTGAAGTGAGCTTTTAGACTTGGAGACCATGGGGCCTTCTGAAACCTAGTGTTGATATTAAAAATCATTTTCATTGATGATGGTAAAGTAGATAGAGAAAACGCAAGAATGACAGCAAATGTCCATCAAAGACATGGAAAAATTTTTTTATTGGGATTGATAGAAGAAATGACAAAGACATGCTGTTGTATAAAACAACTGTGAAACCAAATGGAGACAAAATAGTAAAAAGAGCAAAGTGACCACAACACTACTTCCACAAATGGGATGGAATATCTCAATCATGAAGTTATTCTTAATACTGATGCAACTGTTACTCTTCTTGCAGGTAAAATTGCTGATCTTTTAAAAGAATTCAACAGTGTTGCTACAATTAAGGCTGGTATATAGGACAACGTCAATATAAATTCAACTTGTGAGGCTGAAAATCTTGCGAAAAAGATACAGAGAAGGTTAAACACCATTGGTTGCTCTGAGTATCAAAACGAACTCCCTTTAGAGCTCTTTTCAGGTACGTTGAAAGTAATCAATAAGCCTTACCAATTTCACAATTTGTTCGAGATACATCATGCAATAAATCTACCTAGCAGACCAGAAGCTACAAGTAGTTGCTAAATAGTAGGTTGTGAATAAGTGTGAGACGAATACTCTGGGAACCCAATTTACATAACATATAGTCACAGCATCTCAGTGACAGAATATTAATTTATTATAAGCTGCTTATAAAATAGTATACAAATCAATAATAGTGTTATCCGATTACTATATATATGGTATTTCAAAATATTATGTTGTATCATAGTATTAAAAAGTGTAAGTTGTTATTTATGTTAATATAGTTAGGATATTCATATATATATATATATATATATATATATATATATATATATATATATATAAGGCTACATTCCAGTGACCAAGATTTTATTCCTGTTTCAAAACAAAAAAATTGGTATATATTTACGAACCGTTTTGTTACATAGAATATCCAACATTAGCATGTCAATCCAGGATCTTTAATCTATGGACTCCTTAGAAACCAAAAAGTTCTTCAGAGAAAATACATAGCGAGGCAGTAAAATAAAAACCACAAAAAAAAAACAAATAACTCACACTGATTATATTTTCACTCAAAGAGAGACAGAAATTGATACCCAGAAAGAGTATCCTGTATTATGAAGTAAAGCCATGACAAAATATGCACAATATTGTCCAGGATAAAAAGGCCAGAAGGGTTAATAGTTAATTTGTTGAAAGTTAATTTTTTAAAAATTCCTTTATCAATAAATAAATAATAATCATTATATAAAATATGGAATTTAGAGGATAATTGAAAAGAGAATCATTTCAAAGTGATAGATATACAAAACCACATGGCCCTAAGGAAAGTCAATCATAAAAATGCAGCGTATAACCATAAAATTAAAGGGAGAAAATATATAAATTACCAAAACAACAAATATCCATAGAGTGATGTTTTATAATCATTTTAAAAGAACATACGATAAGTAAGTGGGTTACAAACGCCAAAAGATCTATTTATTTACAGAAAGGGCATATATATATATATATATATATATATATATATATATATATATATATATATATATATATATATATATCACTAAAGATGCCGTTTTAAAATGATAACTCTTTAATTATTAATTGCTAATTTCGATTGCTTTCAATAGTTATTTTTTATAAACATTTAATATAATAACCACAACTTTTCTTTTAAAATAAAAGAGCTCGGAAGTGCATATATATATATATATATATATATATATATATATATATATATATATATATATATATATATATATATATATATATATATATAAAGATCCCCATGGTAATTTATAAAAAGAAAATAATGTTTTTTGTCCGCTTAGTCTTCCATAGTTCTCTTCTTTATCGTAATTTGTCAATCATTAAAATCTTTTAATTTTTGGGCATGAAAACTAATCTAACAGTTAGCCCACCTTGGAATTAAATGATTTCACATTTATTTTAAGGTAGGAAACATTGTTTTCTTAAATACCATACACATCATACTTAAATGAATTAAAAGATTTTTCTCAACTCAAAATGTCCCAGTGGAATCATTTGGGGGGGGGGGATTAAAAAATCGAAAGTTCATATTTTTTATAATCAGGTCAGCCAGAATTGTAGAAATCGAAATTTTTTATTGGATAAAAATTAAATTATCTTTATTTGTATTTTAAATATTAAGACAAAGGTAATTAAATACTGCAAAGAAAAAATAAGAAAAAGTGTGTAAAAAAACGTACCTTGCATTGGAGGTAATTGAATGTGAAAAAAGTGAGAAAAAAAGCAAAAAACAAAATGATTTCTTTTTGTTTTGTGTTGAAAAGAGAAAACAATTGGTCGGTTTGTTGTGATTTTTCTTTTGTGTGCCCGATTCAGTAAACAATAAAAGATTGAAAAGAAAATTAAAAGAAAGAAAAACACCATTTAAATGTAAACTTTTTTAAAGAAAACATTTCACTTATTAAAAAGGAAGATCATCATGAAGCGGTGTGAAACATTAAGTTCCTTGTGTTAAAAATTCCGCTCATTAGTTTCGTGTAGTAGGAAACGGTTTGTATGATTTGCTATCAGATTTTTAGAGCGCATTTGTCTATTCTTAAGGCGACAATAATTAAAAATGAATACGAATTAAACAAAATGCTTTTTGTATTATGCGAAAACTCTTTTGACTGACATTTTTTACATTAATTAAATTAACATAATGACACAATTGGGGAGGAGGTCATATTTTTAATTTTTAATTCTACCAGAAGCCGTGCTGAGCCTGCAGACAGCCAAACAGTTCAAGGCATGCATCGTGGCCGCTGATATTTAAATAATTACCCCTGACTTCAGCAGCGAAAGATGCGTAGGGGGTACGAATGCCTGTTATCATACGCACCAGAGGGGCATCGCTTACGTTATCATCCCAGTTCAATGTAACGGCGGTAGCACGACATATAATGAAGCCTTTCGCCACTCTGAGCAATCCACATACAGGAAAGTGACAACAATTTTCCACACGTGCTAAAAATGCTTCTCCGTATCATAGTCGAAGTAACGCTCACAGCACTACTTTCTCGTTGCCATAGTAGTCTGTAGCAGTTTGCTACAGGTCGGCACACAGCCGCCATATTGTTTAAATATCAATGACTTCTTAGCTGCCCGCTGATTGGTTCAGGCAATCTACTTCCTCCTTGACTTGACCAATCAGTGGCCTTCTCTTAGGCGAATCTAGGATGGCTAGCATAACTATATAAACACTTGAGCACCATCCGATCTTTCTCTCTCTCTCTTTTCTTCTACGGCACAAGACGCCTCTTCTCTCTCTTTTTCTTCTGCAACACGAGACGCCTCTTCTCTCTCTTTCCTTCTTTGGCACTGCCAAACACACATCCCCCTCTCTGGGGACGCAACAGATGTGGGGGTACTAACGAATTCTATTCTTGTTAAACATGAAAGAACGAGCAAATTACGCCAGTAACCAACACAACAAAAGATTTTAAAAAGTGAGAACCCAGCACTCAAACAGTTATATAAACAATAACAATTTATTGAACATATTTAGCACATAACATTTGTAACTATTCTCAATAAAAGTCTCTTTGTTTTTGTTTTGTGTAGAATGTCTCTTTCACAGTTTTAATGTTGAACTTCTTTTGCTGTTCAAAGCTATTTCCCTTAACGGGTTTTTTTGTTGAAAACCTCGCGTGTTTGGATGTACGTATAAGAAATAGAGAAAAATGAGCCGTCTCCTAACCCCTTTTTTTCACTGTGTTAGCATTTGTGTGCGTGTCGCTCTGTTGTTAGTGCGAGGACACGGGTGTGTGTGTTTGACATTAATTTGTAGAGAGAAAAATAGGCACAAGCTTACTAGTGTTCTGTGTCCGCGAGGAGGAAAGAGGAAACGGTGTGGAGTCGAGAGTGAGACAGCAGCAGGCTGCCACAGTGGTTTAGAGGTCTGTTGACAGGACCGTCTTAATCGCTGGTGGTAGGGAAAAGAGAAAAAGAGAGTGATTTTGTCACGGCTGTTGGTTTTATTTTGTTTACCCCTGGTTTGGCGGACGTATTAGTAGACAATCACGTGATCAATATTTTTGCCGTTTTCAGCGCCTTTTTGCGAGACAACTTCTGGGAGCCGATTTTCATGGCTAGTTTGAGCGTTTTGTTGTTGAAGTGAGTTTGCTATTGCTTTGTGTTTTTCTGCTTACGCCGGTATGATAACATATTAGGATGTCAATCCGATACAGACATCTTCCCGGGCCTTTGGCCCTGGGTTCGACTTTGACAAGACAAGAAGCCAAAATGGCTACTGCCGCATACACTTGAAATTAATATCCGCTCTCTCTTTTTCTTGCCTCTCTTGCGTGTAGACGACTACTACACCTGACCAGGCCACTTAGCTCTGGCCAATTCGACACGAAGTACCGAGAAGCCCAAAATGGCTACTGCCTCATACACATGGACTTAATATAACACACACACACGCATAACTGCTTACACGTGAACTGACTTTCACACCTGTGTACAGACACACATACTTAGATACACACATGGACACGTCCTGACACCATAGCCGGTGTACAAATATTCTATATTATGAACTATTCTCTCTTCCCTACTAATGGGAAATTATAGTAATGAACATCCTTTATTTCTGTCTTACTCAATATCTCAGTTACACTAGCGTTTCCACTTCGTCCCATTTTCTATACTGGTGACCCGCCAAGCATACAACCTTCGACGGCTTTGTTTGTCTTCTTCGTTCTTCTTAGCCATTTAAATTGTCAGGCCCATTAAAACTCAATGTCGCCTGAATATTAAAAAAAAACACTTTTCACTGAAAAGCAAAACCTAAAACACATTTTCAACCGGACACGTTTCACTGAAACAAAACAACACAAAAAACAGTTTCAAATCGAAAGAAAAAATACCAACTCTAAAAGAATAAACGCGTTCTCGCATAAGAAAATACTGGATTGTCGTTTGTTTTCAAGCAACTTTTAAAGGTCAATTTTGCCTTCATTTTTTTAGAAGACAAAGAAAAAAAATTCTGTTCAGCCAACTCAACGAACAGCATAAAAAACTTTTCACCGGAAAACTAAAACATCTCTACACGAACATATTTCACCGAAAAAATAAAATATTTCTAACGGGACACTTGTCACGGAAAAAAAAGAAGAAAAAAGTAAACGCATCTTCGCGTAATCAAATACTTTAAGTGAAAACGGTTATTTTTCTGCTACACTCTACATGCACATGGAGAATGTTTTTTTTAATGAGTCCACTGACACCATTAGAACGCACATGCGTAAATATTCTCATCGACTTAAAACCTTTCCCTTTCCTTGGCAACTAGCTGACATTAAAAAAAATATTTTAACACAAAGCAACATTGTCGACTAGACAACATTTCTTACTGACGCCCAAAACAATGAATCTGTAATGGAAGGGATAGTTTGTCCCTTCCTTACATTTATCGCACGACATAAATTGAATGAACAACCGAGTAACAGGCAACAAAAAAGAGGGGTTTTATTGACTCAAGGATACCTATACCGTTTGGTATAGGTAGAAGAGAGAGTTGGACGGTGTCCGGTTGAGGAAGAGGAAAAATATAATGGCTGCCCGTGGGTTTTCTTCAAGTGAAGATGGTAGTAGTCTTTGAGTGAGACGACGGTAGCAGAAGAAAGAGCCTTTCTAGGTTCCTCGTCGGTGTTCTCGGCAATGCGTCCCAGCTGATGCCAAGGGGACGTCTCTGCGAGGCTGTTGAATGAATAAGAGGGTGATTTTTGTGTTTACACCGGCTTTTATACCAAGAAGGGCAGATAACTCTGGTGTCGCTTTTCAGCGCCACCTGTCGGTGAATAAGTGACACCTAACGGCCAGCCGGTGCAGTTATGTATGAAAGGAGGAGGTAACTGCTACATAACCCCCGGCTTAGGCTGAAAGCCGACAGGAAATAAAAAGAAGTGTAGCAGTGGGAAACAACAAAAAATACAAAATTTGTCAATTAACAAATATTTAAAGGGAAAAGAATGGTCTTTTACTTTTCGGTGAAAAGTTGTTTGTTTTTTTGCTTTTTGACATATTGTTCTTTACTTTTCGGTGAAAAGTTGGTTCTTTTTGGGTTTTTTTTGAAAAATTGTTCTTTACTCTTCGGTGAAAAGTTGTTTTTTTGAAAAATTGTTCCTTACTTTTCGGTAAAAAGTTGTTTTTTTGGAAAATTGTTGTTTACTTTTCAGAAAAGTTTTTTTGTTTTGAAAAATTTATTTTTGAAGAAAAATGTTTTTTACGAAAGCACAATGAAATTTTTTTTTAATGTTTTTAGGATTTTCCAATAAAGAAGTGTTTTCTTTTTGTGTGTCTGAAAATATTATGATAGAGTACAAAGGATAAAAAAAACTAATTCTATATATATAGAGTCTTACAAAGCTTTTTGGGCCAATGTACTCGCCGACCACTGCGTGTGGTGGTGATGTGCTTGTCTTTAGAATTTGTGTTTCTGTTTACTGTTGGCAGAGTTGTTGTATGCAATGTGTAAGTAGGGGGATATGTGGCTCTAGTGTTTTAGTGTCTAAAAAGGCTCTTTTAACCCTATCTATTGATACTGTTTCGTTTTTGCCACCAATATCAATAGTGAATAGCTTATCAGTATGTGAAAGTACACGATAAGGACCAGTGTAAGGTGGAGTTAGAGGGGCTTTTATTGAGTCCCTTCTAAGAAAAACATGAGTCCACGAAGCAATATCTTTAGGGACCGAAGATTTTATGGGTTCATCGATGGGAGCTCATTAAAATAAGCTCGCAGTCTGTCTGTGTACAGAGCTGGGTCCGTTGCTGTTAAATCGGGGTAAGCATCTGACCCGGCAACGATAGAGGTAGTCCATAGACAAGTTCAGCTGGAGAGTATCCGAGGTCCTCTTTGATCGCAGCGTGACAGTCAAGGAAGACAATTGGTACATACTCGCTCCATCGCTGCTGGTCAGGATAAGCACGCAACGCGGTTTTCAATTGGCGATGGAAGCGTTCTATCATCTCATTGGAAGCTGGATGATAGCTGGTAGTACGGATACGTTTAATCCCTAAAATCCTGGAAAGTTCCTGGAATAGGTGGGATTCAAACTGTCCACCACGGTCGGTGGTAATAGTTGAGGGGACTCCATAACGCGATATCCAACCCAATATAAGGGCTCGCGCTACGGATTCAGCCGAAATGTCACTTAGAGGGATGGCTTCAGGCCACCGTGTAAAACGATCTATGCAGGTCAGGAGATAAGTAAATCCCTGACTGACAGGCCATGGTCCAACCAAATCAATATGAACATGGTTTACTCGAGCGTCTGGAGTGCTGAATGTTCCAAGGGGTGCACGGATATGCTTGTGCACCTTTGACTTTTGGCAGGATACGCAGGAACGTGTTCAAGCAGTGATATCACGCCTCATATTTGGCCAGAAAAATCTAGCTGAAATCAGCTTCACTGTAGCTTTGAGTCCGGGGTGTTCCAAGTTGTGAAGGGTATCAAAAACAACCCTACGATGAGTCAGTGGAACAAAAGGGCGAGGTGAATCTGTTGAAGTGTCACAGATGATCTGCGTGTCCGAAGTGGGCACAGGCAGGTATTTGAATTTGCAAGTTGCAAACTCAGGTGACGACAGATCCAGAGTGTCCAGACATGGCTGATCTAGAGCCATCTGTTGTAGATCGATATCCGAAGGTGAAGACAGAGAATTTATAAGAAGGTGGGACAAGGCGTCTGTCGCGGTATTCTGTTCACCAGAGATATGTCAGATATCATTAGTAAATTGCGAAACAAAATCCAAGTGGCGAGTTTTGCGAGGAGAATATTTGTCTGGCTTAGCACACAGTGCGTATGTAAGCGGACGGTGCTGAAAGTGTTTCACTACGAGGTACATTGCCAGTAGTTCACGGCCAAACGTGCTGTAACGTTGTTCTGCCGGTTTCAGTTGTCTCGAAAAGTATTCGAGAGGTTGCAGTTGGCCTTAGTACTGCTGTTGCAACACTGAATCTACAGCTGTGCCCGATGCGTCAACGACCAGTGAAAACTGGGCATCGGAAACAGGATGTGCAAGCAAGGATGTTGTCGCTAGTTTCTGCTTCACTTCATTGAATGTATTCAGCTGAACATCATTCAGTGAAATCTGCTTGTTTTTCTTCTTCCTGTTACGTAACAGGTCGAAAAGAGGAGACAAGAGATCCGCGCAGTGTGGGATAAAACATCTGTAATAATTAAGCAGACCCAGAAAGTGCATTAGTTGGCGAAGTGAAGTGGGTGGTTGAAGGTCTTGTAGAGCTTTAACCTTTTCAGGCAAGGGAGATGTGCCTTCAGGGCTGATAATGTGGCCCAGGAAAACTAGTGACGAAGCATCGAAAACACATTTACCAGGGTTAATCCTCACCTGGTATTGCTGAAACCGTTCGAACAGTAGGCGGAGATGGGTGACATGTTCCTCAGGTGAGGCACTTGCCACAAGTATGTCGTCTATGTAATTATAGATGAAGTCAAGGTCTCGCACTACTTCGTCCATGAAGCGTTGAAAGGTACTAGCCGCGTTTCGCCAACCGAACGGCATAGTTAAAAATTCAAACGCTCCAAAAGGAGTTGTTACCGCTGTTTTGGGTATGTCGGCCGGATTCAGTGGAATCTGATGGTAAGCCTTAACTAAGTCCAGTTTGGAGAAGGTCTTATAACCGTGCAGAGATGAAGCAAAATCCTGTATATGTGGGATTGGGTAACGATCAGGTACCGTCATGGCATTGAGTCGTCGATAGTCCCCAGTCGGACGCCAATCACCGGAGCGCTTCGGAACCATATGCAAAGGGGAAGCCCATGGACTGGACGAGGGGCGTATAATTCCTAGTTGCAGCATATGGTTGAATTCCGCCTTCGCCTCTTTTAGTTTCTCTGCAGGTAAGCGACGAGGGCGTGAGAACACAGGAGCTCCTGTGGTCTCAATATGGTTTTTTGTTGAGTGAGTAGGTTTGCTCACAACAAAATTTAGGTTCGTTAACTCTGGGTAGGAGTGGAGTAGGGTCTGGTATGGGTCATCGGTTGCGGCAATAAAGAATACCGGGCTGATAAATGGGGTGTTTGTTTTCAAACCACAGACGGAAAGTTACGTATTAGCATCTATCAGCCGTCGTCTGCGCATGCCCACTAATAGATTAAAGTGGTGCAGAAAGTCCGCGCCCAGAATGGGGTAGAGTAAATCCGCGACTGGAAAGACCCACGCAATTCCAAGTCCAAAGAAACGAGAAATTTGACCGTACGTGGGAATAGGGGAGTGATTTACAGCTTGCAGTGAAATGGGCGACACTGGTGGCTTTTCAGCTAGTAGTTTCAGTGGCCAAATACTGCAAGCGGCCCCAGTATCAACCAAGCAACGTGCTTGGGATATTGAGTCCCTAATGAAATATGCACGATTATAATGAGAACCTAATGGAGACCGTGCCGTGCTCGGGTCCCCAGAATTTAGTTTCCCTGGTTAGGTAACGAACAGGGGATTTTGCACCGCCGTGCATGAGTGCCAAAACGCCTGTGGTAGTAACACAGAGCTCGCTTGTTAGAATGGCGGCGGCGACGAGGGGAGCGTGGAGATGAGGAGGGGGTCTGGAGTCGGCGCATGTGCAGCTGCGGCTCCAGCCTGCTCAGTTTTTTCACTTCATTGGTCAGGCTTCTATGGCGTTCACTGTAGCCGTACCAATTAATGGATGTGTAACATCCATTAGAGAAGACAGGTAGGCTTCAGCCTGCAACATAGTTACCGTAATTGCATCCATTATATACGTATGGACAACAGACCAAAATAAAATCTACAGTCAATAAAATGGGGGACAAACATTGTCATGGACACACATTCAAAAGAGAAAAAACGAAAGAGGAATTTTGTAAGTGTGTAGAAAGCCAAGAAGTTAAAAAAAAATAATAAGTATGTATTATTTTTGTGACAGAGGGGATAGATATATTTGAGTGTATGTATTTTTTTTTGTGTGTATTGGAGAAAAAAAATAATGTGTGTACTCACGTCTTTTTGAGCTTTTTTTAAACAAAAAAATATATTCGTAAAAAAAGTTTTTTTTTGTGTGTGTTAGAAGGCGAAAAGAGTTCTCTGCTTTCGAAATAAAATGTTGGCTTTTTTCTTTTTATCGTGTGTTGAAAATCTCCCTTGGCGAGAGAAGAAAGAAAATGTTTGTTGCCGGCAGCACGTGGCGTTTCCAAAAGTCCGTTGGACGACTTGACAGAAAAAAAACTTTGACGTTGGAAAAAGAAAAAAAAATTTTTTTTTATACTTTCAATTATAAAAGCATTTTAACAATATTTTTCTGTCAGAAATTCCTTCTGTGAAAGAAAATATATATATATATATATATATTTTGAGGAAGAAGTTTGTCACTTTTTTTATATAGCGGCACGTGTTTTTAAGTGCGAAAGGAAAAAGGAATTCGTTTCCTTTTTTTACGTTAAAAAGAAATGTCTTAAATTTCGTCTTCCTTAGTTTCGAAAGGAAGGCAAAATGTATTTTGTAAGTTGCCGAGTATAGACAACGTCTCGAAGGTGATACACGTTGTGAGAATTTCTCCTCAATAGAAGATGGCTAAAAATCACGATTCGTAACGCCAACAAACACTTACCTTGATTCCGATAGAACTTCAAAAGGGGAATGCTTTTCTTGTGTTGCAGAAACGGTACGAACTGCGTGATCAGCCTTTTAGTTGATCATCGATTAGAGATAATTATTGACTCGAGGTTACTTTAATTACTCGGTCGTTAAGTCCTTTAAAAGGTTGGTGCGTGGTTAATTCCTCGCAAAACACAACACTAGAAACTTGTAAAATACAAGGGGTCCGTACACACGAGGTTACTTTAATTGTTCGGTCGTTAAGTCCTTTAAAAAGTTGGTGCGTGGTTAATTCCTCGCAAAACACAACACTAGAAACTTGTAAAATACAAGGGGTAGATACACGAGGTTCACTCTTGCCTCGCAAAATCTCAACTGCTGTCAGATTCGAAAAAGGCCCCGCATGGGGGAAAAAGGCGCGCAAAAAAGGTTCACTCCAGACTTCGTGGCGCCGAAGTTAAGGTCAATGTCAAGGTCACTTTTCCTTCCTTCTGAAGGAGGGGTCGGCAAGTGCAATTGCTGGCATCGTGATTTCTAACAAGGAAGGGTCAGCAAGTGCTGTGATTTCTAACAACGTTATGGCTTTGTTTTGCTGGTGAAATGATTATCAAATGCCGGTGCATGGAGGGTGCGAGAGATTTGTGCGTGGGGCCAGAGATTTGAAGGTACAAGTGAGTCTGTACGTTTGTAGTAAGTTGAATTCCATAAGCCGGTAGATAGTTAATTTGTATTCCAGTGTGAAACGTTGCCGTATATTTTTGCTTGAGTTGAGTTCCAGAGTTAGGATCTTTGTTCGCGTAGCTGTCTATCTTCTCAGCGTTGAAAGAGTGTATGTAGCTTCGCGAAAACGAATAACCTTTTTTTAGCCAGATGAAAAGATTTAATTTTTACACGGTGAAGAAAAATGTTCTCATACTGTTGTTGTCAGAATAGAAAATAGTAATTCGTATTTTCTTTTCCACGTGGTACGGAAAAAAGATGGCGATGTATTTTTTGTGTTCCACGTGTTAGACACAAAAGAAAGACATGGCGTCTTGTAAAATATTTTGCTTGTGTTCAAATGTATTTGTGAGAAGGTTCGCATGCTTTAAAGTGTAGAGTCTTCTTAGTCGTCGCTGTTCTGTATAAAACCTCGTTGCCGTTTTTTTTTTGTACTATGTTGTTCAACTCAGTCTCGTGCGATTATTGTTCTTCGGGGTCACCATTTGTAATGGAAGGGATAGTTTGTCCCTTCCTTACATTTATCGCACGAAATAAATTGAATGAACAACCGAGTAACAGGCAACAAAAAAGAGGGGTTTTATTGACTCAAGGATACCTATACCGTTTGGTATAGGTAGAAGAGAGAGTTGGACGGTGTCCGGTTGAGGAAGAGGAAAAATATAATGGTTCTCCGGGCTGCCCGTGGGTTTTCTTCAAGTGAAGATGGTAGTAGTCTTTGAGTGAGACGACGGTAGCAGAAGAAAGAGCCTTTCTAGGTTTCTCGTCGGTGTTCTCGGCAATGCGTCCCAGCTGGTGCCAAGGGGACGTCTCTGCGAGGCTGTTGAATGAATAAGAGGGTGATTTTTGTGTTTACACCGGCTTTTATACAAAGAAGGGAAGATAACTCTGGTGTCGCTTTTCAGCGCCACCTGTCGGTGAATAAGCGACATCTAACGGTCAGCCGGTGCAGTTATGTGTGAAAGGAGGAGGTAACTGCTACAAATCGCATAAATTAAACGACCTCCATTCAACAGGAACACTTCAAATTTTAAAGAATAGTTTACAACTATTCTACAGAAAATAAATTTGAAAACGGTCATAACACTATGCTTCGTCATTTACTCTTAATTTACAGAACCATCGTTACCAACGGATATAATTAAGATAAACTCGTCACAGACGAACGGCGACCTGCCGATAAAAAAAAAACCTTCACTGAAGATTCTAATCAACATTGCCGACAAGACAAACTCGTCATAGGTCACTAGCCAAACCTTCACCGAAAGTGACTCGACACAATATTTATTTTTTCACGTACAAATATTTTCCTGAAGTAACATGACGGACAACAGCAACGAGGAGCATCAATCTAACGACCTCAAACAGTTCAAATTTTAAGAAATTGTTGCAGCAATTCTACGGAAACGAATTTGAACACAATCACTGCAACTTACCTCGTGTTCATATGCGGATTTTACCAAATAACCGCCACTAGCGGATATAAAAAAAATCCTTACCACTTCACATTTCGTCTACTGACGAAACGCAAATTCGGACTTGCAAAACTACCGTCACAAACAGACTATTTCATCAAGGTAAACGATTCTTTTACTTTGATAGACTTTTTTTAATTTTCTACCGGAAATCAATCTAAGCGGGGAGGTATTGTAGCAGCAAGCTACAAGCCGGCACACAGCCGCCATATTGTTTGAATATCAATGACTTCTTGGCTGTCCGCCGATTGGTTGAAGCAATCTACTTCCTCCTTGGCTTGACCGATCAGTGGCCTTCTCTTAGGCGAATCTCACAATACGCCGCTCTCTTCGCTCTCTTCTCTCTCTCTCTCTTTTTCCTTTTTTGGCACTGCCAAACACACGTCACCCCTCTCTGTGGACGCAACAGACATTCTCCCGAGCCTTTGGCCCTGGGTTTGACTTCGACAAGAAGACAAGGATCCAAAATGGCTACTGCCTCATACACGTCGAATTAATATAACACACACAGACATATTTACATACACACACACACACGTCCTGACACCGTAGCCGGTGTACAAAAATTCCATATTATGAACTATTCTCTCTTCCCTACTCATGGGAAAGTTCTGACACCGTAGCCGTTGTACAAACATCCCATATTATGAACTATTCTTTTTTCCCTACTCATGGGGAAGTCCTGTCACCGTGGCCGGTGTACAAACATTCTATATTACGAAATATTCTCTCTTCCCTACCCATGGGGAATTATAGTAATGGACTTCCTTTACTTTTGCCTTCGTCCATACTTATAGACATACTAACCTTTTTCCTTTTTGTTCATGTAGCAACGACGACCCAATAAAGTTGTTATTAAATGTTAGAATGAGAGTTTGTCACCTCCATCCTACAGCTTTCCTTATTACCTCATTTTGTGCTAATACCACCTCGAACACATACCGCATTATCAAGGGTACCATATTCAGACCGAAACCAACCGGGTAATACAATATCTTCGTTTTTTGAACACTACTGTCTGATACAGCCCTAGAGACCTCTGAACATGAATTGGCAGGTATGCCTTCCTGATATCCAAAATTTACATATACGTACCCTGCTGTCTCCATTCTAATAGTTTCTCCGCGTAGACATCTGCAAAATCCGTGAATGTGTCAACATAGGTGTTCAGTTCTCGATAGTCCATTACAGGACGCACCTTATGCTTGTTGTATGGCCATTAACGGTATCACTCACTAGGGTGGGCCAAACTCCTGCTATGTATACGACAGCAACCATTATCCATTCAGGTCTACAACTGACGTCCGAAATTTCTCCCCAACTCGCTTGACACTGCATATTCAGAAGTTCTATTCTCTAGCTTACCAGCGTATGACCTGCCGATCACTTCAAGACCGCGATCCACACTCCTTGCCGCCTGTCGAATAGCGCTTTAAAATCATATTCGTGTACACTGAGTGCTGCATAGATGACCCTGCTTCTCCAAAATTCATGTCTCTTATGTATGTAATATAAACACCGCCGAGCACTGTGATAGTGTCGATGCCAAGCAACAGGTCGAAATTCAGAGGGCTTTCCTCGCATACCCATCACATCAATTGTGGTCGTGTAACCATCATACCCAGCTTCGACCAAGACCGCCACAGTTTTACACTGAAAATAGAATGTGAGCACCCAAGTCACTGAGAGCCGAGCATGACACGCCGTCAATGTAGATAGTGACGACAGGTATCGCCGAATTTATACTCTGTTAGGAAATAGACTGGCACTGATGTCTTGTCTCCAACCTTGTTTCCCGGACAATCTCTGACCTTGTGTCTGCTCTTAATACGTGCGCGAGTGGTCTGCCCCTTTTGCACACAGTCTCTAGCGAAGTGGTTGAGGACTTTACACCCGTGGCATGTGATTGGTGGTATGCCCATATCTGGAAATGGTTGAGCAATCTGGGCAGGATAGTCACAGCAACAACAGGCTCCCCTACTGTATCTTCATTTTAAATAAGAACCCGAGCTTGAGCAGACAGCTCCTCTAAAGACAAATCATCCACCCTGGAAAAGTACCGTAGGAGCTTGTCGATGGGTCCAGAAAGTCCCCACACGGACACACACGTAATCACGCGGTCGTGCATTTATCTAAAAAAGGACCGATAACTTCCGTAAATCTACCAAACATACGTCGACGTTCTCTCCCGGACGCACCACACGTGCCTTAATTTTTTTATACGTTGTGAATCTATCAAAGGCAGAGGCCGTGATTAGTACTTTCTTAATTTGGAACGTGTCCGATTTTTCAGCCTTTATCCGTTTTTGGTATACCGCGAACGCTCCCCCTAGTTAACACACAAATTCTTGCTTCTCGAGCCATTCTATCACAACTCTAGTCCTATCAAATACAGGAATATTTTAGGTCAATCCGGCCGTATATTTCAGCCGAAATAGCTTGTTTTTCCTATTTACTTGTCTCCCCACGCATGTCGGTTTCTAATGTAGGGAAAATTCAGGTCCCCAAAAGATGCACTCTGGATTGGAACAAAAATTAAAATTGCATCAGTCTAGAAGGATTTCTCCCTCATTGATCAATGACAGAATAGACTAAGTGTAGCATCTAAGCCTAAAGGCCAAAGGAGCTTCTTGTTTGTCTACCATCTCTTAACAAATGTTTGCTTCTTGCTTGTCAACCTTCTAATAATACTATTTCACCATCTTCACCTAAGATTTCTACTTCCAAATAAAAACGTTTCTGCTCTGTAACTCGGAACTTATTTCTCAATCGTCATCGTACGCTGCCTTATAATAATTTACTTTCCTAATATGCAAATCGTGTATCAGCATATAATCCTTACCCCAGTCATACGCGTTACAGTGATGGCAAATAGCTGCCAGACACCGTTGACGCTTTGAATGGGCTAAGTGCGAAAATTTATGATTACAACTATATATGGTAGAATAACACTAACCCTACACAAGTTAAATTTGAAGTTGATTGTAGTGCTACTATTAACGTAATTCCATTTAGAAGCAAATGTGGAAAATACCGGATTACATTGCAAAATCCAAAAACCTGAAAACGTACTCTGTTGAGTTTATGGTGGTTCAAGAGGTCCTTACCCTATTTCTAGGGAAACGAGTAAGTGGACAAATGAACCTAATAGCAATTCACTATAACTATATTGCTAATGCTTATCCAGACTCAGTCTGTGAGCGACTTGTGATAGAGTATCAGACGTTTTTAACGGTGAACTGGGGTCTCTGCCCAGTAAGGTTCACCTACAAATGGACTCTACTATAACACCCCATACTGCTCCAGCCTAACGTATACCAGTATCAAAGATTCATCGAGTCAACTAGGAATTAAAAGATTACAGAATTTATCACCTATATAGAATAAACCAACAGACTGGAATAGTCGAATAGTTATCGCCACAAAGAAGTCAGGAGATTTCTGCATCTGTATTGATCCGAGACCCCTAAACAAAGCACTGAGCGGAAGTTATACCAACTACTTACGATCAAAGTGCTGTCAAAATGAACAAATGCCAAATAATTCACTGAGGTAGATGTTTCCTTATAATTTTTCAAAAATATTTCGGATTAGGTGACGAGTCGAGTCTCTTAACAATTTTTCAAAAAGATTTCGGTTAATACTTGTTAGATGTGTTCTCTCAGTTGTGTCGTTATGATATTGTACATTGTTAGTAAACAGGTTATTAGTTTGTAGTTGCTTGTGATCGTTCCCTTTTTGGCATATTTTTGTATTAACCTTGTCTTGCCTTTGGTCATTCACTCTGGTATGTTTGTTTTGTGGATACATTCTCTCAGTTTCTGCGCTAGACTTTCATGTAGGGTCGTGAATTTTAAAAACTTTTATTATTTGTACTCACGAGGAGTTCTCACACAGATCATCGTCAGTGATTGCTCACCGACAACAACCAGTGGTATTTCCTGGAGTCTGAGTGACAACAAGTCTCCCCAGACTTCCAGTGTTCTTCACCTATTTTCGATAACGATGCGGTATCGCAACAGTCTCTTACCATTGATTTCTCGCCGGTAAGGACAATTGGTCTTCTCTGGGATTTGGGTGGCAACAAGCCTCCCCAAGATCTCAGCACTCTCTGCACTTTTCCAGAGGAGGTCTGGTTTGTGCTGTCCCTCTTCGGTCTTCTCATCCTCCTCGACCCTCTACAAATATGTTGTCTGGTGTCAGCCTAGGCCGGCACCAGTTAAAAAAAAATGAATAAAATAATATTTCTTCAAAAAAAAAAAAAATGTTTTTTTTTTAATTTTTAAATTTTTTCCCTTCAATTCATTTTTCTTTTCTTTTTTTCTCCTTCTTTTTTTCTCCTTTTCCTTTCCTTTTCTCTTCCCTTATGGTAAAAAAAAAAAAAATTTTTTTTAATTCTTTTTAATTTTTGGGTGGGTGGGTGAGGGAGAGCTTATAGTGTTTCTTGTAATTTCTGTTTCTTGGTTCATTTTTGTGTAGTGATAGCTGAGGCCGGTGTAATTTATTGGGGTGGAGGAGATTATGAAGTGCTGTTTCTTGCAGTTTCTGTTCCTTGGCTCTTGTTGTGGTGTTCTTCGTGTGGTCTTGTTTTCTCCGTTGTAAATTCCTTGTGACTGGTTAGCCTTTGTAGCTTATGTCTGTTAGTTTCCGCATTCGAGGATTTTCCTTAAGATTGCAGCTGTTTTGATCATTGCCGTCCTTTGTATGGTTTCGATAGTCCCTTTGATTCCAATTTCTCCAAATCTTTTCTCCATGTTTTTGGGGATTGTTCCTAGTGCTCCTACGATTATTGGTATTATACTAACTTTCTTCATGCTCCATATTCCTTTCAGTTCTCTGGCTAGTTCCGTGTCTTTGATCTTCACTCTGTGGTCTGCTGGAACGGCGAAGTCTATTATTATTATTATTATTATTATTATTATTATTATTATTATTATTATTATTATTATTATTATAGGAACACTGGGGATAGTCGTGAAAAACCTGAGGAAAAGACTCGGAGAAATTGAAATCACAGCAATGATTAAAACAGCTAAAATCCTGAGAAAATTCCTCGAATGCGGAAACCAACCCACATAACAAACGAGTGCTAGCCTGACACAGACAATTATAAATAGTAAAAGAAAACACATATAGAAAGAACATCACCCAAGTCCAACGAAGTAAATATTTCTCGAAATCCAATAAATTGCCAAGCGCGGTCCCAAAATAACGAAACCCAACGTTTTGCTGGGTTTGCTTATAACAATAAGCAACAAACCGTCACCGGCTATCTTCAGTCATGTTTGAAATTAAGACAGTCATGTCACGAAGAAGTAAGTATTCTAAAAGATTTCATACTCAATATTGTTAGCTTAGTATGAGAGTAGTTGAGTTTCTAACGATCGGGCAACTTGACCAAACGTTGGGCATGGGAACGTGGTTTACAACCTGAAGTACAACCATCGAGGCTGGTGCATTCTTTTTAAAGAACTTTAGAGGTCAAATGCTACATACGGCACACGCATCGACCAGTAAGTGATATTGAGAAGCAAAATGTTTACATTTAACACATGATTGGCAGATAGATTATGAAGGGGGACGTACTCACCTCTTCCGATTCTCGTTTTCCTGACTCTCTGAAATGAAACACAAGGTTTAATGCAACGGTGAGCCCAATGGCTGTAGCGCTAGTGGGGGAAAACAGACTTTTGGAAATCAGTATTATGAGCTGGTGAAGGAGAACGACACGATCAAAGTTTCCACCTTCCTGGTAATTCACTCAATAGCCCTCTTTATGGCTGTATATGCGGGGTCGGTGGCTGACTTGGCGGCAGCCGAAGAAATCTCCGCTAAAGCACTAGTATTCACCATTGAAGGAGTTATCTCTGTTAATCCAATAATAGCTCATAGTACTTGTTCCCAAAATGTATTTTTCCCCACAAGCGCTTCAGTAATTGGACTCACCGTTGCAATAATCCTGTCCACCAAAGAAGCTAATTGCTCAACTGTTCCCGTCTCCATCATAGGTGCTAGTATGGCCTGAACATTAAACGATAACTGAGATACAAATACTCAAAACTGGAGCATCCTTCGCAACCGCCTTCATACGACAAATAAGCTTGCTAAGCAATCAATCCCCTACGAGATCATCATCAACAAGTGTTTTAAAGCGACGCTCTGCCGATAACGAAGAAATCGAAGAACCTCGCTCTTCATATGAGGCGCCCGGCCGTGGATCAATAATAAGATCCTTCAAATTGAAGCAGGAATGTATTCAACAATGTATGGAGCTGTTTTAATAAGAAACAGATTATCCCAACGGAGAAAGATAAGGAAAGTAATATAAATTGGTAAGTAGTTATAAATAACAAAATAACCCAGAGTGTATAAGTCTTAAAATAGTACGGTTTATTCCAACATACATGTCTTGTACAAACAATAGTAACTACAGGTAATGCAATAGTATTTAACAGAATACAATCGAATCCCCCATATTACTGTTCGTAGTCGTATTTATTGTCCATACTCGTTCACTTACTAAGTGACTGAGGGGAGTCTGGTATCCTATCACGACACATCCCCCGAAGCTGAAAATCTCACTTGAAATTTCTGCTTCTGATATTTATTCCTTTTATGACCCGGGCTGAAGCGCTCCACTGGTTTTCTTTCACGTATGCTATTTCTTTTATTCCGAACTAATGGAATTGGATCCTTTCTAGGTTGGGGCGAAAACAAATTTTGTTCATCACGTAAGGCTGGTCCAGTAGATGTATACATAGGTTTATGTACAATATTGAGTAGTGGCGTGTCAAAAGCATCACATAGAATCTCCATTGGGACTTCTTCCTCGATTTTTTCAGTATTTTCAGCATATCGTGGTATAATTTGGTTAATGTGTCTTTTACACACGAATTTTTGACATTTTCTGAATTATAACATAAATCCAATAACTTTTTCCACTTTGGAAAATTTTGAAATATACTTTATCTCCTGGGGAGTATCTTCTTATGTTGATATTTCCTTCCTTTTTAGCAACTTTTTTTTTGGATAGGATATTAATCTATCGAAAATCGATCGTATTTTCCTTGCGAACATAAGTTCCATAGGGGACAACTTCGAGTCGTTGTTTCCATTAAGAGTCACTTTATAAATTGCTAAAAAATTCTCGATAGCTTTTCTTCAATGTCCATATATTTATTTTTTTGTAAGGCACGCGGAAAAGTGTTAACAATTTTTTCGGCTTGACCGTTCGATCTTGGATAATATACTGGTGTAGTAATGTGTTCAATGTCCAAGGAAGTACAGAAATCCTGTGAACGCCGTACCAAATTTCATCTAATGCACTGATGGTGTTCCTCGATGTAGGATGCCTGCACTTGAATATGTCAGGCACTTTTTGAGCAAGAGGCTACCATGATCAAGTAATAATATCCATTAATCGGTTCAGCATAGTCTATATGTAGACGTGCCAACTGCAAATCTGTTTTGGGCCAAGGATTCGTTTTGACAGGAGGCGCCATTGTAGCTAATTGACAACTTCGGCATAGTTTTATAAAACTTTCGATTTCTTTGTCCATTCCAGGCCAGTATACATAGCATCGCATGAGTGATTTCACCCGAGCATACCAGGATTGCCGGTATGAAATTCTTTCAGCTTAACTTTATGTAGAGATTGAGGTATTATAATTCTATCTGCGTACATTTAAGTGTTGTCGCATATTAGAAAGGTGAAATCTGGGTTCCCTTTTTCTTTCTTTCGTTCAATCTCATCTGGTCTTTATTTTTAATATAAAATCATCTTTTTCGGCTTCCTTTTTTATTTGTACCAATGTTACAGGTAATTCTCTGATAGTGTTTAACAACAGACCTGAGATTTCTTTTTTCTTTTTTTAATGCTGCTATAATCGTCTCTTCTAAAATTTCTTCATGTTTGGGGATTAATCTTGACAGTCCATCTGTATGCCCATGTTTTTTGGATGCGATATATTCCATCCTAAAATGATAAACTGTTAGCAGTGTGGGTAGGAATGCCTTTTTTTTTATCCAAATATAGTTACTAACGGTTTATGGTCTGTTTGAACTATAAATTATCTATCATGTAAAAAGCGAACACAATCGATAATATCTCTTTCTAGATCTGACTATAATTTTTCTCAGCCGGTAGAAGAGTATGTAGCAGACGCTACTACGGGCCAAGCGGATATTCAAAAAGCAAATGACCTTTTACTGCGACTCCTTTTCTTTTTCTGTGTTAAACAACTTGTTAGGATCGAGGGTCGTGTTCCCCCGATTATAAACGTGTTCAGTAAATCAAGCAATTGTTGCATGCAAAGACAGAGTAATAATTAATAAACAAAAATGAAGTAGTTCAAATAACGTTTATTGAACGTGTGTGTACATGGAATGATGAAGTGTGTGATGTATGCATGTGTGTCGATGGAAAAACAGTTCTTGAAAAAGGTATAAGAAGAAATGAATCCGGCGTGAGGAAAGTCTTTGAAAGCCGTACACAAAGAAAATGAGTTGAGAACTCTTACCGTTGTTTGACCACGTGCTGACGGAAGAAACGTGTGTTGGTAGTTGTTACGCCGAGACCAGTTCAAGAGAAAAGCGTGAGACGAAACGCTAGTGTATTAGCGTCGTTCTGCCGAGGCCAATTGACCAGAAGAGAAGAGTGAAACGAAACGCTAGTGTCAGCGTCGTTCTGTCGAGGCCAATTGAGTAGGAAAAAACGAGTGAAACGGAGCGCTGGTGCCAGCGTTGTTCTGCCGAGGCTGGTCGGTGAAGAAGAGGGAGAATTTCCGTTTGCACCTGGTTTTATAGTCCGAAGGGCAGATAACTCTGGTGTCGCTTTACAGCGCCACCTGTCGGTGAAAAAGCGAGACCTAACGGCAAAACGGTGTAGTTATGTTTTGAAAGGAGAAGGTAACTGCTACAAACTCTTTCTTCGTCTCTGAGATAGAGGAAGCGGATATCTCGTAAAAACACGTTGGCCGAAGATTCCGGCCAATCAGGGGCCGACCACGCGTGATTTGACCCCATATAAAAAAGAAGCAACAAGTCGCGATCTTTCTCTTTTCCCCTCTTTTCCCCTTTGGTTCAAGGCGATAACACACGCGGAGGTTGTTGTTCCCCTCGGCTCGATCGGAAATGGGGAAGGCATAAGTCAAAAAGAAGGTAACATCTTCCATTTCTCTTCACCATGAACAAAGAACTCTTACCCACACGCGTACACATTACAATAGCCCAAAATATACATACATCATGTTACATCAATCACGCTCGCACCTACCCATTCATACTAACACGGACACTATGACTAAACTTTTACAGCGAACGTTTCACTCCTGAAAAATGAACTCAAGCATTCTCTGTAACTGATAGCTTTACAAAATGTCTTATCCAAGTAAATTATTTTGTTAATATAAATGTTTTACTCTAATTGTTGATTTTACTAAATACTATTCTTGTTTGTAGCCCTGTTATTCCTTCGCTTCCTTTCGTATAACGGGTTTACCATAATGTTTCTTTTCCAATGGTTATAAGTCTTCGAAGCGTGCGCGATCGGTTTAGTAGTGTCTTCATATTTGTGTAGCAGTGCAGCACCCACTCCGTATTCACTAGCATCAGTCGCAAGGATGATTTCTTTCACATGATCATACTGAACTAAGGCTAGATCTGAGAGTAGACTTTTTTATTTTTTGGAAAGCCGCCTCGCAATCTTTTGACCATATCCATTATTTGTCTTTCCTTAATAATAATAGGGAGGCTCTTAAATCGTATATTTTGGGAATGTAGATCGTATAATTGTTCAGGCTAGTTCACTTATTTGGTATCTGTAGTGTTACTGCACCGACGATTCACCGGTGAGGGGACGAGTTACGGCCCCTGGGGATGACTCAGTTAGAATGTATTTTGACCGCTAATAAACCGTGTTATTTATCCTATACTTCTCTCTGTCTTACTACTCATTTAACCCAGCCAATAACATTACATGGTGTCAGATAAAGGGTACAATTTGTGGAGACAAAAAAAAACAAAGTAAAATATCGGATATCGTAGTAAGAAAAACAAAGGATTTCTAAGAGAAAGAAAATTCTACTATCGATAAACAAACGACTTACGGAAAACGGTCCCACAAAAACGGTCCCACAAAAACAAAAAACAAAAACAAAAAAAAACGTAAGAAAAGAGAGAACTGTGAGTACAGAAATTTGTTGTTCTCATATATATCGTATACTTTTGAAAAATGCCTCACACGGGCATAAAGCAATATTCTGCTAATATACCACCCCCCGAACGAATGACTCTCGTTGGAAATGTTGCTAATAACTGGCGAAAATTTAAACGAAATTTTCTCAATTATTCGATCGCTAGTAGATTGTCTAAAGAAGCAGATACTTCATATCAGACATCGGTATTTTTAGCAACTATCGGGGAGGATAGTTACGATATATATGAAGGGTTGAAGTTTAACTCTGAGGAAGAAAAGACCGACCTAGAGAAGGTGATGAAGAAGTTTGAGGATTTTTTCGTGGGCGAAACACACGAAGCTTACGAATCCTATACATTCCATCTTCGCAAGCAAGAAGTATCGGAAGGTATCGAGACCTATATAGCTGCTCTTCGACAACTTGCAAAGAACTGCAATTTCGGACAGCTACAGGATAGGCTTATTCGAGACCAAGTCGTTGTCGGAGTTCGAAGCGATACCGTCAGAGAAAAGTTACTGTCTGATAAACAGCTTACTCTAGACAAGTGTCTACAAATAGGTAGAGCCTACGAAACTTCGAAACAACAGACGCAGACCATTTCCTCCGGTGCCGATGCAGCGGATCCTCAAATCAACCGGGTTACGAAGCGAACCTACAAGACAAACTTCACCAAACAACCACATCCGAAATCGAAAATGCCTAGCAAATGCACACGCTGCGGGAAATTTCCATTCCACAATAGAAATGACTGCCCAGCAAAAGATGCACGCTGCAGAATTTGTTCACAGAAAGGGTATTATGCAAATTTTTGCAGAACCAATAAGGCGAAGGTTAGAGAAATAAGAGAGGAAGAAGAAAATCATTTTTTAGGTTCTGTCACTCTCGAAAATATAGGTACAATTACCACTGAGGATAATACAAATTGGCAGGCTAAAATTAAGGTCACCACTAAGACCTGTACCAAAATTATAAATTTTAGGCTGGATACAGGTGCAGATGTGACCGTAATCCCGGACCGGTTCTTTCAGGAAAAATTCCCCACTCATCCAACCCACAACAAAAGACTGTACGGACCGGGTCATCATGAGATAAACCTCATAGGATGTGTGAAGGCCAAACTGGCCACAGAAAAAGTAAGTTTGCAACAAGACCTTTATGTTATAGAGAGTCTGCAAGAACCTCTACTGGGAGGACCAGCAATCAAAGCCCTCAACCTGCTGAAAGCAGTTAATAGAGTGACAAGCGAAGGGCACGAGTATAAGAAAGAGTTCCCAGAACTGTTCACAGGCCTAGGGAAACTGGAACATGTGTACCAGATACGTTTGGAGGCAGGAGCTCAGCCCTTTTCCATTGCTACCCCTAGAAGATTGCCGTTGCCTATGAAACAGAAGGTTCAGGAAGGACTGAAACGTCTGGAGAACAATCCGTCCAGTCAAATCACTAACTGATTGGTGTGCCCCAATAGTCGCTGTCCAAAAAGCTAACGGTAAAGTTAGGTTATGCGTCGACTTCACCAAGCTAAACGAGAGCGTGAAACGGGAAAAATTTCCTTTACCCACCACAGACCAATTACTGGCCGAGCTTGATGGAGCCACAGTGTTTAGCAAGCTCGACTGCAACAACGGTTTCTACCAAATCGTCCTACACGAAAAATCGCAGGTCCTTACCACATTTATAACACCTTATGAGAGGTACTGTTCCAAACGACTTCCATTCGGGATAAGTTCTGGGCCAGAAATCTTTCATAGGGAGATGACACACATTTTGTCCGGAATACCAGGAGATGACATCCTAATAAGTGGAACAAACCAGCAGGAGCACGACCAGCGACTAAAAGCAGTACTGCAGAAAATGAAGGCTGCAGGAGCTACACTCAACGATAAATGTGTATTTTCTGTCAGAAACATAAAGTTTCTGGGTCACATTATATCAAAAGAGGGAATACAAATAGATCCCGAAAAAGTAGCAGCAATTATGGACTTGCCCAGACCTGAGAATGTGTCCGAATTACGACGCTTACTGGGCATGGCAAACCAGGTCGGAAAATTTGCTAGGAATCTAGCCGAAACCACCAAACCACTTCGAGAGCTTCTTAGGAAAGAGTCAGAATGGATCTGGGATAAGCCTCAGAAAGCAGCATTCCATACCCTGAAGAAGCAACTGAGTTCTGCACCACTACTGACTCATTACAATTCTAACAAGCCGACAAAGGTATCAGCAGATTCATCTAGCTATGGCCTAGGCGGTGTACTTCTGCAGAAGCAAGAAAATGACTGGAGACCGGTATTTTATGCTTCACGATCTCTGACAGAAACAGAGCAGAGATATGCACAGGTTGAGAAGGAGGCACTAGCAGTCACTTGGTGTTGTGAAAAATTTGCGGACTACTTGGTCGGAATGCCAAAATTCACAGTCGAAACAGACCACAAACCACTGTTGGCACTGTTGAAATCGAAGTGACTCGACGAATTGACTCCAAGAATTCAACGTTTCCGCATGAGGTTAATGAGATTCTCCTATGAGATCATATACACAGGGTCTGCTCCTGCATAATAGAGACGCTCCCACTTATAGGAGTGATGTGACGTATACACCAAAAGAAAGGGAGTGAGAAGAAGACAGAAAAGTGCCATTTATTCATGCTGGGGACTCGGTCCTGGAAAACAAACAGTGTAGCGGACAAGTCGCAGCGTGTTCACCCCAGAGGCCTTCGACCCTAACAATGTCTAAATACACTGACCATGGTATTGCATCTGGCAAGTCTTAACGCGAGAGGCATAAGACCATAAAACAGTGCTGCTCACGTGCTGAGAGCCCCCACCCCGGCTTTAAACATAGATGTGGCTGCAATAGAGGAGACACGATACGTTTCATATGGCAACTGATGACTTAGATGTCTTCTCAGAATACGAGAATCACTATACTAAAGGTGTCTCTTTGTTAGTTAAATGCAAAAAGGGGGTTGAAACTCTATCAGTGAAACATTAAAGATAAATTTCACTGACTTAAATAAAAATGTTGCCTCAGTCAAAAAAGAATGCAGCCTACTTCTCACTGGGCGTTTTCTCTTCCTTCTCTTTTTTCTCCTTCTCTTTGTTCTCATCTTCACAACATCAAGTTCAGGAAATTAATACCTGACGTGGTCTAAACTCGACACGTCAACTTTTCACATTCTCGGGAGGAAAGTTCCTTCTCTTTTTATCCCAACAATGCTCATTTGCATAAGTGAACTCTCGTCATCACACAAAATTAACAGGATTTTATCTTGTAAGCGGAACGCTCTGGATTTAATTCTCGATGGACGACACATGGCGCGACCCTCACTCTTTTTACTCGTGGACCCGCATGATGGCTGCTACACTCCCCCCCCCCCGATCTCTTGATCACACATGATGCAGGGTGGTGGTGGCCTTTTGATTCATGTGCTCCTTCCAAGTGGAATCATCTAACAGAATTCTGATTCCGTATCGTCCAAAGTTTCCGCTCTCGAATTCGCAGCTTCATTCACGCAAGAATCACTAGCACTACCCATTAATAATTTACGACGACTTATTACTTTCCTCATCGTTTCCACCAGTTGTTGAATGGTCCGCCTCCAAAGCAGGACAGAGATCGCATATGTGACATGGGATTTCATCAACTAGGATATATTACTTACTGACCACGCCAGTCACTCGCCCACATTTGAATTTGGTGGTACATCGACCTGGTGGTTTCACACAGACATGATCTACCACATCCTATGGCCCGTCAAGTGACTGCACAATGTCGATTCCTTTTACCCGAGCATGGTACATGTAAATAGTATTCGCAGGTGTAGTTGCCAAGAACACGCCATCCTTCGACGTAACGTTGTATCAGTATGTTGCTTCCCCAATTGTGCACTTCTTCCTAGCAACAATCCTCTTTATGCTGCGGTGGTTTCTTTCCACAATGCGATTGCCTGATGATACGTATATGCATTGCAGCGGCAATCGAACTCCCCATTCACACAAAAACTGTCTGACTTGCTGACTGTAAAATGTTAGCTCGTTATCGACCAAAATCTCATGCGGTGCTCCTTGTTCGTAAAAGACGGACAATTGTTGTCGAATAGTTGTCGAATAAGGCTTACAGAGTCTTGTTGTGCAATTGGTCGCCAAACCGCAAAATGAGTAGATCCACAGTCGATGAGAGTAAGAAAGTGGTTGCCATTATAATGGGTAATATCTATTCCCACCCTTTGCTATGCATCACTTGCTTTCAGTCGTCCTTTTCACCATCGCGCTGGTGATGGGTTAATTGACTGACACATCTAACAGTTCTTGATGACTTGTTTGACCTCTGATTTGGCCACTGCTGGGCTTACACGTTTTACAAAATACAGTCCTCTTGACACCTGGATGTCTGCTCTACGTGTGGATGTCTTCTATCTTCTACTGACTTATTATGCTCACTGTAGCAGCACGTGTTTGAATAATGGACTCAGCACCTACCTTTATGGCATCGTACCATTTGCGATACACTCGTGTTAGCTGGTCGGCAAGGTTGCAGTATGATGGGACCAATGTTATGCTGACTACTGGGCCATACACGGAGACTAGACGCTTTAAGGTGTCTAACCTTCGTCTTATCAGCATCTCGCTTGCTGCTTTGGTGCCTATTCTTGCTTTTCCAGTCAGCGTATCGGACATCCAATGATAGACACAAAAGGAGTCTGTGTGCAGGTGCAACCTATTTGCCTGCCACTGTAGTGCTCGGTTAATGCCTGTCATCACAACGTCTAACTCAGCCAGGTTGATGTCCTGGCGTTATTCGCAGGCCACAACCAACAGACATCATCCAACAACGCTAGGTAACTGGCATCGACCCATACGTTCATTTCTTCTCCATTGAGACACCACTCTCCTTGGACCGGGTCCTCGTGTGTTGCTCTCTCAACACTTTCTGCAATCAATGAGACGAGAACGGTTCATTTGTTTGATCGTTCCACCCTTTGGTTACTGCATTCGCCCTGCATTTTATTACGCCCACTGCCGCGTCTTGTGAGAACTTCAGGGATGCCAGAAATCACATTTCCTCATCTCCAAAGCAGGGTGTCATCCTCCGCCCTGACGTCCAAGCCCAACACGCATGATCCGTCTCCAAGCCACTCTAGATCCTTGCATTCCAAGCCAAACTCTGACAATTTCGGTTGGATGTTCGTTGCTGACTTGACATCTTCATTGATGTAAATGTCATCGAGGTATGCCGATGTCTTCATGATCTGCGGCGCCACATTCAACCTAAACCCCAGTCTGGTTAAGCAGTATCTCTTGCCAAGAAATACAACCGTTTGGAATGGCCATAAAGTTTTGTTGATCCGCACATGACAATAGGCCTTCCTCAGATCGAGTAATGATACATTCTATCCTTTCTGACGCCATTCCTTTAACTTGCTCACACATACATCGTCATCAGCCGTGTAAGCCTCTATACATTGATTGGACTTGTGATAGTCGATGACTGGTCACATCCTTGACTTGCTATGTTGTACCACTGCCATTAAAAGGAATGAGACCTTTTGTAGGTCCAAGCTCTTGGTTGGGGTATGGAGTCAACCAGCCATCTTTAATCCAGGCGTCAAGCTGTTGTTCATATGCGGCCCTAATGTTCATGGCTATGGCGTACTCTGTAATGCAATTCCATAACCTGGTTAGTGCTTTATCATCCGTCCATTTCCACAAATCAGTTCAGATCTTTTGGCGTTGATCAAACTCTACCTTTAAGTCTGGCCAATCAATGCAAAGTGCGACACATACCGGTGCCTTAGAGAATTTCACAGTCCCAGCTACGGTAATGAGAACACCACCCAATGCCTTGATAGCGTCATATCTGAGCAGTAGGTCAGAGCCCAGTCTGTCTTTCTGTGTCATCAGGACATTGACCTCAGCGAATGCACCAGAGTCCATGTAGATTCTTACGAATGCTACTCCACAGCACGTCTGTGTCTCGCTATTTATCGTCATTATTTTAATGCTCCGCCTCCTCCAGGTACGGCATAACCTTGTGGTATGAGAGAAGTTTGAATTAAAAAGCACTGAGCTAGGCGTTTGGTCGGCATGCAATGATTGGTCACACCTCGTTTACATCCCATTAGTCGCAGGGGAATGATCAACTCGACCAGCTTGACCCCGCACAAGTGACAGTTGAGTTCCACTCTCTCAACACAGTCCACCACAGACGTGAAGCCGTCAAACTCAGATATGAGTTTTAGGTCGAACTTTGCATTCACCATTATGTCACAAAATACACAACACGAAAAATGCTGAAAATAGCTTGTAAAAGGGGTTTGAAATTCTATCAATGAAGCTTTTTTCACTCTGACTTCAATGGGACGGTTAAAGATAAATTTCACTGAATTAAATGAAAATAATCAACTTGCTGCCTCAGTCAAAAATAATGTGGCTCACAGCTCACTGGACGTTTCTGTTCCCTTCTCTTCTTTCTCCTTCTCGAGCTGATGCATAAGAAGAGGAGCCAGATACGAGTATGTGTTCCATGTTTAAGCACGGCCCACACGACCCTGGATCAGACTCTTAGCTAGTTTGGTAACTTTTATTTTTCAAGTATTAGAGATCCTTCAATATGCCCACTCCCCCCAATTATTTTGTCAACGGCTTCCTGAAATTGTACTTACCTTGGAAGGACACCATTCACCACCAATTCCAAACCGCTTTTCCTTCCATCCACACATGAAACCCTACTTCTAGTAAGAGCTCGACCTGCTTGTTGCCGGCTCTGTCAAACCGGAAAACAGTGGGATCTCTACAATTAGCAAGGGTCGGAAGGGCCTTACTAACCCACACTTTATCACATTTTATTTGTTTTTATTTTTCTTTCTCTTTTGGTTGTGCAACTCATTTGTCATTTCTGTAAATAAAATTCATAAAAAACGCTGGGGATATTTTAAATAGTTAAACCAATAAAGCAAATGTGGTATTACGGTACAAGTGCCTAGTTTAAGAGTATATCATTGACTAGCACGACCTATCACCCCCAAACCCACTGAACTTGTGCCTAATTTGTTACATTTTAAAATTTATGCCAAATAAATAAATCTATCATGTTACACCGGTTAACAAACAACATTTTTACTATTTTTGATGATATTTTGTGCAAGTTCTCCCAGAGGCCGGGTTCCCAAATTGCACAGAAGAATTATGGCCGGTGGTGGAGGTGTGTTTATGGCGGGAGATTCGAAAGAAGAACAAAGGGTTTTGCGACAATGAATCCCCCAACCATAAGTAGTGTGATAGATGCCTTTGTAACGGCACGTCATCTTACTGTTAAGATTCCACCATCGGACCACGTGTAGATTAACTAAAACAGTTAAGAGATTTAAGACAAACAAAGAAGAAAGGAAGAAAACATTATTATTAAAAACTTATATTAAAAACGAAAGCGAAGGAAAGATGAAGCTAAACAACATATAGTCATTTTATAAAAGTTAATAAAAAGGAAAACATTTATATTAACAAAACAATGTATTTATTTAATATTTTATAAGCGATATATATGCGAGCGAGATGAATATCTTTTTGTGTGTATATTTGTGAATGGCGAATGTGCAAAGAAATGTTTGTCAAATTGAAAGCTTGTAGAATGTAATATGTGGTTGAAGAAACACGAGTTCGTTTGATTGAAGATAGATTGTTGAATTGAAAAGGGTTACCTTTCTCTTCCTCTCCCCACCTTCTCGACCGAAGCCGACCGAAGTTTGTCGGCGAGCGTTCTTTGTGTGGGTTCGTTCGTCTCAGAACGCTGAGGGGAAAAGAGAGAGAGAAAAGGAACACGTGTTCTTTTATCGACTTCAAATCTCGCATGGTCAAGCTGGCCGAAATCCTTCGGCCAACGTGATTCTGCGAGATTTCACGAGTTTCTCCACTTCATGGACGAAGAAGGGTTAAACAAAGAAAGAAAGAAAGAAAGAAAGAGAGAAAGAGAGAGTACCTCATTGTGGTGTCCACCACAGAATATCATTTTCTTGTTTGGTAATGGAACTTGCCAAATTTGCAGAGATCGAATGACAGAATGACCAATTTGTCACAAAGAGGTCGGAAAACGTAACCTCTTTTACTGAGAATCATAATTTGTTTTTCTGCTTCCCCATATTATTGTAAGTCTGCAGCATCGGTAAGATGAGATTCTTTGTTTTTTGTTTTCAAGATTACCCCCATAAAAAATTTTGTCTTGTTTTCAACTCTCACACTTATATTTCATGCAAAGTTTTAGTCTTCCTCCCTGAGAATCGACGTGTATCTTCTTTCCCATCGTTAGTTTTGCGGAAGTAAGTTTTTATTTTTTGTTTAGAACATAAGTAGGAATTTTTGGCTTCCAATGACTTGTCCCCTCTCGTAAACGATTGATTTTTTGCCCCACTCATTCACCTATTAATGCTTATGCTTTTAATGGAAGATTCTTCATCCATTCAAAAACCATGGTTAGTTTTAGGGGACGATAAAGTTTTATCCCCCCCTCCAATTCCATAATTATTGGCTCACACTGAAAGTACTTCCTCGTCCAACAAATTTACAGATTATTGCTAATAAATGCATTTTCACCGGTGTTTGTTTTTTGTGCAGCGAAGGGTGGGGTATATTTGCTGCATGTTTTATGGATACTTACTTGACTTATACTTGAAACAGTATTCACACGAATTGGGTTGAGCCGGCTCCAACCATCCTTCTCACTGCGTCCCTATCCACTATGAACATGCATGTGTGCGTCCACTGCACAGCCGTGATCGTTAGTTCGCGTCGACCCACTTTTGTTATTCAATTCAGTCACTGCCACAAAAAAAGAGTTTTCACTCCAAATAAGACCATAACTCTAGTTTAAAAACAATTAACAAAGTTTATTTTTCTTTGGAGGTAACGATGGTACTCGTTTTAAGACCATAACTCTAGTTTAAAAACAATTAACAAAGTTTATTTTTCTTTGGAGGTAACGATGGTACTCGTTTTCTTAGGTTGAATAGCAGACTTGCAAAATTAGAGTTTTGCCCGACAAAATCAAAACAAGTCACTCAGTTTAGAGTCTAAAAGCCGACTTCTCTCTGTGAGGAACACAAATCTAACTGACTCTCAGACATCTAACTCTACCTGGCTGTCTCACGCCTGATCTAAGTCCCCTCCCCTGCTCATAGGCTGGAATATATGAACTTTTGACCGGAAATCATCCCTATTCGACCACCCAGAGAATGATTATCCGAGATGTCCACCACAGATAACAGCCAACCAGTGTCCACTCAAAAGGGCTTACCTGCAAACAATCTAGGACATTACTTTTTTTTCAAGTAGGTTGCTATCAGTATGAACCCTCGTTTAACGAGACACTTATTTTATTTGAAACAACAAAAAAACTTTCTTGAGTGGCCCAACTCACAATCAGAGATATTTTCAATTCTTTGTGTGGCCTCTTTTCTCCTTATTAAATATTACTCACTTGCTGCAAATCTGCTATTCGCATGCACGCGATACTAAACATGCCACCTAGTGCATGTTTGCAGCCACTCGCTATTCCAACGACAAACACTGTAGATACAGGGACCCATGTTTGGTTTAAGGTCAGCTTTAACCGTCATCAGCCAGGTTGTTCTTTGTCCATCACATCGTTTTTCCAGCCCTTTAGGGGAGTTGATGCAATTGTTTCGTAGATGTACTCTCCTGATTGACGACGTGGGTGCTCATATTTTGTCACTTTTATTTTTTGTAGTTTTCTTTTTTACTAATGAGTCATCGCTTATCAAGGCCCAAAAGCCACTTAAGGATAAGGGTCAATGAATTTGTCAGGTGGACAGTGAGACAACACCTTGATGATTGGAAACGATGGTGGAAACTGGACAGAATTTGATTAAGAGTAGGACTGGACAAGACTTTAGTAACATTGGATTTGAAAACAACCATGTTGTAGTTACCTCAGAAGCAGCCCCTTGATATTGTATTCACCTGACGGGTTTCGTTTTAAGTGCACAGAGGAAGAAAGGAAAAGTATGTAGAGTGATTGTAGCTAGACAAGTTTTAGCTGTGAATGTTTCACGGGAGGGGTGGGGGGCTAAAGATTGGAGCTCAGTCGAGAACCTACCATGAAAATAATGATGGAGTATAGAAAGACTAGCAACCTCTCTTCTGTGAGAAAGAGGCTGTATGGAAAAGAAGAGGACACCCCCACTTGATTTCGAAGTCGATTTTGTACTCTTTCAAAGCATGAAAAAGTACTCTAGGTGGCAAATCCCCAGATGTGACAACAGTACTCAATCTTATGATGTATCTAACTCTTCTACAAGTAGAGGGTTGTGTCAGGAGTGAGATACTTTCTGAAGCGATAGAATTAGCTAACCATTTTTCCAGCGATTGATTTGATTTAAATCTTCCATTTCAGGTCTGGGGTAAAAGTCAGTACTAGAGCTTATCAAAGAAAGGCGCTTCCTCAAGGAGACAACCATTCATTGCGATTGGGACTAAGTGAGTATTCGAGCATTAATGGTGAAAGAAGAGAAGCTTGGTTTTAGATGTATTAAAATTAACCAGACACTTTTTCTCTATTGCACCAGGTCGGGAAAAGAGATAATGAGAAAGATCTTGATCATTAATGCTCTTCGAAGTGCTGCCATAGATGGTTGTGTCATCTGCATAGATGTC
This sequence comes from Sepiola atlantica, assembly GCA_963556195.1. NCBI lineage: Eukaryota > Metazoa > Mollusca > Cephalopoda > Sepiida > Sepiolidae > Sepiola > Sepiola atlantica. The sequence goes on along the minus strand of OY744517.1, from coordinate 143,958,645 downwards.
AATGAATGATCTGAGAATGTGATTTGGTAGATCATTGATGAAGATCAGAAAGAGGGTTGGCCCCAGAATGGTTCCTTGAGGCACACTGGCATTGATACCATGTGCTTCAGATTTCTGTCTATCAACGACTACTTTTATAAACCTTATTCCATAGCAATCTTGTGAAGCAAACCTTTGTGCCAAACCTTATCAAAATCCTTTGATATGTCAAGAGCTATTGCTCTAGAAACGAAGCCTTTATCAATAGATTCACTGATTTTGTGTGATATTACAGTCAGCATGTCAGCTATTGATCTGGTAGAACGAAATCCATATTGCTTGTCACTAGATTGCTGGTAGATTATTTTAGCTGAGATGGTTGACAACTTCTTGATTTATCACAGATTCAAACAACTTACTCATTACACACGGAAGATTGTGTAGTCTGTAATGAAATGCAGAAAACCAATCTCAAGTATTTTTAAATACTGCGCAGACTGACAACATTTTGAAAGGTGATGAGAAACATTTCTCTTTTAAGCAACGATTTAACAGCTTTGTTAGAATAGGAGCTAGTTCCGGTTGCAGCTTCTTGAGCACTATGATTGGAATGTTGTCAGAACCAGTTGCCTTGCTGGTATCAAGGTTCTTGATAAGTTTTGCAACATCCTGGACAGATATATGCGTGTCTTTATTGGATGCTGTCTTTCTTCATTGATAATTATTGTTGGAATAGAAGTTTTACATCTGTTCAGGGCCCTATTTGTTATTCGCCAAAACTTGTGGGAATCAAGCCTCTGCTTAGCCACTCTAGATTTAACGGGTTGGCATAGAACTCTTTCGCATTTTCTTTCACTCTTTTGAAACAAATCTTAAGCAGGTAAAAGGTGTATGTCAGCATGTGGTGCAGAGGGTGAAAAGGGGCAAAGCCCAACCACAGAACTTACAAAGGGTTCAATGAAGAAAAGTATGCATGCACACAGACATGACTCAGAGAAAGCATTTTGTTGCAAGAATTTATTTTGAAGGCCCCTACAAAAAGGCGACCAAATTTGGAATTCTTCTTCCTCTGGATTCTTTAAAACTTTATTCATTGGGGCATAATTAAAATTTGTCATAGAAAAAGCTGTTTATTTCATAAAATGAGTGGGTGGGGGCATACAATCAACCGAAAGTTGATAAACGGTAAGGCACGAAGTCAGGGAGGGAGTCCAAAATTACAAATTGAAAAAAGGACTTTTGTTGGTTTATGATGCGTTAAATCAAGAAATAAAGAAAAATATTTTTGTTCTCACATGACAATACAAGTTTCGATTGGTCAGTGACGTTCGATATGAACTGGTAAGGTGAAAAAACAACAACACAGGTGGAGGCAGAGGGATGTCACCACAAATGCAGAGTAGGGCAGGTCGATTTTGGAACTGTGGTCGTGCATTGGTAATGATAGTTGGAGTTTTACATACGAAATAACGACACAAAATATTTTTCTAAATCGTTACCGTCAGACGAGGAAACTGGTAATTATTTCAATAAGGTTTTCTCTCTGAAAGTGGTAGGGCTTCTTCTAGTTCCATCAATTAACTTCAAAGGAAATCATTTTGGGGGAGAGCAAAAAATATTTTAGCAACATCCTCTGTACATATTTACATAAGAAAAAAGAAAGAAAATGATATCAAGAAAGGAAAAGCGGTAAAATCACTACAGTCGGAATTGGCGTAATTTCGACCGGAAAAGGAATAAAACAAATAAATGAAGGAGGGAGGGAAAATAAGATTCACATTCGTCATCTTTTAAAGCAGTTTTCTTATCTTTTAATCCGCAATATACCTCTGTTAACTTTCTAAACCGGCTGAAGATGATAGAATGAAACAACCAAAAGGAAAAATTAATGATCGGCTCCTTATTTTCTGCACGTCCACACATCGATTTTGTGCTTGCGACTGAAATGGAGAAGAAAGAAGAATGAGAAATGGAGACAAAATCAGAATCAAAGAAAAAACTAATAAACATGGAGACGAGGAGGGAGGAAGAGGAGCAGCGATCCCATCCTTTTAGGGTCTGATAGAATGAGAATTAAGAATTACAAACAAAATGATTATTTAGGATAATTAGAAACCTTTTTGAATTCCTGCAGAGGGTGATTGGTTAGGCGGTCTTAGAAAATTCTCAACCTTTGATTTCACTAAAATTAATTCTAGCTCTTTCTATGCTTTCTTTTAATATTTTTGCATAGAACATAAAATTACTGAATTATCCCTATGTTTAATTGCTATGTGTAATGTAGGTCCTGTTCCATCATTTTAATTACAAATTTTGAACTGAAAATTTGATTTGCAATGTCTTCAAAAAATATAGTATTACAAGAAGAATACTTGTCTCGGGACGGGTAAAATTAATTTCTCAAACAGAACAGATTTTTACCATTTTATGTCCCCTTAATTAAAATCAATATATTATGATACTAAACCTTAAACTAATAACAGCCCACATTTGGATCCTTTATTCCTAGCAGCTGTGTTCCAAGATTCATAATGATCGGTTAATTAGTTTAGGAGTGAATCTTGTACATACAAATACATAAACATATAAATGTAGCTAACTTTATAAAGATAGAGATTATGTATGTTTCTTCTTCTTTTGAAACTGTAGCTATTCAGTAGTGTCAGTCTTTCCAGTCTCGCAAGGACCCGTGGCGCAATGGATATAGTACTAAGTAAAATTAAGTTCTAAGTGACAGTCAATGAAGGTTCAATCCTCAGTGCGGGCGATACGAAGAATTGCGAATTACTGAAGACTTCTTCCCAGATGGAATGAGAGCATGTTACTCCTGTGGATTTAATAAAGGGTTCCGTTCGAAATTCTGTCCAGATTCGACAGAATTATTCCCGAGTTCAACAAAGTACACCTGAAGAAACGTTGTGAAAAGAATACCCAAGATGAGAACAGTAGTCCGATTATACCAAATTCTACAAATTACCAACCCTCATCTCAAAAATTCCGAAACAGAATAATAAAATCAAGTCTGCTTTTTTAGTACTATCTGATCCATGGTCGGCAACAACACTGACAGCCGCATCAGGTAGGCCATGGCTTGTCTGATGTAATGGGTGTGTGGGCACCCGGAAACACCAAAAGCTGTTAATGGGAATATCTCACAACATCTTATCAACCATCAAATCCTTTCTATCTAATAGGCTTATAAAAGTAGTTGTTGATGTGTAGAAGTCTAAAGAACATACTATCAATGCCAGCGTACATCAAGGATATATTTTAGACACAACTCTCTTAATTGTTCTTCCTTATTTTTGAGATAATTTGTTGACATCTATGCAGATGACACAACTGGCTATGGCAGCACTTCGAAGAGCATTAGTAATCAATATCTTATTCTTTCTTTTCTGATCAAGAGCAAGTGGTGCAATGAAAGAAAAAGTGGCTTGTTACATTTAACACCTCTAAAACCAAACATCTCTCCTTTCACCACCAACACTCAGATACTTGTTTTGCTCAAGTTGAAATGAATTTAACACCTCTAGTAAAGCCTTATCTTCTAAGTGGTAACTCATTAATATAAAAAAAGGATTGACTTCCAAGATCTCTGAAAGAACAACCTTGTAGCTGATTGTCAATGAAATAATGACCGCCTCTTTGTGTTGCTGATTTCTATGAATATTGTCAATAAATGCAGATTCCTATGCAAGACAAATTAATTTAACAAAATTGATGAAAACCAGAAAAACAGAAAAGCCAAAAAGTGTTTAAAAAGAAAGGAAAACTTACTGAACCGGATGTCAGACTTTGAGATATAGCCAAAGGTGTGTCTGTACTTTGACTAAACTGGAATAATCCAGGAGGTGTGGGAGTGGCAGATGTCGGTGATTGGAAAGTTTTCTTTGTAGACTTGAAAATTGATTTTAATGGTAGACGTGTTTTAGGCCATTCCATTGGAGCTGAAAGATTATTACCAAAATCAAACTTAGGATCTCTTTAACAGGTAAAATAAATAAAGAGAGAGAAACTAGTCAAATAAAAATAAAAATAGAAATAGAAATTATCAAAAGAAAAAGACAGGGAAATTAGCAAGAACGAAATTAACAAGGCAAAGAATAAAAGAAAGAGAACGTCTTGCAATAGAAAGAAAAGGTGAGAGAGAGTGAAATTAGCAAGAGAAAGGGACTAGTGAGAGAAAGGGAAGAAAGAGAAAATAGCGATAGAGAGAGACAGACAAAACCTAGAGAGCGAGAAGGGAAAATTGTGAGGGAGAAATTGAAGAAAGAAAGTTGAAAATCTCATCTGTTGAAGAAGGACTTGCAATTGTCTGCAATAAAACAGAGAAACAGATTTCATTTTAATTTGAGGCATGAAACAAATATCCCCTTTAACACAAAAATGTGATGCTTTATTATAAAGTTACAAAAGTATTAAAACCCCTTATGAATATGTGGAAAAGCTGCAACAGCTATAGCCAACCTCGACATATCTTCTTGCATAAAAATCTTTTCAATCAGAAAACAAACACTAATTGATAAGAGAAAGGCACAAACAATTTATTCTTCTACAAGGGATTGCAGGGATTGTTCATTAAAACATCATTAGTTAAAGATTATAAAAATGTTTTTGTTTTCCAGGATATATTTTTTTAATCAGAAATAAAAATAGTAATTAATAAGAGAAAGGCACTAATAATTGATACCTCTTCAAGGGCTTTTGGAAATTTACAAAAGTGTTTTAACGGCATTGCAACCTATTTGCTCGTTGTTCAATAAAAGATAATTGTCCTAAAAATAATAAAAATGTTTCTTTTTTCCAGGAAATTTGGCAGATGACACAGATTTTCGAAATCCCAGAATTGTTCACTTGGAATGGTTGTGATGAACACATAGTGCACATTAGAAATTGTGGAAAAACATGGATGCTGTGATTCATACTAATAACATGGAACCGTGATGCTGAATATTGCCAATAAATGCAGATTCCAAGGCAACCCAAAGAAAATGATCAAAACTCATGCGAACAAGAAAACAAAAAAAAACAAAGTGTTTTGAAAAAGAGGAAAACTTACTGAACTATAACTTGGGCTTTGAGGAGCCTTGATTCTAATTGGAGGGGAGAAGCTAAACATGTATTGAGAGCTGGAGGGTGAACTGGATGGCTCATATGTCAATGATATTGGTGGTGAAAAAATAAATCTGAGCATCGTATTTATCTCGAATTGAACTCGCTTTTTCTGAAACACAAAAACAAATATTTGTTAAAAATAATTTATGAAATTAATTAAAATAGTCCGCTAAGTGGAAATTAAAGTGATTTTTAAAAATGTTTACAAATAAAACTCTCGAAAACGATCTTTTTAAAAATTAAAAATAAATGCAATAAATTAAAATTCTAAACACCCTAGCAGACATCCTGTTTTCCTTGTGGGGAAGCACACCAGAGTCTATGAGATACAAACAAAGAAACAAATAATGTAAAAATAGAAATATTTTTTTCAATGAAAATGGAGACAAGTCGTGCAAAATAAATGCTGGATATTCTTTTTCAGCTGCCGTGTGTCAACTGGCGTGTGTTGGTAGAACAATCCTTATTTTGCTGATGTCTACTTTGAATATAGCCAATAAAATGCAGATTCTGAGGCAACCAAAATCAAATGATCAAAACTTATGTCAACAAAAAACCAAAAACCAAAAAATAAACATTTGAAAAATAATTTTTTTAATCAAATGAATTGAAATTATTTGCTTAGTTAAAGGTCAAGTGATATATTTATCTTTAAAAACGAACTTTAAAAAATACTAGAGAGAAATACATTATTGTTTAATTAGTTGTTATTTTTTATTAAACCTTTTAAATTTAAAAGAAAAAAGTGGTAACTTAGTTACCAACGTAATACATCTCTCTCTCTCTCTCTCTCTCTCTCTCTCTCTCTCTCTCTCTCTCTCTCTCTCTCTCTCTATATATATATATATATATATATATATATATATATATATATATATATATATATATATATATATATATACATTTAACACCTCTAAAACCAAACATCTCTCCTTTCACCACCAACACTCAGATACTTGTTTGCTTGAATTGAAATGAATGATTCTTTCTTTGAGAAATTTCCTTGTTTTAATAATCTCGTCGAACTAACTTTCACTCCGGATGTAAAATGGAAGACTTATATCCAATCTGTTGCTCAGGTGGCTGGGAAAATGGTTGGATCATTTGACCATTCCAGAAAGTATCTGATGCCTCTACCTATATAAAAGTAAGGCAAAAAAATGCAGATTCTGGGGCAACCAAAATCAAATGACCAAAACTTATGTCAACAAGAAACCAAAAACCAAAAAATAAACATTTGAAAATTTGTTTTAATCAAATGAATTGAAATTATTTGCTTAGTTAAAGGTCAAGTGATATATTTATCTTTAAAAACGAACTTTAAAAAATACTAGAGAGAATATATTATTGTTTAATTAGTTGTTATCTTTTATTAAACCTTTTAAATTTAAAAGAAAAAGGTGGTCACTTAGTTACCAACCTAATACATACCTATCTATCTATCTATCTATCTATCTATCTATCTATCTATCTATCTATCTATCTATAAAGATGTTGTCAATTTCATCACTTAAAAGGCGCCAATCTGCACCTAACATCGACAGGACTACACTTATCCTAACGTCTTTTAGAACTTGATGTCTCTTTCTGCTCATATCGTGATTCGACCCCTCGGGGTTAATACCATCAAAATGAGGAGGAAGAAAAGAAGAAAAAAACTATAAGACAGTCTTGCCTGACAATGTTGTTCTACAACGAAAGCTTGCAAAAAAAAAAAAATTAAATAAATGAATTTTTCATTTAAATTGCACGATTGTTGATTTTCAAAATATTTCACTTAAATACATTCTCATGCGTGCCTCAAAATGTTGTCAATTTCCATATATATATATATATATATATATATATATATATATATATATATATATATATATATATGTGTGTGTGTGTGTGTGTGTGTGTGTGTGTATCTTGGCAGCATCTTTTCTTTTATACAAGTATCATAAAAATAACGGACATCTTGTGTCTGGATATTTTTTCTATGATCCTTTCCGTTTTTCTGATTAGGTTCTTAGTTTCAGACGGAAACTGGCTGATAAAAAAGGGAAGCTATGGCAATTTTATCAGCCAGTTTCCGTCTGAAACTAAGAACCTAATCAGAAAAACGGAAAGGATCATAGAAAAAATATCCAGACACAAGATGTCCGTTATTTTTATGATACTTATATATATATATATATGCATAACAGAGTAAAGGTATCTTACCTCTTCATTATCATAACCTCTGACCGCAGAACCTCGAAAGTTGTAACTTTTCTTTCTCTTCATTTTGCCTCCAGTCAAATGTCCAAAAGGTGAATAGGATTCAGAATTGTCTTGAGAAGGAATAGCAACAGTGGAAGATGGAAGGGGATTTGGAGCCCGAACTGGTTCTGCGGTAGATTCACAAACAGACACTTGTTCAGCTGGACTTCCTTCCCCAGTCAGACATGGCAATGATGTTGCTGGGAGCGGCGGGGAGGATGATTGTATTGAAGTAGGAAAATGTTACCAAAAAGAAGAATTGTCCATATCGCTGATGGGCAAAACAAAAGGCGTCTTCAATTGAACTGGTTCGTTCTAAAAAAAAAAAATTTTAATAATTTTTTTAAATCAAATAAATTAAAATTATTTGCTAAGTAAAAGTTCTAGTGTTATATTTATCTTTACAAATAAAGTTACTTCAAACGAACTGTTTTAAAATACTATTTTAAAATATTTAACCACAAAATTACATCCTACAGAATACTTTCTGTTTCTTCGTAAACAAGTCAGCCATTTGATCTTTTGTTAATAGTTGAAGAAACTTAATGAGACTTGGAAATCTGAAGGATTTGGAAACATTTCAATTGTCAATAGAAAGTAATTTCTGGCTGTAGAATTCTTAGCAAATGCTCAGGCATCACAATATTGGAACGCTTAGAAACTATTTAAATCTCTTGTGAGAATAACATCATTTACAGGACAGCGTCAGAATATGAGGTGCGATTTTCCCAGTCGCGTTCGTTCAGTTTCTGAACAATCATTGATGTGTATGGATTGAACTTCAAATCAGTGTGTAGAATTCTTCTGACTATCTGATCATAAATTATTTACGCAGAAGCAAGTTTGCGAACTGAACGTGTAGGAGACTGAGTAGCTGAATGTTTCACACTGTCTGATGTTCGTGCACATCAAAGTCTTCCAGGTGGCTTTGTTTTAAGTGTTGAACTTGTGGCTCGAACTGAACGTGTAAGAGACTGAGTAGCTGAATGTTTCACACTGTCTGATGTTCGTGCACATCAAAGTCTTCTAGGTGGCTTTGTTTTAAGTGTTGAACTTGTGGCTCGAACTGAACATGTAGGAGACTGAGTAGCTGAATGTTTCACACTGTCTGATGTTCGTGCACATCAAAGTCTTCTAGGTGGCTTTGTTTTAAGTGTTGAACTTGTGGCTCGAACTGAACATGTAGGAGACTGAGTAGCTGAATGTTTCACACTGTCTGATGTTCGTGCACATCAAAGTCTTCTAGGTGGCTTTGTTTTAAGTGTTGAACTTGTGGCTCGAACTGAACATGTAGGAGACTGAGTAGCTGAATGTTTCACACTGTCTGATGTTCGTGCACATCAAAGTCTTCTAGGTGGCTTTGTTTTAAGTGTTGAACTTGTGGCTCGAACTGAACGTGTAAGAGACTGAGTAGCTGAATGTTTCACACTGTCTGATGTTCGTGCACATCAAAGTCTTCCAGGTGGCTTTGTTTTAAGTGTTGAACTTGTGGCTCGAACTGAACGTGTAAGAGACTGAGTAGCTGAATGTTTCACACTGTCTGATGTTCGTGCACATCAAAGTCTTCTAGGTGGCTTTGTTTTAAGTGTTGAACTTGTGGCTCGAACTGAACATGTAGGAGACTGAGTAGCTGAATGTTTCACACTGTCTGATGTTCGTGCACATCAAAGTCTTCTAGGTGGCTTTGTTTTAAGTGTTGAACTTGTGGCTCGAACTGAACATGTAGGAGACTGAGTAGCTGAATGTTTCACACTGTCTGATGTTCGTGCACATCAAAGTCTTCTAGGTGGCTTTGTTTTAAGTGTTGAACTTGTGGCTCGAACTGAACATGTAGGAGACTGAGTAGCTGAATGTTTCACACTGTCTGATGTTTGTGCACATCAAAGTCTTCCAGGTGGCTTTGTTTTAAGTGTTGAACTTGTGGCTCGAACTGAACGTGTAGGAGACTGAATGTTTCACACTGTCTGATATTTGTGCGCATCAAATTTGCAACCTATAGCATTATTTATTTTCTATCCGTAACAGCATCATTATGACCTAACCTGTAATGAACTCGAAAAGCTCTGTGTGTTTCGATTCACCATTCTCCAAAACCGTTCATGAGGATTAGTATGTTAAGGTATGTTGAAAAGAAAATCAATTAAGTGCTCGATCGCAAAAAGTGAGATCTAAAACACAAATTATTTATTCAAAAACTATATGTTACATATTTCAGAGACATACCGCGGTTTTATCAAGATGGACTGATCTTGATAAAACTGTTATGAAGGACTAACACTACTCAACGTACTAATCCCCGATACAAGACTAATTTGATTCATTCATTTGACATCTTGGAGATTGCAGCTTCTCTATTGTATAACAAAGCAAAAATATTTGATATAGGTTATACCATGACTAACGATTCTTGAAGCTGCACATCTCAGAGTGCCATTTGACAACATCTGAAAAATATGCATCTAAATTATTTCTAAACTTAAAGAATTACTCGTTAATAATAGCAAAATATCACATGAAAGAAAAAGACAAAATATATCAACGATATATGCAGGGTTTTTTAGACAAATTTGATAAATCTTTGATATCCGTATTTGTATAACAAAGCAAAAATATCTGATATATCCGTTTACTTCAGAACCATTTCAAATATTTAAGAGCGGTAAAGTGCAGCAGATAGCTCCTGTTTCTGTGTGCTATTAGTGGATTTGAGATCTGGAGACCATAGACGACTGGAAAGTACCATAATATTGGAAAAGAGTGACCTGCATTATGATTTGCACCAGATTCAAACATTCGGAAGTTTTAGCTGCAGCTCAATGTTCCTTGAATATCTTGAAGAACATTAGATGTGAGCTGGGCGTTTGCGACAGAGTTGTGGAAGCAATAGAAAACAGGAGGGTTTATAGCAAGCGTTCTGACTGTCCGCACAGTGAAATTCACTGAGAAGCTGCAAAGAAGGTGCAACAACATCTAAGCAAACAAATAGGGATCGTGGCAACAAGACTTAGGTCCATGTCACACCTCTGGGAAAACCCAAAAGTGACTGTCTGACAACTTCTATGATTTCACCAATGCCAACATCTGGCTCCCAATCCCATGGACTATTATGTGTGGGTCATAGTTGAAAAAGGCACCAACTATGTCAACTGCAACACCAATGACGAGCTTATTGTCAGGATCAAACTGGTGTTCAGATATCTCTCGATGGACACCATGAAGGCAGCGTGCTCCATTTTCAGGTTCTGTCTGGAGGCTGTAGTGGAGGCTCAGAGCGACTTATTTGAGTGAGATGTATTTGACAAAAGATCTACGATATGACATTTTTCTTTCCTTTCCAAAAAGTATCACATTTTGGAATCTATTTTGTTAAGAATGCTTTTTTGTAATAATTTTGTAATCTATTATTATATCTAATATATTAAAATGGAATGTCAAATTAAAAAAGATGAACATTTACGACACCTCCTCCTTTTGCCATTATTTTGTTTGTTTTTTTGGGGGGGGGGGGGCTTTTTGATTTCTACCAACGAAGTATTGAAAATCTTGAAATTGAATAAAAGCTTAATGATTGCTATAGCAAAATGTGTTAACTATTAGTCAGCTAACCTGTAGTAATGTAAGATGGTGGAATGAACATTTTCGACATCTCCTTCGTTTTGCATTTTATTTTTTTTGCTTCTGGAGACTGTAGTGGAGGCTCAGGGCGACTTATTTGAGTGAGATGTATTTGACAAAAGATCCTTTACGATATGACATTTTTCTTTCCTTTCCAAAAAGTATCTAATTTTGGAATCTATTTTTTAAGAATTCTATTTTGTAATAATTTTGTAATCTATTATTATATCTAATATATTAAAATGGAATGTCAAATTAAAAAAGATGAACATTTACGACACCTCCTCTTTTTGCCATTATTTTTTGGAGCTTTTTGATTTCTACCAACGAAGTATTGAAAATCTTGTTGAACGTTGGGAAGAAGTTGTAGACAACAAGAAAGAATACAGTATTGATTAATTAGTTGTTATCTTTTATTTAACCTTTAAATTTAAATCTAAAAAGAAAACGACAACATCTTAGTTGCCAATCTAATAGTTTTAGTATGTCAAAAATTGAATTAGCAGGAACTTAGTTACCAACCCAATACACACACACACACACACACACATATATATATATATATATATATATATATATATAGTATTTCCAAAATGTTTTGGAAACGATTGTATGCCATACTGGACTTGATGTTCTAATTCTTGGAACAATTGTAATGTTTTAATTCATTTAATGTTTATATATATATATATATATATATATATATATATATATATATAGTATTTCCAAAATGTTTTGGAAACGATTGTACGCCATACCTGACTTGATGTTCTAATTATTGGAACAATTGTAATGTTTTAATTCATTGAATGTTTATATATATATATATATATATATATATATATATATATATATATATATATATATATATATATATATATATATATATATATGGAAAATGAAAAAGGAAAGCCAAAAACTATATTATTTATGTATTCATCAACGTTTCGTCTTTATTGTAAGACTTCCTCAGGATGAAAAAACTATGTCGAAAAATCATACAGATATTAATTTTGATAAAATTGTCCAAATTTCGGCATTGCTGTGGATGTGAACAAGCGAAAAATGAAAATCACGATTTTGGTTAGTCCGTTTTCATCAGCAGTCTGTATCTTTCAAGGGACGCGAGGAATGAATGGGATGACGGTTTGAACTTATTAGCTCCCCATATCTATTGTTAGCTAGGAAGTTTGTCTGGTTCAAAATATGTCACAGCCGAGCTTGGCCGAGAGTGGATGTGGAGCGGGGGGGGGGGTAGTAGAAGTCTAAATCTACCGTCATGTTCTGAATTAGAAAGGGAAAGAAGAAAGAAAAGAATATATATATATATATATATATATACATATATATCGTACATGTATTGTATTAGTTTCTGTAAATGTAAATCCGTAGAAACTCAAGTGTTTATAAAAAGTGCTCAATACCAAGTAGAGCTGTTTATAAGTATAAATTTTTATTTATACAAACATTATTGGTTACATATGTGCATACATGTTTCGGTTGCACTTTTCCAAGAAAGTCAACCCTATCAGACCAAGAATTTTTCAGGAATGGATGGATTTGATGACATGTTTCGGTTGCACTTTTCCAAGAAAGTCAACCTCATCAGACCAAGAATTTTTCAGGAATGGATGGATTTGATGACATGTTTCGGTTGCACTTTTCCAAGAAAGTCAACCTCATCAGACCAAGAATTTTTCAGGAATGGATGGATTTGATGACATGTTTCGGTTGCACTTTTCCAAGAAAGTCAACCTCATCAGACCGAGAATTTTTCAAGTCATTTTTTTGTCCAAAAATAATAGTAGTGAAAATATAATGAACTTTGTTTTCTTTGAATTGGAATGTCTTTCTTTTTACATGCATATTTTATAACGAAATACGAGTTTTTCCAAAAATACTTGAAATTATTTTTTTCGAAAGTTTTTTTTTATCCCAAAATAAAAACAACGAAAATGTTGTAATACTTAAATAGAAATTAAATAAAATAGATTATCCAATACAGTATAGTGCCAAAGAAATTTGTTTTCATTCAACGGCAGCAGAGAAATTCCTGGAGGTGATCAGGAAGTTGTCCGGCTAGTCCCTCTCATTACTTTAAATTTCAACTTGCACTTACCCCAGCTTCCTGGATCCGGACAACCTTACAATCCACACAAACCGTATGGTTTGTGTTGATTTTAAGGTTGTCCGGATCCACAAAGTTATATTTGTGGTTGACCACAAAATGATTCGGTAGGGCATTATAGGCTCACCAGCTATCCGTTACAATGCGTGTACCTAGGCGAACATAGCGCCCAATTATAGGTAAAAGAGTTTCGGCATCTCTCTTATCGACTGGCACCATCATTGTCATTTTTGTTTCTCGCTTGATCATACCAAGAACCCATTGGCCTTCTCTAAATCTGCCGTAGTTATATTTACGATTCATACATTTGCTTTCGTCGATTTCAATGGTCCTAACAAGCCTACCCATCTCAATAGGATTGTCGATCAAACACATGGCGCAAATTCGCGCATGAAACTATGCCAATCCTGCAAACTTCGCTTGCATACGCCAGTCTCTTTGGCAACATGTACTTGCGGATCTTATAAGCACCACCAATACATAACTTGCAGGATTTTGTTTGTCGCTAAATGGGCACCCTAAAAAAAAAAGAGCCCACTCGTAAACTTTTCGTTTTCTTACATGTTGGGCAAACCCATAAGTAGTCGTCAATTTTTCTTGCTTGTAGGTTCATACGCCATGGACGGAGACATTTCTGGTACATTAACTTATTGCTAATTAGTCCGTGTCGTGCCAACCATTTTATGGTATTCAAATTATCAGTTGTTTCGATTATTAATTCTTTCAACCACTGTAATAACGTCGTCAATAGATCAGCGGAATTAATATGCCGGCTATGATTAGATTAAATTAATTCCGAAAGTTATTAGAAAAAATGTTTATTAACTTTTCACTATTAGTAAAAATTAAATTTTTTTTAAAAAAAACAAACATTTAAAGTTTTACTATTTTCGTTCTAAAATAAAAAATATAACATTCCAGTTAAAAAAAAAGTAAAATTCTAAATTTCCAATTACAGAAATCATTTTTGCTTTTCTTATTTGTTGACCAAAAATATACAGATGGGATTTTCCGGACTACACCGGTCTGGTTTGGAACTCATGTTAGAATGGAAGTTGGGCGACATGGTTGTAATGCTTGAAAGCCAATAATGTTTGACTGTGTGAAGAAGGAAGAAGAATGATAAAAAAAATTTTTTTTTTTTAAATATTTAAAAAAAAAAAGGGGGAAATAATCTAAGGCGAAACCCTCCATGTCAACTATTACTTGCAGAGTAATTTCCCTTGTTTTGTATAAAATAATTTCTGTTTCCAAACGCTAAAATATTAATTAATTTGTCTGTAACTTTTGGAATCTTATTAACTGGGGTCCATTGCCGGTGCATCCTACCTCCAACCGAGAGACGTTTTTTTTGTTTTTTTTTAGGAGTTGAGTGACTGTGACCTTTTATCTTTTAAATCGTGTAATTTCGAAAAAGGAATGTCTTCCCCTCAATGATCTCCGTGGCTCTCATAAAAAGTGACGTGCAGTAGAGAAAGGGCATCCAAGTTTCTAAGAAGCGACCCCCCCCCCCCCCCCAAGTTTTCCCACCAGGAACGGTTCATACTCAGTGTTGCCAATTTAGCGGGTTTCCCGCTAGATCTGGCGATTTTGATTTGAATCTGGCTAGTAAAATTTGGATCTAGCGGCTAGCGATTTTTTTCTTTAAAATCTGGCGATTTCGTTTGCCACATACACACACGCAATTTCAGTAAAACTATTTTCCGTATTCATTTTCTCTTTAGTCATCATGAGATTATTTCTCAAGCTACCTTCCATACATGATATATGCAAATCTGCAGTAGTTTTACATGTCAATAAAATGGTGATCGCGACCGGACAAAAGCTCATCGGACAAAAGGCCACCAAAATAATTCAACCACGGACAAAAGCCCACGAACGTAAAAATAAATTAATAAAAAAAAACAATTCTAGGGCGAACAGAACGAAAAATCGGTAAAAAAACAACAAATAAATGTGCAACAAATAAATGTTACCAAAGGCAAGATAAGTTACTATTCTACCTACCGGGATAAGTTTATTTGTGTTTTAACTTATTTTGAAGCATATTTTTGTTAAAAACACACATGGTGTCGACTGTTCAGTTCATACTAAAAAAGAAAATGGCGTCGATAAGATGTCGACGATGATCACTCGGATAATCGCTAAAGATCGAAAATTAAACAAAATACTGGTAGAAACACATCCAATAAATGTCACCAATCGTGCGAAAATGTAATGTTTTCCAGCATTTTGTTTAATTTTCGATTTTTGACATTACAAAAGGTTTGATAAGGTAGATGTTGCATGAGGGACTGAATAAGAGTTTCACCGTCTGGAGTTACGCCCCTTTACCGGGGCACTCATGTTTTGCCTGATGTAAATAAAGGACGCCATTTTTATAGAACCTGATCTCTGTCGTTATGTTTCTATTCAATCCATTGACATCCTCTAAAATGACACATGGTGGCAGCGGTGGGATGAAGATATGTCTAAGTAAGATGTACAAAAGGATAAGAAACAGATAAGTAACTTTATTATTCTTGTTTCAAATTGTAAATTCGTACGTACGTCACGTGGAGAAAAGAAAAAAAAAAAAAAAAAAATGTCGGAAGACACAAACAGACCAGTGGCTAGTATAAGACCACCAGCGCCCTTATGTATGGAAGATAATTTATCGGCGAACTGGAAGTTGTTTAAACTGAAATGGCATAACTATGCCATTATTACGTGTTTGACGAAACATTCGTTACAATATCAGACGGCACTTTTGCTTCACACGTTGGGAGATGACGCATTGAAAGTTTACTACGGATTTCAATTTCTAACACCTGAAGATGAAAGAACACCCACCGAAATTATTCAGGCATTTGATAAATACGCTATAGGGAAAACGAATGAAACCTACGAGCGTTACGTATTTCATTCTAGAAAGCAAGGAGGATCAGAGACTGTGGAATCCTTTATTACGGCACTTCGGACGTTAGTAAAAACGTGCAATTTTTGTGACAATTGCGTTTCATCAGTACTCAGAGATCAGGTAGTGCTGGGAATACACAACCACCAGACACAAGCTGAATTATTGAAAATAAGACAGTTAGACTTACAAAAATGTATTGACATTTGTAAGCTGTCTGAAAATGCCACGGTCCAGTCCAGAATCCTAAGGCCTGAAGGAGTGAATAAGGTTGATTTTAAACCCAGGAGAAAGACATCGGCACAAACTGACAGAGATTGCCGGGCGTGTGCACTGCGGCACGGACCAAGAAAAGAGTTATGTCCTGCATTTGGCAAGACCTGTTATCAATGTAATGGAAAAAACCACTTTGCCGTGAAATGCAAAGTACCAAGGAACAAGAAGGTGCAGGCTGTCAAAACCCAATATGAGGACCAGGAAAACGACAGTAGTAGTTGTTCAGACTATGGACAGGTAGACAACATAACGATTAAGGAAAAAGTGAATGCTGTGAGTCAAGAGGTGATAAAGGCAGAAATGAGGGTCAAGGGAAAACCAATTGCTTTTCAGCTCGATAGTGGAGCGTCCGTGAATATATTGAATGTGAAACACGTGATTGGAAAAACACTGGAACATTCAAATAAGACCCTTGTCATGTGGAATGGAGCAGAAGTGAAGCCGTTGGGAGAATGTCGAGTTAAAATGATAAACCCCAAAACTGGACAAAAATATGCGGTTAAGTTTGTCATTGTGAAAGAGGATTTCCATCCCTTACTGGGAGCAAATGCAATCCAGAAAATGGAACTCGTCACAATCAATAACAACAAATTCAAAATGGTCGCCAAAGTTTCCTAGATGAATGAATCCAGCAGCCAGTACTCGGACAGAATTATCAATGACTTCAGAGATGTGTTCAGGGAAGAATTGGGTCAATTACCAGGAGAGGTACATTTGCAGGTGGATCCAGGAGTAACACCAAATGTTGCAGCAACACGGAGAATACCAGTGGCACTTAAAGACAGGCTAAAAGTCGAGTTGGAAAAACTGGTTAAGAAAAATGTTATTGAACCAGTGAGCGACCCAACACCATGGGTAAGTGCGTTAGCACTGGTAACTAAGAAAAATGGAAACCTGCGGATATGTATAGACCCAAGACCACTGAATAAAGCTCTAAAAAGGGAACATTTTTAGTTACCTACACTGGACGATTTACTACCAGAACTGGCTGACAGCAAGGTATTTTCTACCCTGGATCTACGAGATGGATTCTGGCATGTAAAATTAGACGAAGCCAGCAGTCGCTTAACAACATTTGCTACACCATATGGTAGGTTCCGGTGGAAGGTTTTACCGTTTGGTATTTCTCCAGCTCCAGAGATATTTCAAAAGACCCTTTTTAACAATGTGTCCGATTTGGAGGGAGTGGTTAACAAAGCGGATGATCTCCTGGTGATTGGGAAGGGTAAAACGATGGAAGAAGCAACAATTGATCATGACCGAAAACTCAGGAAACTGTTGCAGAGATGTCGTGATCGCGGGATGCGATTGAATGCTGAAAAATTGAACCTACGACAAACGTCTATATCTTTCCTGGGACACATAATAACCGGTGATGGTTTACTTCCTGATCCTGGGAAAGTAAGAGCCATAAAAGAGATGCCGTGTCCAACAGATGTGAAAGGAGTGCAACGATTGGTTGGATTCGTGAATTACCTGGCAAAATTTCTACCACACATATCTGATGTGATGGCCCCAATTCGAAATTTGGTGAAGGCAGATGTGCCATGGACATGGTCCCAAATTCATGAAGAGGCTTTTGGGAAAATTAAAGAGGTAGTGAGTGAGGCACCAGTGTTGAGGTACTATGACCCCAACAAATCTTTGGTCATCCAATGCGATGCAAGTGAGAAGGGCATGGGGGCTGCACTACTACAAGAAGGTCAACCCCTAGCCTATATCAGCCGTGCACTGACCGACACAGAAACTCGGTATGCACAGATTGAAAAGGAACTACTAGCAGTAGTCTACGCATGTGAACGGTTTCATCAATATATGTTTGGTCGACAGATAACAGTGCTAACCGATCATAAGCCACTGGAAGCGATTATGAAAAAAGAATTCGTGAAATGCCCGAAACGACTTCAAAACATGCTGATGCGACTACAGGCTTACGATGCTACAGTTCTGTACCATCCAGGTAAGAAAATGTTCCTTGCAGACACGCTATCAAGAGCATACATCTATGGATTGGGCAGTGAAGATATGGACGATGAAGATGATGTCAAGGAAGCAGAATATATTCCTATAACAGAGAGAAGGCTGCTTGAACTGCGCTCAGCCACGAAGGAAGACAGAAGCTTGCAGCAGTTGCAGCAAGTAATTCTGGAAGGATGGCCAGAAGAAAAAATACATCTTGACCCAGAGGTGAGACCATATTTTAATATGCGGAATGAAATGACGGTGCAAGATGGCTTAATTTTCAGAGGAAACCGGGTAGTGGTTCCACTGACACAGCGAGCGGTGTTGAAAGAAAAACTGCATTCCACACACCTGGGAGTAGAAGGATGTTGCAGAAGAGCAAGAGAATGTTTGTATTGGCCAAATATGAACAGTGACATCAAAGACTATGTTTCAAAGTGCCCCATATGTAGAAAATATGAAGTGGCCAACCCGGCAGAACCATTAATGGTCCATGAAGTTCCTGACAGACCCTGGGCGAAAGTGGGAGTAGATCTCTTTAAGTTTGCAGATAGAGACTACCTGTGCACAGTTGATTACATGAGCAACTTCTGGGAAATCGATCATCTTCTCAATACACAAGCAAAGACAGTGATAACCAAACTTAAACACCATTTTGCACGTCATGGAATACCAGATCAGGTCGTAACTGATAATGGGCCTCAGTTTAGTAGCCAGGAATTTTCTGCCTTCGCAAAAAAGTGGTGTTTTACACATACACCTGTCAGTCCATACAATAGCAAGGCAAATGGCAAAGTGGAATCTGCGATAAAGATGGCAAAGAACCTTTTCCGGAAAGCGATGGACGATAAGGCTGATCCATACCTAGCAATGTTGGATCACAGGAATACGCCAGCCAAAGGTCTCTTATCACCAGCTCAGAAGCTGATGTCAAGGAGAACAAAAACACTTCTCCCAACCAGGGAGGATTTACTCAAGCCAGCATTGCTCAAAAATCTGAGAAAATCAGTGAAGCAAGACTGCAGGAGGCAAGAACGTTCTTTCAACCACAAAGTAAAACCACTTAAACCATTGTATCCTGGAGATGTAGTACGGATGAAACCACACATAAATGGTCAAAAAGAGTGGAGGAAAGCTGTTGTATGGGGGAGACTGGATGAGCGATCATACCATGTAAAAGTGGGTGGGGACTTATATCGACGGAATCGAGTAGATTTAAAGAAAACTGCAGAGACACCCCCACTCACATCAGTAATACAACAGCCATATGAAGTGCAGAGCGAGTTACCCAAGAATACAGGGCAGAGTACAGAAGAGATATGTAACTCAGAACCACCTCAATATGAAGGTGAAATAAGAGAAAACCTCAACCCGACCCCATTCCCAACAAAACCAAGTCCGGAAAGGTTGCGGACAACACGGTCGGGAAGGATAATAAGAGATCCTATGAGATTCAAGGATTTCACAACATAAGTGAAAGGGAAGAATAATCCCTGTTAGGTAGGAGGGTAGTCAGCCCAATGAATGCCTAGATCACTGTGTTTTGTAGACTCTGTTTTTAATTCTTATCAGACTTTTTGTTTTGTTTTTTTTGTTTGTCTTTATCTTCTGTTTTTTATTTATTGAGAAAAGGGAAGATGTTGCATGAGGGACTGAATAAGAGTTTCACCGTCTGGAGTTACGCCCCTTTACCGGGGCACTCATGTTTTGCCTGATGTAAATAAAGGACGCCATTTTTATAGAACCTGATCTCTGTCGTTATGTTTCTATTCAATCCATTGACATCCTCTAAAATGACACAGTAGATAGGAGGCAGTGAACTTTGAAATGTTTACTTTGCATCCCCATAATTTACCAATAAAAATATTCGACTTACACTCTGAAAACCAATGTTAACTAAATTCTTTTACCTACTAAGTTAGAATGGCCCGGAAATGCGGGATAATTTTATGTTACAAGTATATGCAAAACTGATGCATTCTGAAATAATTGTTGTTGTTTTCTTTCCGCGAAAGATAAGTGCTACAATACAACGGTTTATTTAATATAAATAAATAACACAACAAAAAAACTAACTTTAATAGTCAATAAATTGACTATTAACAGCCCCGTTATACCCACCTCGCACGCACTTTTTTCGAGTTTTGTTAAATTTATTTATTTTTCGTATTGCCACCCGGACTTAGGGTTAGTAGTAGGAAGGGTGCATACATTTTTTTTGGGGGGGGGATTATGTAATTTTTGCAAGGTAGGAAAATTAGAAAATTAGGTAAGTATAAATTACTTCGATATTTATTCCAATCATTAACAAAATATTAAAATGGCCGACTTTTGTCTTTTTTTCAGCGGTGACAGAGCAAATTAATCCACTTATTAATTTGTTGCCCGATTTTTGCGGATTTCTTTTTTTAACTTTTATTTTCTAAATAATAATTTATTTTCCGATTTTAGTGGATTAAAAAAAAAATCATTTTGCAAATATTAATTTGTTTTCTCATTTTTGTGAATATTTTTATAGCTTTTATTTTGAAAATATTAATTAATTTTCCGAATTTTGCGGATTATTTTGCAAATATTAATTTCATTTTTGTGGACAATTTCTTCGGCAATATTCTATATTTAGATACGTCATTATTGTGATGTTAAATTTGTAATATATTTCAATTTTTAATAAATACTGTTTGATTTTATGATTTGTTTCTTACAAAACAAAATATACACTCCATTAAACCTCCCACTAACCCTAGGTCCAGGTGGCAACAAATTAATATTTATGAAAACAAATTAACTTTTATTTGCAAAATAATCCGCAAAAGTCAGACAACAAAGTAATATTTGCAAAATAAGTTTTTTAAGTAATAGACAAATTAATATTTGTACAGTGGATATATTTTCGCTGTCATAGCTTTGAAAAACAGACAAAAGTAGTCGATAAAATTTCGCAGTCATTTTGATAGGTATATATATATATATATATATATATATAGGTAATAAATAATTAATATTTATTTATGAATATATATATATATATATATATATATATATATATATATATATATATAGGGTACGAAGTTAAAATCTAGGTTTTTTTTTTTTTTAGCGATTTTATTGTTTTTGATCTAGCGGGTTTTGAAAATCTCAGTGGCCAATAATGACGAAAAGTTAAAAATCATGCGATTTTCTGGCGATTTTGCTTTCTCAATCTAGCGGGTTTTGAAAATCTCAGTTGGCAACACTGTTCATACTCGCCAAAGTTCACCTCAATACTTAATCAGACGAACCTGAGTCTGACTTGGAAACACCAGGCCCTCTTCTGTCCGGGTGAGGATGTGGTTTCAGTCGTAGAAGGTGCACGCTCCCAGGCATTATCACCTCTTTAAGAAGTGGGTGGTTTATTGCCGATCGCCTGATGCGCACCTACTGGGAAATGCCGACGAGTCTGTTCATAGCAATTTTTGTAGAACCTTTGAGAGCGTTACCCCCCACCCCCACCTTCCTGCCTTGTATCATATCTTTCTCGGAGTTGAGGGATTGAATAAAATTTACCCATAATTTACGAATCGATTTTCCAGTGATTTTACAGTTCGTTAAAACGGTAAGCTGGCAGTATAGTTAACAACCGAAAAACCGAAAATCCAAAATTACAATTAATAACTTTCGTTAAATGCATTAAAATTCTGCCCATGTGCACGACTTTCAGTCAATTTCGGTTTCCGCCCACCTCAGTGGCGGGAAGAGACGATTCAGTTCCTGAACATCATGTCATGGAGACAAGATAAAAATATGTTCTGTTTTGTTTTTGAATAATTTGATAAGAGTTGCTCTCATTTCCGAAAAAAATTAAAAATCTTTTTTTTTATTTACAGAAATATTTAATAATGAAAATAATTTTTTAGTAATATTAAATAAATTGAATAAAAATAAATATTTAATGTAATAATGAATTATTCTTTTGGTTTGTTTTTAGACAATGTTAATCGTATTACATCAATAGTTTTCTTCGAATATCCGGCAGGCCAAGAGCAGACTCAAGACGTTTCCATGAATAATGGTGATAGAGAGGCACTCGTAAAGCTAAGTCAATTCACGATTGTCTCCGGTGTTGCGTGTCATTAATAGACCAAAGCTGCCGAGGAAGTCGCATGTGGCAGAGCCAATCACTCCACTCGTCTCCACAGCAATTGGTTGAAATACAAATCTGTCGATACGATAGGCATATTTTTACCGCTTGCAGCTCTCTGCTGATGTCACTGCATGTCCAGGGTTTGTTGCCGATTCTATCACTGACGAGGGCGCAAAAGTGTCGATACAAGTTGCATCCCATATCAGTGACTTACCGTTTGCAAAGGGAAACACTGTCAGGCCATCAGGTCGTTTGTAATCCCCTCTGTCAAGGCCAACTGGTTCAAGGATTGACGAGAAGCCAGCGATGTCTAGTGCTCATCGGACGACATCATTGAGAGCGCTGTGCCTAGGAAATCTGCAGAGCTACAGTGAATCTGAGGTAATCGTCATCAACTAGGTTACCAAAAGCCGATGATGGCAAGGCTGTTAGCTACGCACTGCTGTGTGGCGAACTTGCAGCTTTAATGCAAGCCAGACGGTGTTGGTCACAAGATCTCAGGGATTTAACTGTGGTCTTCACGCTGATCGTGTCCCAGCTCTTCTGTCTTCCTGTCTGCTCCGGAACGATGAGACTAGCTCTCCTCCAGTCGGTGGAAAGGTCATGGATCAGTTGGTCGAGAGGAGATTTGGATGCATCATGTAGAATACTCTCAACCAGATCCTGACTTGCACGGATGGAGGAGGTGTAGGCTGGCAATGCAATGTCGGTTGTTAATCTAAGACCAAGTTCACCAAAGGAGATAGGAAGAGTGGCCTGGCGCCAGCCTACATCATCAAAATTGATGTTGCAGATGGCCGTTGCTGAGTCTCGAATTACGCAATTCAGCTCGCTCAGGTCGACCGGAAACTGGTAACATGGCACATTATGTAACGAAAATAAAATGTTTGGAATACAGAAGCAGTGGCTCAACACGAAAAGTGCCGGATGCTTATTAATCAGTAGGAGTCGGAATGACATGTTGGACAAGTTGGCAATTTTTTTGTCAATGTCAGCTTGGATTGTTGGTTTAAAGATTGGGGAACCGAGGATTATGAGTTTCTCGATTGGTGATGTTAACCCTATCTAAGACTTTGCTGATTTGCAAGACGGCCACCAAGAATGATTCTGTCGATATTGACGACTTCGGACTTGGCAGGGTTTACCTCAAGCCAGATTTCAGCAAGGGCTGTGATGATTCTGGAGAGGTTCTCAACAACTTATGCTCAACTGCCTCCAAATCTTGCATCATCGAGATACTAGATGTTCAAAGATGTAGTCACTGAACGGGCGATATCATTGACTCACAGGGCAAAAAAGATGTCCCATTTGATCACCATGCTGTATACCACATTGTGATTCAAGGGTATGGTCAGCTATAATCAGGATGCTGGAACTGTCGTAGGTAGTGTCGGCCAAAGGATGAAGCACAGGGGCTCGACGAAGACAGGTTTTGAGAAAATGGTCTCGTCGGATGGAGGTGAAAGCTTTCCTCACATCCAACTTGACCAGCACACGATCCTGCTGCCATTGATGTTGGTCCTGGATGAACGTCCTAACAGCATGTACTGCAGCTTCACCTTCACGACAGACTCTGACACCAAGTTGGATGGGGGACAGCTCGGAGGGCCAGTGTGCAGATCGCAGGATGTGTGGCCACTTTGGAGGTGAGACGATGAAGAGTGTTTCCAACTGCAATAGGTCGTAGTCGGCCGTCCTTTTTCTTAAGCACCATCAGATTTCTGAAAATAGAAGCTCCATCGCACTTGGAGGAATATCAGCGGAGATGATTTTTTTCGCAAAGTCTAGACAAGGCAGACACGAGACAACGTCCCACTTCAGATGTCAAATGTCCAGGTCTGAGCCCGTCGATTCCTCTCCTACAGCTTGGAGCAAAGGACTTCAGGGCTGCTCGAACGTCATCACAAGACACGCTGACTGGAACAGATGGTTTATTGGGGGGAGACAAAGTCCTGGTATCCAGTGGTGATGGAGGACGTTTTACTTTCAATACCTGTAGCACTTTGCTGTTCGAACATGTGACAGTATCATCCGAGGCAATAAGTCAAATGGCTGACAAAACGTCGCCCTGGGCTAATTTTGCATTGACAGCCCTCCTCAAATCTGCTGTAGGCTTGCATTGACGAAAGTATGGGTCGGTATCGTTTCTGTGCCAATCTAGACATTTCGAGAAGAAGCGGATGTTAGCTTTTACATCATGGGACAATGATGTCTTTGCTTTTGTGGGATGGAGACCCAGTGCTATTAGAGCAAAGACTAAGAGGCGTTCCCAGGAATTCAGAAAGTTTTCGGTGGTAACAGATTCTATGGTGGAGGCCAGGGCTTCTGACATGCAGATCCTTGTGGTTTTTGATATGCGGACAGGAATGTTGCAACTCCTCCTGAAAGAGGTGAGCTTTCAGATGGTCAGGCGGTCAAGAAGATCACTCAAGGAAGTAACAGGTGGATGATTGGGAGTTGGTGCGAGTAGTTGGAGACAAGTGGAACACTTCCATATCTGTTTACTGATTTGCATCGATGGCATTCTTCAGTGGAAGACCTTTCTTTCGTTGTCAGGTAACAATTCGTTGGTCAGAACTTAGTGTCCAGGCATATCATTAGGTTGGACATTAAAGCCGGGGCATCGACATGGCTGTCAGAATGAAAGTGCCCCGAACAAGCAAGTAAATTAAAGTAAAAAAATACCTTCACACTTTGCTGTTTAGAATGTATTCATCCGAGGTTATTAGAAATATTTTTACTTTCTTTGTTATTTTTGTTTTTGAAGATAAATAAAACGACTTGCATCCCCAATCGAAAAATCGAAAAATATGAATATTGTTCCAAGCGGCACAGATTTAAGATTAACTTCTTCGATGAAGAAATTAGAAATGAAAATGACTGAAAAAAATGACAAGAAAACAGAGCAATTATTAAAAAAATCGATCAGCACGATCAAATAAATGTTTCTTGATTTTTTAAAACTTTTAAGTAAATCAAACATGAAAGATTACGAATTCAGTAAAGTAACACAAAATCAATAATTCAAAATAATTAATTAATAGAACATTTATTGAAATAAATTCAAATGTATGTGGGTTTTTTTTTTTTGCAAAACGAACAGTTTATTTACAATATAGTAAAAATTTGTAATAAATTAAAAGAGTCGTTTCTAATTGGAGGCGGGGGGGGGGATGAAACTTATTAATTAGTCTAAAATTGTATTTTTTATCTCGATATAAAATTCTAATATTTTTTTTTAAACTTGAAAATCGAACTTTAATGCAATACCTTAATCGTTGAAGGCTATCTTGTAATAAAGTCACAATAGCAGGAACAAGTAAACAATGATTTCCAAGTGAATGAATAATCCTATGGAGCTGAGTCTGCTTGCTCTGATTTACTTGCTCTGATTACAGATGGACGCATGCACGTTAAGCCACGACTCACTTCCGGCCCTCATTGATAGTGGTTCTTACTCCCACAATCAATGACAAAGGGGGAAATCTTCTTGAAACTGGGGATCTCTACAGTGAAGGGGGATTTTGCTAATTGTCGAGTCAGTCGTGGATTAAAACTCCTCAGACTAACATTCACAGGTAACATGAATTGGAACAAATACATACAATACATTGCCAAGGCTGCTGCAAGTGAGGCGGGCTCCCTCTACCGTGCTAGAAAACTTCTCTCACCTGCCAGTATCCTATATCTCTACAAAGCCATCATTTGCCCATGCATGGAGTATTGTTGTCACCATATCTGGGCTGGTGCACCAACCACTATCCCCTTCCTTTTAGACAGAGTCCAAAAAAGAGCCTATAATTTAATAGGTCTCTCACTATCTTCAAGCTCCAGCCCCTGTCCCATCGCCACAATATTGCTTTTACAAGTATTTCAATGGAATGTACTCCGACGAACTTGCTGCACTGGTGCTCCCTCTACGTAAATATCCACGACTGACTCGACATGAAATTTTACTTTCTTTAGGCGATTACATGTGACCACCTAGACAAACTTGGCGGAAAGAAAAAAAGAGAGAGATGGTAGTGGTTGGTACACTAGCTCAGATGTGGCAACAATACTCCATGCATGGGTGAATAGTGGCTTTATAGAGATATAGGATACTGGCACAGTGGCAGGTGTGAGAAGTTTTCTAGCCCAGTAGAGGGAGTCGACCTTCTTTGCAGTAAACTTGGTAGTATCTTCTATGTATTTATTCCAATTCATGTTTTGTAAGAATGTTGGACTGAGGAGTTTGAATGTTGAACTCGCGGGAAGATGCTATCAGCCATGACAATCTGTGGTTGGAAACGTTTTTTATAATTTTTAAAGGAAAAGAGCTTTGTCTTGGTAGCATTGAATGTGACCATCCATTTTTGCCCCATTCTGGAGGTTATTTTCTCAGGATTCATCCATTGCCTTGGATGCGTGTACATTTGATTTACCTGCATGTCGAGAACAGTGTGGTGTCATCAGCAAATATGCCCATCTTAGATGTGTTTGCATCAGGAAGGTCGTTTATGAAGATCACGAATAATAAAAGTCCAAGTATCGAGCCCTGTGGCATATCAGCATTAATGTGGTGTTGTTTGGATGTATGATAGGAGCTAATCTTCTATGATAATCTGTAATGAAAGAATCGCCAAATAAAAGGAAAACAAGGCCTTTCTATAATTAACAAATTATATATATTTAAGTGACCTACACCGTTGGGTGTAGGTTGCTTGAAATTAAAACAGAAGAAAGGAATACAAAAGTAATAAAGGTCAGCTGTAAAAAGTTTTTTCTTGGAGCAATATATCTTCAAGTGAAGATATCCTTGCTCAGTGTCTAGCCGACAAGAGGCAGGAGAGAATGTCAACGTCGTTCTTTGAGGGTGCCTAAAAGCTTTCTGCCTGCCCTGCAGATCACTAAGGGTCTCCGGGTGAAGTCCTTAAAAAGTCCAGTGACACAATGATCAACTAGACTAGTAGGAGTAGTAGGAGTTTGATTCGTCAGCATGTGACCAAACCACCTTACTATGTGAGGTAACGTTGGGGGGCGCCAAGTGTAGAGGGTCCTAATAGCGGAAGTCAGGAGAATCGTGTCACTTCTGTTTGAAGAGTGGTCTGTCTCTTGAGCCTGCGACCAGCGACTGAACTAAACACGAGAATTGTGCGGTCTCTGCAGCCGGCAGGGGCTGGATAAGGTGGGGCGCAATATAGCCAAAAATGGCCTAACTGATATGCAAAGGGTATCTCTCTCCAATTAATGCATTCTTCTAGACTTCGCTCTCTCCCCCTCTCTCTCTCTCTCTCTTACTCTCTCATATACTTGCAGTTAAATTCTGTCCCTTCGTCATGTTAAATAAACTCTTATAAAAACCAAACTGAGGGTCTATGTGGTTATTGATTAACGGCTGAAGGACACAAGCCAGAAGCGACGAAACCTGGGTTGCCGCTGAAGATGAACGGGTGTACAACGATGTATACACGTGCGATGGTAAGCGATATCCAACAACTAGAGCTAGTCTCCACAAGTGGAAAAAATCTCAATATTTATGAATTCTCCAGTACAGCCATCGAGAAGACCTGGATCTTTCTTTTAGATAAGAAGGATCTCAGTAATATTGTACGAGTTGGTTTTCCTGAGAAGACTTTCATGCATGACCTTATCAAAGGTCTTGGATTTATCAAGCACTACCGCCCTAGTTTCATCTGCCTTATCTAATGTATGGTATATGCGTTCAGAGATGAACATTAGAAATGCAAAAATCTCGTCCTTTAACTTGATTGAATGCTTGATTTAGAAAAATAACGTGGTGTTCATGTGTTTGTATGTAAAAAGATAATAGCTTGTTTTAGCTACTCTCGTTCTTTCTCCGTTCGTTTGGGAGAGGCGATCGTTGCCATGCCACTAGGACTTAGGGTTAGTGGTAGGATTAAGGAAAATATTTTACAAAAACACTAATCTTTAATCATAATTTTTGCAAAATAAAAAGAAATAAAAAAGAAATCTACAAAAAATCGAAAAACAAATGAAAAATTCTTCTTGAACACTCAATAAATCAGAAAATCTAGCATTTTGATCAAGAAGTGAAAAGCAAAGAAAGGGAAGGAGTAAGCTAAACGAATAGAGAAAGAAAGAGAGTAGCTTATGCAAGCTAGTATCTTTTTCACGTTCGCTTTTCTCACGTGCCATGTCTGAGACGGCAGCATAAGCCTAAAAGCAGATTTGTCTTGTTCATCGTAGATGGCAACATAGCCACTTCCTTTTTCTTTAGTTACATGTAAAACGTCATATAATTATCAGCAAAATAGTAATTAAAAAGAAAACAAAGTATTTGTTGTGATTTTAAAGTGGGGGATTACTTTCCTATATAAATTTAATGTAGAATGATCACCTACTTCCTGACCAGGAAACATTAATGATAGCTCACTTCCGGACTAGATACTATAGGAAAGAAACCTGCAGAAGAACCCCCCGCCCAGGTCCATATACTTCAGAAGCCTCCGGGTCCTATATTGTATAAGCACCCCCGCAGGATGAAGATGTTGATAATTCCCCCCCCCCCTACCACCCGCCCCCCCCCCCTAAAAAATTCCCCCCACCCCACCCGCGTCCCAAACATTCTCCCCCCTCCCCCCTCGCCCCAAAGAACTATTTTTATTTTAAAAGATAGAAGTTTAGGTTGCTAGGTGCGGATGTGATTGAGCAACCCTTGTTTCACTGTTATTGATAGATCCGGAAACCGGACAGTGCATTTTTATCAAGTTGTTACATGAATACATTGGCTTATTTCAAAATCACCAGTAAATAACATTGAAAAAGTTTTTAAAAAACCAGACCCGCCCCCGAAAACTGGCCCCGTTGACCCCCGGGGACATTTTTTTTTGTTGTAATTTTGAGATATTATGCTCCCAGGTGTTGTCCGGTCCTAAAGATGTCGACTTGTCGACAGTTTGCCGAGTAGTTTTTGAGGAGTAGCTGGCCATACAAACAGACAGATAAACAAACAGACAAACAGACATACAGACAACTGGCCTTTATATAATAGAATATATATATATATATATATATATATATATATATATATATATTGCCTATCTGGTACCAATGGTACTTAAGCTTTTGTTAAAGCATTATTTATTCCTATATAATTTTCTATGCTAACTACCATATCGCAAAATGGTACTTAAGTGTAGTGTTTTTATATTATTATTATTATTATTATTATTATTTGTTATAATTATTATTATTATTTGATATGCAAATTACTATATCACATTGTAGTCTTAAAGGTAAATGTTTTATTATTACTATCATTATTTATTTATTTATTTACTTATATATATATATTAGTGAAATAATAACTGAATTATTTCTGCATTTGGTTATTGGGGAAGTAGTAATTTGATCAGTACCACGTTAAGCATTTTAAAATGTTTCCACTGGTTTCATATGTGATGTTATTAATGCTTAACATAATGTGATTTTATTCTGTGATTCCACTTCGGCGTCACTGAATTTAAATCGTCAACGTCGTTCCTGGAACAATGCGAAAAACGATCTCTGCACGTTTCTCCGCCGTCTTTTAAAAAATTCTCTTTCTTCAACTTTTTTGTTCATTTACTTTTGACACCTGAGGATGATTCGACAAAGAATCGAAAACGTTCGTGAAACCTATGGGACATTTATTTTAAAAAAAATTTAATACAAAAGAAACCATCAGAAAAATTGAAAAATAAAATAGGTATGATTAAACAGACGAATTCTGTTATTTTTAACAATGTTTGCATAGATCAGAAAATGCTGCCTAAATACACACAATTCATATATATATATATATATATATATATATATATATATATATATATATATATATATATATATATATATATTAGTCTCGGAAATTTTTCAACCATTAAAACTATATGGAAAAAACAAAAAAAAACACTTTTGTCCCAAGTCCTTAGGTAGAAAATTAATTTTCTTGTAAGTCAATTTACTTTTTACAATCACTATATTAGTTTACTTCCCATAATTTACTCTAGTCTTAACATTATTTAAGGGATCATCAGTTGTTTACCATGAAAAACTGTTTCGTGAATTTAAAAACAAAACAGTATTTTATCCCATGGCTTCCCAGCAGAGTTGATCAGACCCCACTTCCCTTAAAGGACAAGAACAAAATCGTTCCGTATATCAGATCTAAGTTTTGCTCCAGATTAATGTTTTGCTAACTTATTTTGTTATTAAAAAATGTCCTCCTTACCTGTGTTGTTCGTCTGTGTCTAAGAAAATGTATCCGTTATTTACAAAAAATTGCTGTATTTAATAGTGTTCGGACGCATCCATTACACTACTTTTTAGGTGATTTATAGTTTTATGTATTTGTATTATTTTATTATATTTAGTTTCATATTAAAAATATTTAAAACTTAAATATATATATATATATATATATATATACATGTATTTTTTTTTAAATTTGGGCTACCATTATATATAATAACTATTTGGGCTACTATTATATATAATAACTATTGTTAAAATTTCACAAAAATCAGAGGTGAAGAGATTCCATACCCTTTTTACCACCTTTACATAAAACTAAATAAAACTAAATATAGCCCAAATTACCACCACTTACAATATTCATATTGATTGGTTAATGTGTATTTATTTGCATATAAATATATATCTCTACTTATATAAAATTAGATATGTGTACATACAAATATATAAACATGTACACATGTTACAGTACTGTAGGGCTCCATTATGCAAGGCACAGTAGGTTAACTAGTATCAAATAGCTAATTTTGTTATTGAAAAATAGGTTTTGTTTCTGGACTCAGAAGTGAGTTCAGAGAAGAGTTTTGATCCAAGAATAGTCATAATAAATTTAGACACCTGACGTGACCTTTGAGTCAGAGATCAGAGTGAGTCGCGTTTGTCCCCATCTCGTGCGTGGGAATGATGATTACATCACCACGGAGAACAAGAACTTAGCTTTTTAGAATCAGTCCGCTATGGGAGCTCGAAGCGACAACGTCGTTTCGGAAAAGCGAGCGAAGTTTTCCCAAAAATGTAATCGCTCGCGATAAGGGCTGTATCCAAAAGAGATCACCATGGAAGCTTGCGGTGAGCGCACGCAGATGAGGTAGCTCTCGAATGCAAGAGTTTGGGTGTGAATTAAAGAGATATGGGCCAAAGCTACTAAAGAAATTACTAACAGCGTCTAACGTCCCACACAGTACGAACTTGAGATGTGAATGAAGAACCAATAATGGAAACCCCTCCACTCGAATGAAAGCATGAAATAAAAAGAACAAAAGAAATCTCTCAGAAAATCCGACTTCGAGTGTCTTTATCCTCTGCTTAAAGATAGAATTTGCCCACAAAAACAGGTACCACACGGCGATCACAGCCAGCAACAAGATGAGGGCCAGCGACGAACGAGAACTACAAAGGTAACTTTCTTATAATGTTAAATATCTGGAAACTGTGTTTCGAAGTGACTTTTGGACTCTTGAAAAATGTGTTTAGAAATCTGTTTAAATGACTCTTAAGAAAAGTGTGTTTATGGTCCCGGTTGAAAAATGACTCTCTAAAATGTGTTAAAATTACTGAGAAACATGTTTGCTTAAAGAATAACTATGAAAATGTCTATGAAAATTGTATCATCAGAAGTATTAAGAAAAAAGATTGAAATCACTATTAATCCTCTCGTGAACATTTCGTGTTGTTTTCGGCCGGAGAGGATGTAATAGCGAACTGTGAGGTGGTTTTGGAGAACTGCCTCAGTCGGAAGGATTTCTGCCTGTAGTAATAAATAAGCTCTCTTCTCTCCCCCCCTTCGCTTCTCGTGACGTTTTATTTCAGTAGTTATGCAACATAGATGCTTATTTTTGGTGCTTAGTGACCAGCTGTTTCAACATGGAACAGATTGAATTCGAACCATGGGTACTAACAACGTTTGCGGTCTAAAATAAAAAATTAAATATTAAAAAAAAAAAAAGAAAAAAAAACACGTTCGGTCCGATAAAATAAAGGGAAAAAGAAAGAGAGAGAGGCAGAGACGGACAGAGTCGGAGACAGAGACAGAGAAAAAGGTGATATGCCGTTCAAATTGCATGAGTAAATGATTTAGTTAAAAAAAAAACAAAAAAAAAACACGATTGGATTTTTAAGGTAACAAAACCTTAAGGAAGAATAGGTTGTGGTTTTCATTTATGTGTTAATTTGTGTTTTAAATGTATTTTTTTATTTTACGTATATGTTGTGGGTGGCGTTTGATGCAGAAAAACATGAGAGAGAGAGGATAAAAGTGAGAGTGATGAGTTATATGTTGGTAGAGAGAGAGACAATGTAAAAGAAAGAGGAAAAAAGTATGAGATGGAAAGAGAAAAAAAAAGTGAGAGAAAGGGAGAAGGAATGTGAAAAAAAAGAGCGAGTGAGAGGCACATGTGCTGACTGGTGCCGCATAGTGTTTTGTCTACGAATCCTGTTTTGTTTCGGGACGGACATGAGTTTGGTTGAAACATGGTTGGACCTTGAGTTAACGGAACTTTATCAGAAAAAGCGTCGGCGCAGAGATTTCATGTCAGGAAGAGAGAGAGGGAAAGGACTGCGTGCGAACAGCCGGCGGGGTCGCCTGATGTCGCCCCGGGATAATTGTCTTTGTTTTTTTTTTGTTCAATTGAATTGTATTGCATGAAATTGTTTTTTTAAAATATAATATTGTACTGCATAATTTGTAATTGTATTGTGGAGAGGGGTTGCCATTAATTCATTGGTTCGACTTTTATTTTTTTTATTATTGTTGTTTTTGAATGAATTTTGGAGAAGTTTAGTCGGTTAAGTGAGAATGCTATACCAGTTACGTAAAAGATTTTTTTTTAAAAAAAAGGCAGATAATTTAATGGGTATAAGTTTGGGTCAGCCGGGCGATTTGAGTTGATTAGGTTCGGGCGGCTGGCGGCAGCTAGAGTTGGTTTGGGTCGGATCGCGGAAACCCTTGGACAGGGTTGATTTTATCGGGAAGAATCCCCGTGTACAGAGTATGTACAGGCTTGGAAAGTCAATGAGGGATTCCCGGCGTTTGCTCGTATGCTCTCTTTTATAGAGTACCCATGGGTTAGTGGCGAGGCTTGTGGTAAAGCCTGCATACGTTAAAATTGCGAACGGGAGAATGACGGTGATATGGTCATTCTGTGGGACCACGAGAAAGGACGGTGGTCAGTTATGGAAATTGTTGTTTTTGTGACCCAGGTGTGCCCAACTGCGCCGATAGAGTGTGTGAAAGTTGTGTAAAATGTTAAACCTTGAAATTGTGGTCCCATTTTTTTTTGTGGATTTTGGATGTTTGCCAACGAGTGTGCTGCGAAGATACCCCACCCCCTTACCGCATAGATAGGGACACGGGAAGGGAACGCATGGAATTGGTGTCTGCTCAACAGCAGTGGGGATGGAGTTAAGCTGGGGTGTGGTGTGACTCGGGTGCGCGCGTCGGGGCGGATAGAACCATGGGGATCGATTTTTAAAAAAAGGAGGTACCGGGTGTTAATTGGATTTAATTATAAGATTATAGGTTGGGCCTAGTTTGTGGTCATTCGGCGTGTTCCGGGAGCAGGGATGATTCGATGTGACATTTCGCCCAATACCGTATCGACTAGATAGATCCATGGGATGGGGTCCTCGACGTTTAATGAACAGGGTTGGGAGTTAGAAACTGGGTGTTTGTTCGCTGTCATTTGCGACGGGAGTACGGGCGTGTCAGAAATGTATGGTCCATATATAGCAAGCAGCATAGCGACGGTACCTTCAGTAAGCTTCGAGGCTGACCATTAGAGAATAGGTTAATGAAGGTTTTTTTTCTGTTTTTTGTTCCCCTATTTCGCGAGAATAAAACGCGCAGTTAGTTTTAATCGGTTGTGTGCCGACCGTTTGTTGAAGTTATCTAAGAAAGTGATGGTGGCCCGAAAGTGTAACATACCGTGGAATTTTTGGGAAGTGGTCGAGCACGGAGAACGTGTGTGAGCAAGAGCGAATTTATGTGGTAGATTTTGCAGGAGATATAGGCGAGAAACGCCTGATGTTGATTTATGACAGGGGATGGCTTTTTTTTAGCCGGTAACGACCGTAGGGAGCAAACTCTCCCACATCCCGGAAACATTGTCATGTGGTGCCGAAGGAAATTCCGGCAGGGGTGAAATGATGGTAACCCCAGGAGTGCTCAGGCTCGGATTTTTACCAGTCCCAGGGAGGAGTTGGTTTTTAAAAAAAAGAGAAAATCTTGGGATTTTTTGTTTTTTTTGTTTATAGGGAAGGAAGGAGTGTTACAGTACTGTAGGGCCCCATTATGCAAGGCACAGTAGGTTAACTAGTATCAAATAGCTAATTTTGTTATTGAAAAATAGGTTTTGTTTCTGGACTCAGAAGTGAGTTCAGAGAAGAGTTTTGATCCAAGAATAGTCATAATAAATTTAGACACCTGACGTGACCTTTGAGTCAGAGATCAGAGTGAGTCGCGTTTGTCCCCATCTCGTGCGTGGGAATGATGATTACGTCACCACGGAGAACAAGAACTTAGCTTTTTAGAATCAGTCCGCTATGGGAGCTCGAAGCGACAACGTCGTTTCGGAAAAGCGAGCGAAGTTTTCCCAAAAATGTAATCGCTCGCGATAAGGGCTGTATCCAAAAGAGATCACCATGGAAGCTTGCGGTGAGCGCACGCAGATGAGGTAGCTCTCGAATGCAAGAGTTTGGGTGTGAATTAAAGAGATATGGGCCAAAGCTACTAAAGAAATTACTAACAGCGTCTAACGTCCCACACAGTACGAACTTGAGATGTGAATGAAGAACCAATAATGGAAACCCCTCCACTCGAATGAAAGCATGAAATAAAAAGAACAAAAGAAATCTCTCAGAAAATCCGACTTCGAGTGTCTTTATCCTCTGCTTAAAGATAGAATTTGCCCACAAAAACAGGTACCACACGGCGATCACAGCCAGCAACAAGATGAGGGCCAGCGACGAACGAGAACTACAAAGGTAACTTTCTTATAATGTTAAATATCTGGAAACTGTGTTTCGAAGTGACTTTTGGACTCTTGAAAAATGTGTTTAGAAATCTGTTTAAATGACTCTTAAGAAAAGTGTGTTTATGGTCCCGGTTGAAAAATGACTCTCTAAAATGTGTTAAAATTACTGAGAAACATGTTTGCTTAAAGAATAACTATGAAAATGTCTATGAAAATTGTATCATCAGAAGTATTAAGAAAAAAGATTGAAATCACTATTAATCCTCTCGTGAACATTTCGTGTTGTTTTCGGCCGGAGAGGATGTAATAGCGAACTGTGAGGTGGTTTTGGAGAACTGCCTCAGTCGGAAGGATTTCTGCCTGTAGTAATAAATAAGCTCTCTTCTCTCCCCCCCTTCGCTTCTCGTGACGTTTTATTTCAGTAGTTATGCAACATAGATGCTTATTTTTGGTGCTTAGTGACCAGCTGTTTCGACATGGAACAGATTGAATTCGAACCATGGGTACTAACAACGTTTGCGGTCTAAAATAAAAAATTAAATATTAAAAAAAAAGAAAGAAAAAAAAACACGTTCGGTCCGATAAAATAAAGGGAAAAAGAAAGAGAGAGAGGCAGAGACGGACAGAGTCGGAGACAGAGAAAAAGGTGATATGCCGTTCAAATTGCATGAGTAAATGATTTAGTTAAAAAAAAAAAAAAAAAAAAACACGATTGGATTTTTAAGGTAACAAAACCTTAAGGAAGAATAGGTTGTGGTTTTCATTTATGTGTTAATTTGTGTTTTAAATGTATTTTTTTATTTTACGTATATGTTGTGGGTGGCGTTTGATGCAGAAAAACATGAGAGAGAGAGGATAAAAGTGAGAGTGATGAGTTATATGTTGGTAGAGAGAGAGACAATGTAAAAGAAAGAGGAAAAAAGTATGAGATGGAAAGAGAAAAAAAAAGTGAGAGAAAGGGAGAAGGAATGTGAAAAAAAAGAGCGAGTGAGAGGCACATGTGCTGACTGGTGCCGCATAGTGTTTTGTCTACGAATCCTGTTTTGTTTCGGGACGGACATGAGTTTGGTTGAAACATGGTTGGACCTTGAGTTAACGGAACTTTATCAGAAAAAGCGTCGGCGCAGAGATTTCATGTCAGGAAGAGAGAGAGGGAAAGGACTGCGTGCGAACAGCCGGCGGGGTCGCCTGATGTCGCCCCGGGATAATTGTCTTTGTTTTTTTTTTGTTCAATTGAATTGTATTGCATGAAATTGTTTTTTTAAAATATAATATTGTACTGCATAATTTGTAATTGTATTGTGGAGAGGGGTTGCCATTAATTCATTGGTTCGACTTTTATTTTTTTTATTATTGTTGTTTTTGAATGAATTTTGGAGAAGTTTAGTCGGTTAAGTGAGAATGCTATACCAGTTACGTAAAAGATTTTTTTTTAAAAAAAAGGCAGATAATTTAATGGGTATAAGTTTGGGTCAGCCGGGCGATTTGAGTTGATTAGGTTCGGGCGGCTGGCGGCAGCTAGAGTTGGTTTGGGTCGGATCGCGGAAACCCTTGGACAGGGTTGATTTTATCGGGAAGAATCCCCGTGTACAGAGTATGTACAGGCTTGGAAAGTCAATGAGGGATTCCCGGCGTTTGCTCGTATGCTCTCTTTTATAGAGTACCCATGGGTTAGTGGCGAGGCTTGTGGTAAAGCCTGCATACGTTAAAATTGCGAACGGGAGAATGACGGTGATATGGTCATTCTGTGGGACCACGAGAAAGGACGGTGGTCAGTTATGGAAATTGTTGTTTTTGTGACCCAGGTGTGCCCAACTGCGCCGATAGAGTGTGTGAAAGTTGTGTAAAATGTTAAACTTTGAAATTGTGGTCCCATTTTTTTTTGTGGATTTTGGATGTTTGCCAACGAGTGTGCTGCGAAGATACCCCACCCCCTTACCGCATAGATAGGGACACGGGAAGGGAACGCATGGAATTGGTGTCTGCTCAACAGCAGTGGGGATGGAGTTAAGCTGGGGTGTGGTGTGACTCGGGTGCGCGCGTCGGGGCGGATAGAACCATGGGGATCGATTTTTAAAAAAAGGAGGTACCGGGTGTTAATTGGATTTAATTATAAGATTATAGGTTGGGCCTAGTTTGTGGTCATTCGGCGTGTTCCGGGAGCAGGGATGATTCGATGTGACATTTCGCCCAATACCGTATCGACTAGATAGATCCATGGGATGGGGTCCTCGACGTTTAATGAACAGGGTTGGGAGTTAGAAACTGGGTGTTTGTTCGCTGTCATTTGCGACGGGAGTACGGGCGTGTCAGAAATGTATGGTCCATATATAGCAAGCAGCATAGCGACGGTACCTTCAGTAAGCTTCGAGGCTGACCATTAGAGAATAGGTTAATGAAGGGTTTTTTTTCTGTTTTTTGTTCCCCTATTTCGCGAGAATAAAACGCGCAGTTAGTTTTAATCGGTTGTGTGCCGACCGTTTGTTGAAGTTATCTAAGAAAGTGATGGTGGCCCGAAAGTGTAACATACCGTGGAATTTTTGGGAAGTGGTCGAGCACGGAGAACGTGTGTGAGCAAGAGCGAATTTATGTGGTAGATTTTGCAGGAGATATAGGCGAGAAACGCCTGATGTTGATTTATGACAGGGGATGGCTTTTTTTTAGCCGGTAACGACCGTAGGGAGCAAACTCTCCCACATCCCGGAAACATTGTCATGTGGTGCCGAAGGAAATTCCGGCAGGGGTGAAATGATGGTAACCCCAGGAGTGCTCAGGCTCGGATTTTTACCAGTCCCAGGGAGGAGTTGGTTTTTAAAAAAAAGAGAAAATCTTGGGATTTTTTGTTTTTTTTGTTTATAGGGAAGGAAGGAGTGTTACAGTACTGTAGGGCCCCATTATGCAAGGCACAGTAGGTTAACTAGTATCAAATAGCTAATTTTGTTATTGAAAAATAGGTTTTGTTTCTGGACTCAGAAGTGAGTTCAGAGAAGAGTTTTGATCCAAGAATAGTCATAATAAATTTAGACACCTGACGTGACCTTTGAGTCAGAGATCAGAGTGAGTCGCGTTTGTCCCCATCTCGTGCGTGGGAATGATGATTACGTCACCACGGAGAACAAGAACTTAGCTTTTTAGAATCAGTCCGCTATGGGAGCTCGAAGCGACAACGTCGTTTCGGAAAAGCGAGCGAAGTTTTCCCAAAAATGTAATCGCTCGCGATAAGGGCTGTATCCAAAAGAGATCACCATGGAAGCTTGCGGTGAGCGCACGCAGATGAGGTAGCTCTCGAATGCAAGAGTTTGGGTGTGAATTAAAGAGATATGGGCCAAAGCTACTAAAGAAATTACTAACAGCGTCTAACGTCCCACACAGTACGAACTTGAGATGTGAATGAAGAACCAATAATGGAAACCCCTCCACTCGAATGAAAGCATGAAATAAAAAGAACAAAAGAAATCTCTCAGAAAATCCGACTTCGAGTGTCTTTATCCTCTGCTTAAAGATAGAATTTGCCCACAAAAACAGGTACCACACGGCGATCACAGCCAGCAACAAGATGAGGGCCAGCGACGAACGAGAACTACAAAGGTAACTTTCTTATAATGTTAAATATCTGGAAACTGTGTTTCGAAGTGACTTTTGGACTCTTGAAAAATGTGTTTAGAAATCTGTTTAAATGACTCTTAAGAAAAGTGTGTTTATGGTCCCGGTTGAAAAATGACTCTCTAAAATGTGTTAAAATTACTGAGAAACATGTTTGCTTAAAGAATAACTATGAAAATGTCTATGAAAATTGTATCATCAGAAGTATTAAGAAAAAAGATTGAAATCACTATTAATCCTCTCGTGAACATTTCGTGTTGTTTTCGGCCGGAGAGGATGTAATAGCGAACTGTGAGGTGGTTTTGGAGAACTGCCTCAGTCGGAAGGATTTCTGCCTGTAGTAATAAATAAGCTCTCTTCTCTCCCCCCCTTCGCTTCTCGTGACGTTTAATTTCGGTGGTTATGCAACACACATATCTGATTTTATATAAGTAGAGATATATATTTATATGCAAATAAATACACATTGGTATTTTTTATAGAATAAGTAAAAATTCACTCAACATATAATACTTTTCACTAAAGTGTATTTTTTGAATGCCATTCTGAGAGGCAGTGACATTTATTTTTAAATGCAGCTGTTTCTTTTGAAGTCATATACATCATTTATAATCTATTGTTCCCTGCATTAGCCAATAAAACAAATAACAGAGACACACCTAAAGATCATCTACTCCATAAAATTAAGTTAGTCGGATTTTCAACGTCAGACCCAAATAGGATTTAAGCTGACAAATCAAACTTTGCTTCTGACTAACTATTTTTACTCTTTGTTGGTGTACTGCGTCTTTGGCAATATAATAACATGCTCAACTACAATTTCTTAGACAAAAAAACAATTGTTCCTGGCTGGATTATGTGTAATACGGACATATTTCTTAATAAACACTTAGAAAAAAAAACTTACATCACTAATAAAAAAATTTTTTTTACTATTTTCTAATGTATTTTCGCTATCAGAGAAACAATTACATTTCTTTCTGTTCTAACATATAAATATTAGCATATTGCTTTCTTAAACATGATTTTCTTCTCGAATGCTGGGTACCTATTCCTCATATATGCAATAAGTTTACAGCACTATTTTATTCAAACTTTGTAAGCAACCGAGACTGCAAATGGCGTCATGTTGCTTTTGAATGTACAACACAAAACAGAAAAACAGTATTTCTTTGAGGAGCTACTTTCTATATACAAGAAAATAACTTAAATCACTTTTGAAGCATTCTGTTTTCAATAGATTTCAATTACGAATTTCTTTAAAACTTTCACCATCGAAAATATTACTGTTTGCTTCTTACATTTCAGAGAGAG
Organism: Sepiola atlantica; assembly: GCA_963556195.1. Classification (NCBI taxonomy): domain Eukaryota; kingdom Metazoa; phylum Mollusca; class Cephalopoda; order Sepiida; family Sepiolidae; genus Sepiola; species Sepiola atlantica. Next base: position 143,918,380 of record OY744517.1, on the reverse strand, counting down.
AGAGAGAGAGAGAGAGAGAGAGAGAGAGAGAGAGAGAGAGGACAAACTACACAAGACAAGTTCACATGGGCCTTACACATTATTATCATTGTTTCTTTACTTCGAATATTTAATTATATAAAAAACATATACTAAAATAAAATACTAATACAAAAAAGATTTCCAATGCTTCCAAATGGAAACTACAAGATATGATTAAGAATATGCAATCTCGAGTTGCTTCACTTGAATATGCTGCTTAAAATTACTTCGCTTTGATTGGTTAAATTAACTCAACTCTGCATTAATAAAACTATTACTGCTTGTTTCCATGTGGGCGCGTTTCTCGCTTTTATGTAATTTTCATAAATATGCATGAATGTTTTTTCCATTATCATTTATCGATTATGCTTTTGGCATCAACAAAACAATACAGAAAAACTACAACGCATTTCTAACATTCAAAATTTAAAAAATGTACACATTATTATATTTTGAATTATTTTCCTGTAAACCGCCCAACCTCAATTATGTAGCCACCCAGGCAACCTTTTTATAAAGTGGATCTTCTAATACGCCAATTTATAATAAAGACCAATGTTATTTGTACAGGGTGAGGAAGCAAAATTTACAATATTTTAAGGCAGGGATTGAAAGACAGTGTATGACTAATTAGTTTATTGAAACTCCTGAGAATTTATTTGCCACCAGAAAATTTACATGAAAGAAAATGTTTTTATTCTATGTGTCCTCATCCTTTCTCAATAACTGCAAAAGTGTTTCTCAAAAATTCTTTAATAGTATCTTTCAGAGAGTCGACATTGTTGTGTGATGTTCTATAAAAAAAACAACTTACGTCATTAATAAAAATAAAAAACACATTTCATCATTTTACAATCTATTTTCGCTATTAGATAAATAATTACATTTCTTTCTTTTCTAACATATAAATATTAGCATATTGCTTTCTTTGAACTACTTGCTTAGTCTCAATTTATTTTTGCTTTTAATAATAATCAGCAGGGTAAGATGGTTTATAATTTGTATGGGTTGTAGGTTTGCATTAACCGAGTAAACCACTAAAAGTACACAAGAAATACAAATTCTTTATTAAACAAATTCTTGATTTTTCAGATTAAAATTTGTAAATTTATTTTACGTTTCAATTTTATTGTGAAAAAAATAAAGTTAACAAATAACACACATATCCTTAGTTGCTGATATTATTATTATTATTATTATTATTATTATTATTATTATTATTATTATTATTATTATTATTATTATTATTATTATTATTATTATTATTTACTCACTAGGACTACTCACACGAGTCATTATCTGTGATTGCAGCATGGGCAAAAACAGGTTATGTTCCCTGGAGTTTGAGTGACAACAAGTCTACCCAGATTTCTAATACTCTTTGTTTCTTTCAATGTCAATTGCAAACCACTTTGCATTGTCGCAACAGCTGTTTACCATTGAATTCATATTGATAATGGCCGTTGACTTTCTCTGAAATTTAAGTGACTATAAGTCTCCTCAGCATTCCAGTATTCTTCATGCTTTTCCAGTGGAGGTCTCTCTCTCCTTGCTTTTTCTATTCTCCTAGATTCTTCATGGTTATTTTCTGTGGTAATAACCGATGATAATCCCACTGCATTTTTTATTGGTCGGATGAGAGCGTGTCAGATTATGGGATTTTGCAGTTTCAGTTTGTGAGATTAGGTAGATGTGTTTTCGGGGAACTTCTTCCCTCCCCCTATTTTGCAGAAGACTCACAATGTGTAATTCTCTACCGAGGAATTTAAAGAAAAATATTAAAATCCAAAATGATAATGTGTTGCTGTTATTGTATGCTCACTGTCAACATATATGAGAAAGACACCGGCATATTATGTAGTCTGATAATTCCCCACCAACATTTATAGTGCTGCTACAAGGAGCGGCACAGAGAGCCTATATTTGGCAGATGTTTACTGAAAAATTATTTTTAATTCTTCAGAATATTATCGATTAAGCATCACATTTTTAGATTATAATACATTTTTAAGTATTTGTCCAATTTCTAGCAAAGGGTCTGTTTGCTATGTAAGTTTGCCATAAACTGATCCTTTTGGCTTTGATATTTCCCAACAATTTTTTAACTGCCCACTAAATTTGTATTTAGCATTTTTAGAGAGAGGCTATACGTCTTAACAAACTCAACTTTTCATGTGAATTAAATTGTAAATAAAAAAAGAAAAATAATCAAGCGAGATTCTATAATCGCTTTAAAAAATTATTGTTACAGAAAACTTCAGTTTCGATTAACTTTTACAAATAACATTTCATATGTTGAACAGGTTGGAGGGGTGATAGACCAATTAGATATCTCGCTTTAGAAATATATGAGATAAAAATAAACATGGCAACGACAAGAGAAAAGAACACAAAACAACTTTTAAAGTAGAACACTTTATATGCAAGAGAGAAAAGGAGGAAAGAAAGATAGAAAGATATGTTGTGTTGCAAATAATTGCTATTGCAGGACTTATCTTGAGATGTGGATATTTTCGTCCAAGTAACAGTTTTTGAGTTCTTTCTGTATTCTGTGGAGATATATTTAGCTGAAGAAAAGTGTTTTTAGCTTATTTATTTTTTAGTTGTTGCTGCTTTTGCCTAGCAAATTCCCCATGAATGTCCGACGCCTGTTATAGCAGTCAGAACGATCTTGCTTCTATGAATGCCAGAACAAAATGAGGTAGAATATTCAAACCCATGCAGGCTTTTTGACCAAGTTGATATTGATAGGTGGCTTGTGATTGGTCCTTTCTTAAGGCATAATTACAAATGAGGGCTTTTTAAAGGGCAGTGACTCTTAAAGTCTTGTAATAATTTTGTATGATAGATACTTCGAAATCTAGATGTCCTCTTCTCCTCCCTACTACCTCTTTCTCACAGAAGAGGCGTTGCTAGTCTTTCTCTACTCTATCGTTATTTTCATGACAGGTGCTCGACTGAGCTCCAATCTATACCCTCTGTAAAACATTCACAACAAAAACTCGTATAGAACTACCCGTCTGTGGAACACAATACTGCGGGACTGCTTCCCAGCTGACTACAACATTTTCAAGTCCAAATTCTTGTTGAGCGGTCCTCTTAAAAAACAAATTCTGCCCAATCATCATAGTGTTGTCTCACCGTCCACTTGACACTCATTTAACCCTTTCCTCGAGTGGCCTTCGGACCTTGATAAATGGTGACTCTTTAGTAAAAAAAATAGTAATTGGAAGAAGAATTCAGAAATAGAGATTTTAGAGTGGCTGCGAGTTGGTCTACCCTTGGTGCTTTAATCAATAGCATTCTGAAGAATAAAAAAAAGTCAATAAAAACAAATTTAGAAGGAAGGATGACTCCCACTTCGCTCCTTACCAACTGTTTCCTTGTACATGTAATAATTTAATGGATATCTTCTTTTTTTATTTACACTAAACAAAGATTTCTTTAAAAAAAATAAATGTAAATACTGTTTCTATTTACTTACCTCCCCACGAGGGCAGAGTTAGATACACAGTAGGTGTGTGTGAAAATGTGTGAAAAATCCAGCTCCCCAAAAAAGGACACTCTGGATGGGAACAAAAATTAAAATTGCCTCAGTCTAGAAAGACTTCTACTTCACAGACCGAGAACAGTGGAGATTAAGTGTAGTATCAGAACAGATACTACACTTTTCTCCCATCCAAAAGGTCAATATGTGTCATGTATTAACAATTTTCAAAATGACAGGAGAGGAAAAGACAGTAAACCAAAAAGGGGATTATATGTTTATTTGTTTCTTTTTTCTCCTTTTCTCTCCATTTTTTTACTAATGTGTCACCACTTATGAAGATACTCAAGAATAAGGTTAAGAGGTGGATAGATTGTCAGCTGAATGATGAAGGATATTATGAGATAATTGAAATCAAGTCTTCTAACTATAAGGATGGAAGTTCGGCGCTTATGTAGTCACGAGCGTTAATTCAGGGGGGGGGGGGGATAACTAGGATTGACTAAGAAAATAAGGATATTTTCAAGAAACAATTTGGGACGCTGAAATAATCACTCGAACAATGAAACTATGTTAAGTAAAAAAAATTAAATAAACTTGCTAATATAAATACGTTAATTATTTTCACACTGATCTACAAATTAGGAATTTTAATAAAAGTACAAAAAATAAGTAAATAAACTGTAACATTATTATTTTTTTAATACGTTAATTATTTTCACACGTATCATCTACAAATTAGGAAAAATATTTAATCACTAAGTACGGACAAAAATGGGCGTCGCTTGTACTGACCATAGTTCTTAAAAGTGTCTTTTCTTCATTTTTAAAAAGTGGGTTTCGTTTAATTCTTTATTGTGTTTGAAAGATAAAAGCATTAAGTTAATATCTGTAAAATCTTTCTTTTGAAGAAAGAAATACCAGTGGGTCTCTTGTTAACATAAGTTTTTTTTTAAATCCTTTTGTTGGTTTTATTTGAAAGAAAGAAAAATCAGCGGGGGGGGGGGTATTAACCTTTTGTTGGTTTTATTTGAAAGATTTAAACCCTTCATGGGTTCTATTTTAAAGCAGTTAAGAACCAGAGGCTTTTTACCAAATATTATTAGGTTTAAGAAAAACCCGAAGTTTAAAAAAAAAAGGAAAGAATACGATTTAAAAGAAAAGAGAATCATCTCGGAACTTTTCTAGAATTCCCTTTGAAATGATAAATATAAAAAAATAACAACAGACTTTTTATATAACTCTTGAGCGAGAGAGCCCAAACATCTTTAACCTTTTAAAGGTTTTTTTTTTAAAACTATCGGACAGTGAGAAAAATGGACATTTAAAGCCTGTCTTAAAAAAGACAATTTTTATCGTGTGTTGTTGCATGTCACTTCTTTCTTTCAGCCTTTTTTTTTTCAAGTCAGCCTTGTGGTGGTCGTCATGCCTTTTTTTGGTGATAACTTCCTCCACAAATAAAAATAAAAATAATAAGAAGAAGGCTTACATGCAAAACCAACGGAAGTTTATTCACTGAAATAAACCATTAACAAATATAACATATTTCCTTTTGTAATGAGTTCAGAAGTCCTTTCTTTAGTTTCAGGGTAAGTAAAAAGGAGAATGTCTTTTGTTTTGTTGAAATGCTCATGTGTTATAAAATGTTAAGAGAGGCAATAGGTAATGTTCGCCTGTGAAATTGTATGAAGCGCGCGAAAGGTGAAATGGAAGAGTGATAGTAAGACGCGTGTAACCTCAGAATGAAGAGTCAGTTGAGAGAGAGGGTTTGATGTTTGTGTGTGCTTAAATACTATTTGGATAGGCTCCAGCGAGCTTAAGGAGAAACGTTTAGAAAAATGTCTTTGGAGAAATCCCATTGGACAGAAATATCACGTGGTGTGCTCCCTACTACGTCCGCTCGTTTTGAGTTGATTTAATATATAAGGCCACGCCGGAATTTGCGTGGGCGTTATTTTTTATCTTTCACGCGCCAATACAATTATATTCACACTGCGCGCCTAAATTGTATTTATCCCAAACAACAATTTTTATCCGAATCTTAACCGTGTCAACTGGCACAGCCTGTCCTTTTTTATTTTAGAAGAAAAGTGAGACTCGTTCATGTTTTTCTCCATTATTTTATGTATGTTTTGTTTAGCTCAATCTGAGACTAATTTTATTGGGCTATTTTTGTTTTGTTTTATTGTATTTTCTTTTCTTGTTACCTGTGATTAACAAAGTTTACTGAGCTTTGGGAAACAAAAGCAACCACTTTTGTTTTTTTTTAACATAAATAAAACTGTATTATTACATTTCTGGGTCTAATTTATTATTTACTCCTTTTTATGTCCTTATTGTTTCCACCATTTGTTTTTTTCATTTATAGTTACCTTGTTGGGATTAAAATAATCCTGAAATAAAGTTCAATTCTCCCACATGAGAATGGGGTAACCATGTGCAGATAAATTCATCAAAGATATGTATAGGACGGAAGTCTGAAGAAGGAACACAAACACAAGGGTGTAATGTCATATCATTTAGTAATAAAGAGAAAGTTCGAATTGAGTATTTACAGTTTCAAACAGTTCATTAGGCATTGGTAAATCATAGAGAGGATGGAAAAGAGGATGGTAGAGAGATGGGTTTGAGGTTTGGAGTTTGGTGTTTGGTTTGTTGCGAAAACGTGGTTCGCTAGAACTTATCTGTTTTAGAGTTCTGGTAACGGCAGGGGGTCTTTCTCTGTGATGCCGTCGTGGGCTGTATCACTGATAAGGTCGCCCGATGTGTTGTTGACTGGAGTGGAGTCGTTGAAAAAGAGCCTGCATAGAGTTCGGGTATCGGCGGGAGGTCATTCTCTGTGATGCCGTCGAGGGCTGTATTACTAAGAAGACCAGCCGATGTGTTGTTGACTCGAGCAGAGTCGTGGAAAAAGAGGGCGGGAAGCCGTATACAAGGGTTTTTAAGGGCTGGCTCACGTGACACCTTTACTAAAAAGGGGTTGCAATGCCTGACAGCCAATCCGTGAGGCCCTTAAGGGACATGGCAACAACCAATCAGTGAGGGGGGCTTTAACAAATTTCAACAACCTAAAGACGAATTTCGATACGACCCCAAAATTCCGTCACTGGGATTCTGTGAAACATTCACAGCATAAACTCGTCTCTGTACAATCACTGCAAAGAACTTTCTTTTCTTCCCCTGAGCACGTTACTGCAGAGCTGCTTCCCAGCTGACTACAACATGGTCGTCTTCAAGTCAAATGTCATCAAATACTTGTTGAGCCATCCTCTTAATCAATTCGCTGCTTTGATACCTCATTGAATACAGCTTTCTATTCCAGTAGCTTCTTTCCCAAAACTGCAGGCTTGTGGAACTCTCTTCCTGCTGACTGTTTTCCTCCTACATATAGCCTTGGTCTTTCCAAGACTAAGGCCAATAGGCATCTCCTGTCTTTGCGATAATCATCTTTCGTTCTTGTTAGCTCCTTACATCAAGTGGCTTCATGCTTTGTCTGGAGCGATTTCCATTAAAAAAAAATAATAATCAAATTCTGCCCATTCCACCCATCTTTTTAAATCCTCTCATAGTATTGTTCATCATCCAACTGACAATCTTATCAAGTCTGATCCTCGAGTAGATTTTGGCCTTGGTTAGTGATGACCCATTAGTATAAAATTGTAAAGTAGATAGGTGAATGATGTAAATAATATAAGACGTTATTTCTTGATTAATAATTTACAACAAAAACCATCTGAACAAAAGAGATAAAAAACTTAGGGCAATTGTTACATAGGTAGTGAAATAGTTTCCGTTACAGACAGACACATACTTTACATAATAATAAGACTAGCATGGTTACTCGACGTTGCCCGGGAGCGGTATTGATAACAAAATAGAATAGTTGGTACTTGTCCAGATATTGAACCTAATTTCCATGACTGCCTGGCAGCAGCGAGCCGACAGCTAACGGAAGCGTCCGAGACTTGCCAAGTCGGCAGACGACAACAATATAAGACGATGAATATATGTAAAGAAAAAGAAATGCATATATTTTTATACAAAATATGAAATAAATGAACAAACCCATAGCTGAAATAAATAAACTATTTTTTATTATTATTTTTTAACCATTTTTTAAAAACTTTTGTAGAAACGCTAAAATAATAAAAACGGTTTTATTTTTTTAACTTTTTGTAACTTTTTTTTTGTTGCAATTACGCATTGTTTTTCTTCATTATTTTAGCTTTTTTTGGAGGGGTTTTTTCTTACATTAGGCATTTTTTTAATTTTTTTTATGGGGGGGGGGGGGATTGGGGAATTTTGAAGATTCTTTTCCTGGAGGGGTAAGGGCTTGTTTTTTTTTTTTTATTAACAGTTAGGTGTCGATATCCATCCTCCTCTCCTAACCTGCTATAAGCCCTCCAGCAATCGGAGACGACCGTGATCCCAGAGGCGACGTACTGTCTGATTATTGGAAGGAGGGTTTCGGCATTCCTGTTTGGTACCGTCACCAGGAAACCCTCCTTCTCTGCGGGGTCGTATCCCCCTGAAAACGCAGAGCGGCTGTAGAACACGGCCGACGTTGTGTTTTTCTATGGTTTTTGATTGCGAAAAAAACGTCCCCGATCGCAACGAAATACAAGCCCGGCATTCCTGGGTGGGGCATCTCCAGGCATATTTGTCCGCCACAGTCTTTCGCGGTGCTAACCGGCAAAATCGGCCCGCCGCCGCCGCCGCCGCATCGCATGCATCGCATTAACTTTTGCCAGTAGAGATTTCTGCTGACAAAAGTTAATGCACTCCTCCGGAGATCCAATCGTGCGACACAGCACTTCGAAATTCATTTTTGCAATTGGTTAACTAGCGTCTCTCCTTCAAATCGCTATCGGCTGCTTGACGTCAGCCTCGTTTTCGATTCGGCAGGTCTCGGACGCTTCCGTTAGCTGTCAGCTCGCTGCTGCCAGGCAGTCACGGAAATTAGGTTCAATATCTGGACAAGTACCGAATAGTTAAACAGTGTGTGTAACATCTTTCTTTTTAAACTTCTCTATCTCTCTCTACCCCTCTCTATTTTTCACTCTCTCCCCCCCCCTCTCTCTATATATATGTCACCTCCTCTCTCTCTCTCTATCACCCTTTCTCTCACTTTCTCTGACATCTGGAAAACTATGGCTGACGAATTACTACATAATAACATTTAAACATCGCTCTCACTGTTGACTTCTTGACTAATTCTGTTCCTGTTCACTCACAAATGAATAAATATTAAAAAACAAAAACATATTTGGTTTGAGGCAATGGTGAAAAAGAATATACAAGCTTTGTGAGTTTGTCTTGTGTAGTTTTTAATTTTCAGCTGGAGACACACACAGACACCTAGAGAACTTTCCTTTCGATTAAGTATTTATGAAAACATTTTTTAATTTTTAAATATTTATGAAACTGTGACGTCATAACAGACCTCTTTCTCTTCCCCTTCTCTCTTTCTCTATTACTCTCTCTTTACTTCTCTCTCTATCTTCATTTCCCTCTCGTCCCCTTCTTTCTCTCTCTTTATTCTCCTCTCTCTCTTCTTAATCTCTCTTTTATATTTGAAAATTCTAAAAGCTTTTCATAATTAGTTGGAATATTTACAAAAATATTTTTGAATTTCTAAATATTTATTAAACTCTCGTGATGTCATAATAGACCCTCTCTTTCTCCTCTATATGGAAATTGCAAAAGCTTTTCAAAATTATTTGGAATTTCCAAATAGTTATCTCTCCCTCCTCTTGATTTATCTGGCAACTAAAAAAGAATCGTTGATGACTTACTGCGTAATAATATTAAAAAATCGCTCTAAATTTCGACTTCTCTGACTAATTCTGTTCAAAAAAAAATAATGAATATTAAAAATAAAAACGTGCTTATATTTTTTGCTGAAAAAAAAAAAATCAGTTTTATGGGTGTGCCTTGTGTAGTTTTTTACTTTTAGCTGGACGCACACATACAGACCACCTTCGAATTGTAGACCAGAAATCCCAACTTTATTTAGTTCTAACTTTCCATCAATAAAAAAAGCGAAAGACTTTTTAAAAGCTTTACTTTTCTTTCTCATTGTGTTTCAATGGCAGTCACATGACGACACATTTTATTATTTTCCCATTGGTAATCAATGCGTTGTCGACTTTGTCAATCTCACATAAAATGAAACTGGTTTTTATTATCTTTCAAAATGGCAACTCTGAAAATCAATTTATCAGTTTTAACCGTAAGCACATGTTAAAACATCGGTTTAGTAATATGATTCCACTTTTCAAGATAAGCATATCTTTTGTATTGTCAGCAGCTGCACATTAGGAATCACAGGGTCAAGTTATTTTTTCTCAGATTCTCCGAGAATAACTTAAAACAAAAATTATTCACCATAAACAAGGCACATTGCCACGGAGACGTAAGGGGCTACTGTGAATTAGGGACTAGATTTATAGGGGCATCCTAGGTGAGGAGTTTTGCAGCGAGATCTTTGTTCACATTACATTTAAATTTCTGCATGTTGCTATAGTCGGAGAAACAGGAAGCAGAGAGAGAATTGCAAAATCAAGCAGTTTGTAGAAAAGAAGCTTTTAGAGTAGAAAGCTTTCCGGCATCTGGAAGGGGTCTGATTTCGCTGATTGTCAGGTTGGTCGAGGGTATTTACGTCGAGGGGACACAAGTGCAGCAAGTTCATTGGAGCACATTCCATTGAAGTACTTGTAAAACAAGCACAGGGATGCAACATTGCGACAATGGGGCAGGGGTCGGAGGGTGGTAGACAGTGTAGGACCTATTAGATTAGAGACTTTTTTTTAAAAAACCTATCTAAGAGGGAGAGACTAGTGGTTGATGCACCAGCCCAGATGTGGCAACAATACTCAATGCATGGGTGAATGGTGGCTTCGTAGAGATATGGGTAGTGATTTAATTTGTCATGTGACTGAGATTGTTTTCGTCTTCAGTTGAAATGAATGGCTCTCTCTGGTTTTGATAAGCTCCTAGGACTTACCTTCATTCCAGATCTAAAATGGAAAATTTAGATCCAATCTGTTGGTAAGGTTGCTGGAAAATTGAATGGATAATTTTACCACTTCAGAAATTATGTGACTCCTGATGCAAACCTCTACCTATAGAAGAGCCAGATACATGCTAAGCTAGAGTACTGCGACCACGTCTGGTGAGGTGCTATTGACAGAGTACAAAATCCATTTTGCATTCTAGTGAGAGGGATGATTTCTTCAGTTCTTTACAGTCCCTTTTTCACAGAAGAGACGTTGTTAGTCTCGCTCTACTCTATCATTATTTGCATGGAAGAAGCTCAAATCTCTGGTTCCTCTTTGTAAAACATTCACAGCAAGAACTCGTTTTCTTAGCACAGCTGCAAAAAAAACTTTCCTTTCTTCCTCCAGGTACCTAGTATTGGGTAGAACTTCCATGAACAGAGTTTTTTTCCAAGAACTTCACGTCTGTAACACATATTACCATGCGACTGCTTCCCTCCAGACTACAACACGGTCGTTTTCATATCCTATAACAATAAATACATGTCATAAACCATCCTCAGAAGAAATCAAATTTTTCCCTTCCATTCATAATTTTTAATCCTCTCATAATATTCTTTATTATCCAACTGACAATCCATCCATTTCATTAACCCTTATCCTCGAGTGGCTTTTGGTCTCGATAAGTGTTGACTCATTCGATTCTCCTGTCCTGGTGTGGTACGCACACTGGGTAGGTTCATCCAGCTTCATATACAGGGTGATTCATAAGTCACTTCACTTAGCTATTTAAAATGATTACCATATGAAGCACAGACATACTATGAACTTTTGATAATTGTTATCTTACTCTCTAAGTACTGCTATTTGTTAGGCAATGGAAACGTGATGTGAACAGAAAGCCTCCTTTGCACAACACCATAATCAATCAAATATGCTACAAAGAGTCGTAAATTCCTTGCAAAAAAGAATGGCGCTATGCATGCAGAACGAAGGTAGAAATTTTGAAAATTTGCTGTAATTTTAAACTCCCATAAATGAATTTGTTGAATAAACTTTCTGTTTTGTATTACCGTATTTTTTAACTTTAGAATTTCAAAAATAAATAGCTAAGTGACTTATAAATCACCCTGTATATCATTCATGGTTAAAAAAAACCCACACAGAGTGCTTTACTCACACAAGTATACAATTATTTAAATTCTGGTGAGTACATTTGTGAGTATAAATATTAAATAAATACAAATTGGGCATTATGTCGTATACCGGATGTATTCTAGACAAAAATCAGAAAGAGGTCACGGGGTAACCATGCTTGGAAATAAACTAGGATCTATTTGTAAAAAAAGTTAATTAAATTTTGTTTTCTTCCACAAGACTTAGACTTGTGAAATGACATCATAATGAACACGACGTTGTCTCAGATGAAAGCTAAGAAGCGGCCTCTTGGAGATCATTCCTGCAAGTGGCTACTATCTATCCTATGTGCTGTATGAATCTAGGATTCGTGAGAAAGGAAGTCCATAAAAGATTGGCGGAAATGACATCAGAAAGACAGTGGCGGTTGCCAATTGGGAGTCTCGATGGAAGCTGGAATGAGACAAGGTGCTTTTTTAAGATGCTCTAACAAAACAACTAGTGTTTTTTTTTCCATTCTAAAAGAACTCAAAAAGGAGAGGATAAAAAGGGAGGGAAGAAACAAACTTTTGTTCTTCCATGTTTTTACTTCCACCAAGGAGGTTATGTCTTCGTTCGAGTTTGTTGGTTTGTCACTATGTTTGTTTGTGTACAGCCTAGCGTCCACATCGCTTGATCAATCGTCACCAAACTTGGTCAAAATATCGGTTATGGTTTAACTGAGAACTGATTTAATTTTGGGATATATAGGTCAAAAATCAAGATCATGTCACAGAAAAGGTAAAAGTCATACTTTTGGTGGTAACTTTAGTTCTGTTCACCGTGGAGACTTGCTACTTGGTCTATATTGTAGCCACTGAAGTTCTGCATCTTATATGATGTTATTCTTGGTTTTGACAAGTTTGGTCATGGTCAAAATTTTGAAAGAATTTCAACTTCTGATTTTTCCAAATTTGATGTGTAGATCTGATGCTCGTTGATAACAGTAATCCCCATGCGAAATGTCAGCCTGATCAGATAAATAGTCTTTGAGTTAATGTTTCCATGGCATAACTTCAGGAATATTTTATACAATATGGAGAAGTATGGCTCAGATAAGACTTTAGCCCATCCTTACATTTTCAGACGGAGGTAAGCAGTCTACCGACTGACTTAGGTTCTGTTGTTACAGTTATCTTTTTTACAATATTCGATATTTATATTTAATTTTTTGTCGTATTGTTCACATGTAATTTATGAATTGTTACTAGGTCGAGCTGAAATTCTGCTTCAAGAGTGCTAATGCTTGCTCACCCCCTGTTCGTTATCAGGGAAGACTACTTGTAATAGCTTTCCATGTCAGTTGAGGAGGCCTGACACAAACAACTCTCCAAGTGCATGACCAGGGTGTTCATCGGGAAAAGAGGCTGTTGTGCCACACACGGCTGTATTTTTTTTATGAAGGAAGTGGCAGCTCGTCTGAGGGTGAAGGCCGTGGGTCTTTTCCCAAAGATATGTCTTCTAGACCTAGATTAGGAGGGGTGGGGGCTGTTTCAACATGCAAAAGGTTAGCTGGTGGTACTTTCACCAACCTCCTGCTAGGATCACCAGAAAGTTCCACTAATCCACATGAACTAACCCACCCTCCTGGAGACATCCTAGACTAGTTCCCAGACAGCCTGACAGAAGAGTGCTAACACTATCACTTCGATATAAGCTGGTCAATCAGAAAAGTTAGTGCCAACAAAGGTATTAGCATGGGAACCTCAGTCTCAGCAGATGTCACCAGAGGAATATAGGAAGCTGTTCGAAACCACATGCCATAATTACATAGAGGTAAATGTACTTACAGCTATCTCTGGTACGTGGGAAGATCTCAAAAAACGAACTTTTTCTCTTGTGATAAAAGGCAACAACTCCAAAGGTCTGATTAAGATCATGGAAGATGTAATGGTGGAGCTCCTGTGGAAACTGAACGTTCCCATTGTCCCTGTAAGATCCCCTCAAACATGTGATGGATATTATTAGTACTAAACAAAATACATTTTAACATTTCTATTTTGCCAGAATTTAGCTCAGGGTATGTTCTCTGAATGCTGTAATGATGTCTACAGTAAAACCCATGAGATGAGATAATTGGTAAAAGAAATACAAACACATGGAAAAAGTTAAAATGAACAATTTAATGCAAAAAATAATGAATCGTGTTTCTTTTCTCAGAGTGCGAACATCGTCCATAACACTTAAAACATATTTGTATTTATCAACAGTTCAAAGTTAATATTCACTTATCTGTATACATATCTTTATTCCTCAATCATGATTTTTTCTTAACTGTCTTTTTTTCTCGTTAAATTATTTTTTTCCCTCTCTGTTCCACGATCTTGCCGGTCCAAAGCTCAAAACTCAACTGTCCCAAAACTCTGCACTAAAAACCAAAAAGTCGTCTGCTGTCTTCCAATTTCATTTTTTCTGTTCTTTCTCTTGTCTTCCTCCCCTACACCATCACATGCTCGTCTACTCCTGTTCTATTCCTTTAAGCCTATGTGAGCAAGAATGGAAAGGAAGGAAAGAAATCCAATGGCCAATACAATCAGCCATGGCGAACATCTCCGTGCCAACACTTCCCCCTCTCTCTCTTTACCCGGTGACGTTAAGAAAGACAGAGAGAAAGAAGCAGATATGCGTGTTTTACTCTCCTCCTCTCTCATACTTATGAGCATGGTGCAATGTGAGTGAGTGCGTTTCTGTCCCTTTCATTTTCATTTTCTGTCCTGACTCTGTTTCAAATTCGATTGCTAAATATACTTTTTTTAAATCATTATTTACGTGGTGAATTCGCTTAACATGTCACACCATCTTAAGGAAGGGTCTGTAGACTGGCTGAAAAGAGGATCGCTCCACTATGATCAGGAGAGAATGATAATGGCTGCCCAAGATCAAGGCTTGATGACCAATGCCTTTAAAAAGATGAGTGGTTTCAGCCACGACAACAAGTGCCGGTTCTGCTACACAGAAGTAGAGAGTGTGAGCCACCTTACATCCAGTTGTAAGGTTCTGCTAGGGAATGCGACACAACGGAGTGTGAAAATATCTTCACTAGACCATCTATAAAAAGTTGAATATCCAGTGTAGCAGCAATTCCTGAGAACATATACCAGAAAGAACAGTTGAAAATAAGTCATACACTATCCACTATGACTATGCAATCCCTACAGCTACATATCTAGAAAACGGAGCTATTAAACCTGATATAGTGATATGGGACAAAAGGGAGAAAGTAGCAACCTTAGTTGAAGTCAGTGTCCCTAATGATGCTGGCTTAAACAGAGCTGAAAAGAGAAAAATAACAAAATACCAAGGTCTTATGTACGACATGAAAAGAAACTGGAATCTCAGGAAGATCTCCATTATTCCAGTAATCATAGGAGAAACTGGACTCATGAAAAAGAATTTCAAAAACGACTCAGCGAATATACCCGGTGAACCAAGTGCAAGAAAGATACAAACAATTGCACTTAAAGGGACAGTTAGAATCTTAAAAAGATCTCTCGGCTGGAGTGTCTGAAATAGCGAGTGAATGTCTGGCATCCGGTAGGATGCACCATCCCCAGCAAAAACAAAAAGATAAGAAAATTGAAAAGAAAAAGTCAGAAGTGCTGCTCGTCACCAGAGAAGAATCAGAAAAAAAACATTCAAAGGTGGACATGAAGAATCTGGGAAGAAGATGGACAAAAGTTTCATTACTCAACGTTTCATCATATGTTGACCCAAAGCAGCTGGGAGCAGTTCTCAGCCAGTATGGGTAGATCGCAGCTGTGAACTCTGTGTGCGTGGTCACAAGAACACAAGGATATGAAGATATATAACCCAGATGAGCTGCAACGATGCAGGGTTCAAAACAATTCAATTTATGCTCAGGTATTACATCTGGCAAATGCCTGTAATTGTAGAGGGTCACTGTCCACACTGCTGGCACTGCAGGGACATATGACCTAGTTATACCCATAACTCATCAGAACCCTTATTTCAGCTGGGAATGGTACCGCTACAACATCACCAGTTATCTCAGCTCCAGAGAGCGGCAGGAATGATAGGGAGGGGCGTACTGTAATACGAAACAACTCTAAAAAGAACAACATCCCTTCCAGCCCTATTTTCCCCAAACCGGGAGCCCCTGAAAAGCAACCCTGGGAAAATATAAACAGTTCCTACCACTCTCCAAAATCCACCCTCTGCTACATCTAAGAAGTCGGTAATGGAGATGGAGCAGCTGTAGAGAGAACAGAAAGCTAGTTTGGCTGCGATGAAAAGGAAATAAGCGGCCCCCTATTCAAAGTCTGAAGAAGAGACCTGGTGCGGCGTTCATCTTGGGTGGGTTTAGCCGGCTTCCTTCAAAGGAAATATTAAATTCACAAGCGGTCCCCAGTCGCATGTATATCACGGCCAGGGGGAAATATTTTGACAATGTTAGTTTTTTAAATTTTTGCATGAAGGTGTCACAATACTCCCACACACAGTGCCTGATATTCTGAAATGGTCACCCATTTGGTACTGACCAGGCTCAATGTCGCTTAATATGGGTGATCTAACAAAAACTAGTGTGTCACATGATTATGTCATATATCTGAAGAAGAGTCCAGAGAAGAAGAGGAGGAAACGTCCATGATTATGGAAAGCTCCAGCTCACTAACAAGATGTGGAGCGTGAGATGAAGACCAGAATGTTCAAAAGATGTAAGATACCAAGGCTGAGTTCCACTGCCTACCAAAGACAAAAGACGTTGAAATGACAGAAGAGTTTGCCCAACCCACCACCCTTTCACTACTACACTCCTAGTAATACTAAATAGTAGGACAAAACAAAGTTAGAGCCAGAGCAGGCAAGATGTTGTTCAGCATCTTTTCGTCCATAAGGTAGGAAAAAGTAAACAAAAAAATCCCTTGAAGTAAAAGGACCGCAGTTGTGAAGTGAACCCATTTTCACAGCACCAGAGGCAAAATTTGAAGCCTCTGCCACTTCAAAGCTGAATCCATAAGAAGAACATAGAGAATCCCACCAACTTCTTGATGGTCTCTTTGATTAGAACATTCCTGAGATTCAAGAAATGCAGCCGCACGAGGTTCTTTGGAAGATGGCAGCCATAAAGGGGGCCTTTCCGGATATCTGACTCATGGATAATGAGCACTCCAGTCTCAAAGGTATAAGTGTAAAATGTGAGGTGATCTCCAGCTTGAGAACAATTGGTTGGAAGTACAGTCAGAGGCCGAAGCATCGATTCAGACGTGAAATGTGTTAAATACATCTTTATTCTCATCCTTTACTGACAGGTCGTATTTCTTTTGGCTGAGAGCCGCTGAATGGGTTTTCAAGTGGCTTCTCTTCTCACTACTTTGGAAAAGAAAAAAGCTGTGGTTTTGCAGATAGATCTGTACTCAATATACGTGTGAGGGAGGTTTTGGAATGCCTGACTTGGAAAGTCATTTCCATGCCAAGAGGTTGGCATTCCTGGGTCGAATCTTGACAAGAATATGTGTGTGGACCAAAGGTAGAGAATGCCTTTCATAAAACTGTCCCCAGCCCTTCATTTTAGAACTGATGTAGATGAAAGAGTGAATTGCAATTCTTTACTGAATGTCGGGAATTAGTGGAGGGTACCGCTTGTGAAGAGACAAGGACGGTCGATGGAGGAAATTCACTTTAAGTGAAGTTGCCGGGTTTGGGATATTTCAATAACTTTGTATTCTATAACCTGGTAATTTGTTCAGAATGTGTTACCCCTCAATGACTTATTGTTCAGAAGAAACTTTTAATCATGCTTTCTTCTACTATAGTAAACTTCAGCCATTCTTGTGATATGTTAATGAAGTAACAGCTCGCATAGTTCTTGGTACTGTTGGATGTTGCATACATTATTAGCAATATTGATTGGTTGTGGTCTAGGGAGAAATGAATGGTGTTTCTTGCAATCCTGGTTATAGCTAAAATGGTGGCATGAACGACACATCTGAGTGGATTGTATTGGGTTGAATTTTTTTCTCAATTGGATCTAATTTTAATCTTAAAGCATCAATTTAAGGTTAAAATTAGATGTGATAGGAAAAGATGACATGCTATAGAGTTCAGCAAAAGGTGGATGAAAACTGCAAACTTGTGCACACAAAAAGGGGGCTAAGTGGATGTATTTGTTCCCTGCTTAGGCATAATACATGTGATGCTTGGTTCTGTTGGAACCCAGCTCGGTTAAGTTAGATAGTTGAGTGATTGAGTCATGTTCTCTATAATTTTAGCTGTTGGTAAAAGATCCTTCAAAATATACACTCCCGACTTTGGCCTCCCCAAATTGTATTTATCTTGGAAGAACACTACCCAATGGGTATCGTAATCTCCCTCTCTCTCCCAACCTTTAGGGCTATATGCCTAATTCTGTAAGAATGTATTTTAATATTTAAATGAATAATTGCAAATGTTTTTTCATTTATCATTTCTATATGACCATCAAAAGGGCTTACTGTTATTTAAATAAAAAATACATATTTTGAAATACTGTATGTATAGTGCAGACGAAAGACCCAAAGGCAGCTATTTGAATGCCTAATTTGCATATATTTTAAACAGTTCATAATAAATAAATATTTGGTGCTATTCATTTGTAATTCTATTGTCCTATTTTTGCTATATATATGCAATAGTTTTGTCAATATTAACAGTAATTAACATGATTTAATAAAAAGGATTAATTACTAAAACCTTTCTTAAAATCATCATCATCATCATCATATTCGATTTAACTTTCATTTTACATGTTGGCATGTGTGGGACGGCTTTTAGAAATTGACTTCCAAACTAAACTTATCTCTGACCAGGTCTTTATTTATCCCTCTTTCTCTCAAGTCCAACCTTATTACTTCCTGCCATGTTTTCCTTGGCCTTCCCTTGTGGGCTGACCCTGCTACTTTAACTGTTTTACATCTACTAATCTAGGAATTCTAGGTAGTAATGGAAAAAGTTCCCTGAACTTACTCCATCCACTCGTACTTCTTGCTATCACACTAGCACCTGCTTCACACTGCTCCAATGGTATCACCAAGATAACAAAATTCAAAAGAAGGTGATTTAAATTAAACTAACATCGCACTATAAAGAAAGATATACTGACAAGACATAAGCAAGAAAAGTTCATAGAGAAAGGGAGAGGGTGACTGACTGCTTTCTCTCTCTCTCTCTCTCTCTCTCTCTCTCTTTCTCTCTCTCTCTAATTAGCAGAATGATTGTTTTGATCGCATGCTTAAACGTTTCGCATTTGCATTTAAATGGGCGTTTCCAGACCTTTCTAAATTGTAAGTTTTAAAAAAAGCCCCCTCTCTCTCACACCATGGTTTAGGCGAATTGATTGTTTTCTTTCTTTTCATTTTCTTACGGTTTTATTTAAAAGATAAATAAATTTGTATCAAAATGACCAAAATGTTAATATCTATTTATATGAATAAATGCAAAAGTTTTTGTTTTTTATTATTTAAAATTTTGTGGCTTCTGTATAATTCGAGACAGATGAAATTTTCATTTTTATTTTAGAAGAGTTAGTTGAAAGGGGAGATAATTCAAATTGTTTTCTCAACGTATCCTCTGAAGTTTTATTTTATTTTGTATCAAAAAGTCAGTGCCGAATAGCACCGAACGTTATGATTGATTGATTAATAAATAATCCTTTTACGCATCTTTTTTTGGTGCTTATGCAGTTTACGGACCGGGCTATTTTTTAGATAGGATTTTCAACTTAAATCTAATTTTCATGGTATCTTTTGTTTATTAAATTGTTAGGTGAAAGTACAGAATAGTTAATCAGTCCCCCACCCCCACCTTCCCATGTTAAGAATGACTTTCTAAATTATAAGATTATTTCAGCCCGGTTCGTAAACTGCATAAGCAAACAGTTTGAGAAAACAGTTTGAATTATCTCCCCTTTCAACTGACTCTTCTAGATTAAAGATGAAAATTTCACTACTTGAAATTTTGGTGCTTCTGTATTATTATACAAAAGCACCAAAATTTCAAGTATTTCAAGTAGTGAACTTTGCGAAACGATAGCAAGCTGGTAAAGCCAGTTAGTATTTTTATAAGATAACTAAATCAAGCAGCACAGTGTGTCATGAGGTCGGCTGTTGTCCTTTGCTCATGACGGTATCAGTATTGATTTACAAGATGTAGTACAAGGCCAGAAGACAGAGATAAGCCAGATCACCTCAAGGGGTCACTCTGGCTGGGTATAAAAATAGCCAAGAATGGATCTGTTGGCATTCTCCGATAGAGGCACCACACCCTCTTCAAAGCAAGGTGGTACTTCCTGGGAGGGTGAATCTCCTTAGATCAAGCTGGACTATACCGCAATTATTTATTTGCCAAAAGCATATGATCATAAAATCTTAACAAATTAGGCAGAAGGCCCTCAAAAAGTGCGGGGAGTGATTGGTGGTCATCCTGTCTTTCCGACTCTTAACTAGATTCACTAGCAGTCACCACAATACCATATTTACTCTATGGGCCATCCTACATAGATATCCCCAATTGCTGAACCATACCTCATCCCGACAAGGTATAGTCTGGTACTACCAAGCAGGGTTGCAGAGTAGAAGGTATAAGATCTGACTCCTAGGATTCCAAAAATTCCGGCTCCTTATTTTAAAGTCTTAGAAAATTCAGACTGTTTGTTTATTTTTCAGAGATTAACAAATCTGACACCTAACATCCCTATGAATCTGACTTCTAATCTTTCCGAAACCTACGATTTCCCAACTCTGTCGGACTGAGTACCGAGAACGGATCCTCAGTGAGTATGAAAACAGTGGTGAGTACATCGCCTTTTTCTTAATCGGTTAAATCCTTTTAAGTCACCCAAATTATTTCAATCAAAATAGTATGTCATCTTTTTTTGAGTTTCAGCAATTAATTGAATAACTCATAACAAAATAAACTAATTCTGGTAATCATTACTATTACCGACTGTAATGTCGTAGTAGACTCGGCTCACAAGATTAAAATAAAGGGTAAAAAGAAAGAAAGAACAAGACAAAAAGATAGACGTGTGTTTTCAATTCGCGCCGGAGTTAAACTGATGAGTTTCTTTTGGGCATTGTTTATTCTCAGAATCTATCAATGCGCATCCTTAGTAGTTTTCTTAAGTTCTGATATGCAGAGGGAGGCAAATCTTGACTAAACACTAAATCCCTCCTGTCTTTAATAAAAAAGCATGAATGAATAGAGTCCATGTGTGTGTGGGTTATATGTACAGTAAGACAGGGGGAGTAAGACAGTCAATTTAGTTTACTATTACTATAACGTGTATTCTTGTAGTAGGTAGAAGATATAATAGTCCTTAAACAGTCTATAGGTGTGTGAATGTATTGTACTTTTTGATAATAAAACTTCCTCCAGTTTTCGAGTGATCATATCGAGGATGAATGGGTCAAGGTTGGAGCAAGAGAGGATTTCATTAAGCTGGCATTCTTTCTGTTTGAGCAGTTCATCAAGCGTGAGGAACATTTTCTTCAAAAGAATATTCCTGAAGCTGCTTTTCTGCTGAGTTTTTAGTTCCTCTATTGTTACCTTTAAACGGACCGTGGCCGTTTTTAAACTCTGTTTATCCTTCTCATAATTGAGCAAAGATTTTTCAGTTCGTCCACTTCTTTCTGGACATGTTGGAGAGGCTCAACTAATCATTTGTTCTCGGTTGTTAGATTAGCTATTTCGTTTTCCAGTCGTTCTTTTTTCTTCATATCGACCTGCTCCTTGAGAATGTTAATCAAACCAAAGTTAATGAGCGTAATATTATTGTAGTAATTCTTGTGATTTTCATCAGAGTGTTTATTTGGCTGTTTTTTCTCTTCAATTTTATCGATTTCAAATCTATATTTCACCTCAACTTCGTTCCGTAAGTCCTTCATCTTCTTTATGTATTTAGCTTCAATTTCTTTGACTTTGCACTCAAATACATTTTGTAAATTCGTAATGTCTTCATCGTTTTTCAATTTGAGAGTTTTGATTGTATTTTAAGGCAACAGTTTTTTTCTTTCAGTTTTACTTTGACATTCTGTTTGTCTTTGTGTAAATCCATCTTGTTAATTTAGTCGCCATCTTCGTCCAATTTCAACTCAGCAATGTTGTTCTGGTGTTCATACATTAAATACTTCACTTTTTGTTTGTGCACCAGCTTGGAATTACAAATTTTAGCGAAGTTGTTTCTTCTTAGGCAATTCCTACACTCATGCTCTTTGGCGAGACATGCCACATATGTTACTGAATATCCTCAGTAGTGGCAGGCCTTTCCGCCATATTTATTTTGTCTCCCATGTGGTTGGGGTTTGGAGTAAAATGGTGGCTACTATTTTGTGTGTATCTGTGATGACGTCCACTGTTAGAGTTGTTGTTACTTTTGCTGTTTCCACTATTGTGTGTGTACCACTTGTGGCTTTTGTTGCTGCTGTAGGATGAAAGTTCATTGACTTCCTTTTGTTGCATGTCTGTAGCTCGCGCGTAAACAAGTTCAATGGCCCTAGCTTCGTTTACTATTTGTTTGAGGGTAAATTTATCTTTTAGTGACCTTCTTCTAATCTTACAGCTGGAGTCGGGAACCTTTTTGGCTGAGAGAGCCATAAACACAACATATTTTGAAATCTAATTCCGTGAAAGCCATACAATATGTTTAAAACTAAAGAACAGGTAAATGTGTGCATTTATGTAATTTTAACATTTTAAATGTATAATAAGTCTCTGAATTAATTTTAATAACATTTTTATGCTGTTGCTAATCAATGATGAGTATTTCTTACCATTAATGCGACTTCTGACGCTGCATGGTTTTGCTGATGGCTTTGTAGTCTGGTTGATATGTGGTGAGTTAAGCTTCATGCAGGCGTTGAGACTCCCATCCTTTAAACGTGATCGTAAGTTGGTCTTAATGTTCTTTAGATGTGAGAAAGCCTGCTCACATGCATATGTAGAGCCAAACATTGTCAGTACAGCGATACTCATACGCTGCAGTGTCTTGTATGTGACGGGAAGCGCTTTCCACATCTGCCGGTTGAAGTTTTTTCATTTCTGCCCACTTGCTGTCGTGCAAGTCTTTCCAAATCTTCATTCAGTGACTTAAACTTATTCCCCCACATGTCTTAGGATTTCAGGTCAGCAGCTTGTAGCTCAAAATCTCTGATGGAAACACCAGGGATGTAACTCAGGTCAGCGCTCTCCACTGCACACTCGTGTGGATGGGTGATGAACTTAAAAAGATGAGTGTGCTTGCAAAATTCTCTAGAGCGCGCTTTGAATGACTGCAGGAGATTAGATGTGAAGCTTGCTAGCTGCTGAAGATCAAGATGTTGGGAAGGGTCACTTGCTGTGCATGCATCTTTAAACTCTCCCAGTTTTTCAAAGTGTAGTAGACGACCTGTTTCAATGTCGTCGATGAAGAGTTCTAGCTTGTTTTCAAATGCAAACACTGCTTGTTAGAGGGATAAGATTGTATTTCCAACGCCTTGCATTTTCACATTGAGCTGGTTTAGATATTCAGTCATGTCCACGAGATAGTAGAACTTCAGGAGCCACTCAGTGTCAGCTAATTCGGGATGCTCGACATTTTTCATTTCAAGAAAAGTCCGGATTTTGCTCAGACAAGCTGCAAAACGGCCGAGCACCTTCCCCCTTGACAACCAACGCATGCTGCTGTGCAGAAGCAGACCAGGATAATTATTCCCAACTTCAGTGTTTTAAACTAGCGATCATTTAAAGCTTGGACAACAATAAAGTTGACCACCCGAGCGACCAGCAACATCACCTCACCAAGCTGCTCACCACATATCTGAGCACAAAAAACCTCCTGATGTAGGATGCAGTGAAAACTTACGATGCGTCTCTTTTCATGTTCACGAAGGAGCGCTACGAATCCTTTGTTTTCCCCTACCATGCATGGAGCACCATCAGTGCACACTGAAACAAGTTTATCCATTGATAGATTTTATTCTTTTGCAAACTCAGTGAAGGACTTGAATAAATCCTCCCCTCTTGTTGTCCCATTCATAGTCAAAACTGCAAGACTTTCCCCATGTAGTGTGTTACCGACAACATACTTTGCAATCACACTGAACTGGGATAAATTGCTTACGTCTGTTGACTCATCCAAAGCGAGAGAAAAGAACGCCGCCGCATTTATGTCCTTCACTTGCGTTGCCTCAATTTGATTTGACATCATGATAGTACGATCGTGAACAGTTCTTGCCGACATACCCATGTCTTATCTGTTTAATTATCTTTTCTTTATCCGAAAAGTCGTCAAAAAGTTCATTGGCAACATCGAACATGAAGTCTTTGGCATACTCCTCCCCATCTGTGAATGGCTTTCCGTTTCTCACAATTGCTAAAGAGTCAGCAAAGCTCGCCGAATTCCAGTCATCTTGTTGGGTCCAAACACGAAGTTGCTGCTGACTAGCTTGCACTCTTGATAGTAGCTTCTGACATGATTTCTTCCTGCTGCCCCCGTAGGATATTTCGATGCGAATGTAGAATGGCGTGTGTCAAAGTACTGCTTTATATTTGACCATTTCATAGATGCAATTTTATCATTGCATATTAGACACACTGCAGAATCTGCTCTCTCCACAAAGGCAAATTCCTTTGTTCATTCCTGCTGAAAAGTACGATACTCCTCGACTGTTTTTCTTTTAGCCATCTTTTCAAATGGGTTTGTTAAATCAGTTAGCTGACAACTAAACTTAAATGAGGGAAGTTTGCGGACCCTTTTGCACATGCGCACATCGGACGCTATTTTTGACAGCAAAATACGGCAACCCCACTTGACAATAGAGCGATTCTTGTAACCTATTTTGATGACCTTAAAACTTATTTTAAAATTGCATCTAGTGAAGTCATTTAATTTAATTTTTTTCATAAGATCGAAGTTGATGGATGAAGTTTAGAAAATTGGATTTCATTTTTATTTGATTAAAAAAAGTTTTTTTTTTTTACATGCGTTCACATTGCAATACAAGTTGAAATCAAATCTCGGTTTTTCTTTGTGATCAAACGAAAAATGTACGTGCCCTGTCGGCGGGGCCGCAAATTCGCTGACTGCAACCCCATGCAGAGGGGTAAATCCCCCCAACAAACGGGGCCACCTGTTAGCCGTGAGTAGCGACCCGTGATGTCTTAGGACGGGATCCTGGTGGCTGAGCGGTCCATGGCCTGATTGCATAAATGGTCACGTGACTTGCAACACTCTACTTTGGCCCTTACTTCGGCTAGACAGGAGGTCGGAGAGGCCTGATCCGATCAATCAGCCTGTTACGTCTTGCCCTAGCATTTATGCTATCAGTTTCCTCGATCGTTAACAATATTGAAATTGATTAACTTCATAGCTATCAATACCCACTCCAGTTTATAAGTGCTAGAAGGCGGTGGCAAGGGTCAATCAACTTGAAAGATATATGACCGCAACATGGCTGTGTGCCCCGGACGTTTCACTATAAGTGGGTAGAGAAATTGATCGAACACGGGTGCTTGTAATCACGATCAGGTTGAGTATACCATTCCTGTAGCCTTGTCTTGTCAAGGCTATTGGGTTTCCCCCTTGGCAATTCCCATAGTGGACTCCGTGGTGGGTAGGGAGTAGGAATGATGAATAAAAAACAAAACAATTTATGGCTCCTAACAGAACCACTAAAAGAGTACATAGAGATACAAGCTCTGAACGAGAGGAGGAAAAAAACAACCAAAGTAAATTCCCAAGATTTATTGTACTGGAAACTTTAGAAGAACCAAATCTTGCTACACTATCTCCATTCGTCATCGAAAAAATAATTTCGGCTCATACAGGGTGACTAAAAAAAAAACGGGCCCCGTGTACAATTTATGTGATATCTCCTTTATTTATTCACCGTTGCCTTTATTTTACAGGACATGGCAGAATCAACGACCGTGAGTACACCAAGACCTCAGTGGGAGCTGGGACAAAGAATACACTGTGTTAA
Source organism: Sepiola atlantica (assembly GCA_963556195.1). Classification (NCBI taxonomy): domain Eukaryota; kingdom Metazoa; phylum Mollusca; class Cephalopoda; order Sepiida; family Sepiolidae; genus Sepiola; species Sepiola atlantica. Next base: position 143,892,743 of record OY744517.1, on the reverse strand, counting down.
ATTTTACTACAAGACAGGCTCGTTTAAGAAAACCCAGGACAGTTTCATGCATCAGTTCGGATGTGAAAAGGCTCAACCCAAAAGCAGAATTCAGAACTGGGTGGACCACTTCGAGAAGTATGGGACCGTGGAGAACTTCAACGTTGCCAGTGAGAACCGTCCAAGCCACTCGGCACGTCCCAAGAAGCGGACAGCCGAGCTGGTCGAAAGTGTGAGAGAGTCTCTCCAGGAGAGTCCAAAACGCTCTGTGCGTAAGGGAAGTCAGTCCCTCGGTATCTTCCGTGAGACTTGCAGGAGAGTGCTGGTGAATGATATCAGGGCTTGCCCATACAGAATACAGACGCTGCAGACCCTTACAACCTTAGACTAGAAGCAGAGGAGCGCTATGGCAGTCAAGATGCTCGATAAGATCGAGGAGACACCAGGTTCCCTTAACCTCCTTTGAACCTCAGATGAAGCCCACTTCCATCTTGACGAAAAGGCAAACTCCAAGACAAATGTCTTCTGGGGATCCTCCAGACCCAATGAAGTAGCCACCAAGCCTCTGCACTCTCCTAATTGCACGGTGTGGGCTGCAATCTCGGTCAGAGGCATCATCGGACCAATCTTCATCGAAGAATCTGGCGCAGCAGTGACAGTCACCAAGGAGCAGTATGTAGAGGTCCTCAAAACCTTAAAGAGTGAGCTCCAGACCCTCTACCCGACGCTCATGAGCAAGTTCTGGTTCCAGCAAGATGGAGCAAGTTCTCACACCTCAAACCTGTCCCGAGATTGGCTGAAAGAGAACTTCGGAGGCCGAGTGATCAGTCTCAAGACTAATTTTGAGTGGCCACCCCATAGTCCGGACCTAAGCCCCCCAGATTATTTCCTTTGGGGCTATCTTAAGGACAGAATGTATGCAGGGAAACCCAGAACCATTACGGAACTCAAGGAAGCCATCAGAGAGGAGATGAGAGCCATTCCCAATTCAGTCTGTAAGAACGTCATGGACAACTTCGTTCTGCACCTGAAGAAATGCACGGAGCTAAAAGGAGTCCATCTAGAACACATGCTGTAGAACGGAGAAAAAAAAGCCAAAGACCCTAGTGTTTTGATATGATGTTGTGAATCTAATAAACTAGTTATGCCTCAAAATTCATTTCATTCGGACGAAACACTAAGAAACGAGGCCTAATTAGATTTGGGGCCTGTTTTTTTGGGGTCATCCTGTATGACGCCTAAAACTGTTAAAAAATTGGGCAATGGAAACATACTGGTCGAAGTTGAGAAAAAAAAACATGCAGATTTTCTGTTGGGAATGAGAATTTTTCATAATAAAAAAATTACATCTTACCCACATCAATATTTAAATATTTCAAAAGGAGTGATAAGGAGCCAAGAGCTCTCCTTATGTACTATAGAAAAAATAAAAGAAGAACTAAAATCCCAAGGAGTAATCGAGGTGAAACGAATCTCCATAAAAAGAGAAAACAAGATAATACAAACTAACACATATGTGATGACATTTGATATGCCAACGATACCACAAAAAATGAAGATAGGATATACAATTGAAAAGGTTGAACAATATATCCCTAATCCTCTTCGGTGTTACAAATGCCAGAAATATAGACATCACAAAAGTAAATGTAACGGAAGAAAGACATGTGGAAAATGTGGGGAAAAAGACCCTGACCACTCTATGGATGAGTGTAAAAGGAATCATACATGCGCAAACTGTGGTGGTGACCACCCAGTTTATGCCAAAATTTGTGAGAGATGGAAGAGGGAAAAGGAAATACTGACAGTAAAATACACAAGAAACATTTCCTTCCAAGAAGCAAGAAAGGTGGTTGAAACCACTAGTAGATGAAAAACACATTCTCAGGCTGTGTCCCCAGTGGTGAATAAAGAGGAGGACCGTAAATACAAAAAATTAATAGAAAGGTTGCTTCAGCTTGGACCGGGAGACTGGCCAGCATTCCAAAATACAATTAGAAAAGAATACGAGGAACCGAAACCAAAAGTTAGAAAACAACAGGTGGAACCAAGAGAGGAAAGTATTATCATTGTGCCTCCTACTCAACCGGTTGTCCCCATACAAGATGCACTACCACAGTTCAAAACAAGTGATGCAACTGAATCTACTCTGATCCGAAAAGATCCAAATAAAAAAATCTCCAGGTAAAAATCCTCAAACTGAAAAAAAAGAAAAATCACCTCAAAAACCAAAACCAAAAATCAGAGTGAACTTTACACAAAACCGATTTGAGGCACTGGACATGATGGAAACAGAAGATGAAAACTCTGAAAAAAAGAAACAAACTAAGCAAAAAGAACCCCCAATCACAACATAAACCATGGGACAAAAATAATCCAATGGAATTGTCACAGTTTAAAAGCAAATCTTAACGAATTGCTTTTACTACTGACGCAGAAATCCCCCACAATTATTTGTCTCCAAGAAACCTTCCTCAAACAAGAGGACAATATCAAAATAAAAAATTATCAGATATTCAGCCACATCCATGATACTGGACATAGCCTCTGGAGGAGTATCAATTCTAATTAGAAATGATATACCCCATAGCAAACTGAATATCCAAACCAATATGCAAGCGGTTGCCATTAAGGCGACATTACATAAAACAATGAATATATGTTCAACATATATTCCACCAAATGAGGACATAAATGAAAGTGAGCTAAAGAAGCTAATTGACCAATTACCCACACCATTCATCCTATTGGGGGACTTTAATAGTCACAATAGTCTATGAGGTTGCAAAAACACGACAAAAAAGGGTAAAATAATACAAAGATTTATTAATGAAAATGATCTGTGCCTGCTAAACGAAGGAACACAGACATATATGAACCCATTCAATGGAAGTAAATCAGCAATTGATTTAACCATATACGACCCCACAGTCTATATGGACTTTACTTGGAGAGTGTATGATGACACTTGTGGCAGTGATCATTTTTCAATCCTCCTCGAAAACATAGAACCTGGTGGTGAAAATAAACCAGACCGCTGGAAATTAAACAAAGCCAATTGGTCAATGTTTAAAGAAAAATGTCAGGAGAAACTGACATGTGTGGAAAATTGCATAACGACCCAAGCCTGAAACTTGAAAGGATGGAAATTCCAGTCGTAGATCAATATAAATTCTTAGGGGTAATTTTTGATAGAAAATTGACCTTTATTCCCCACCTGAAAGATTTAAGGGCTAAATGTAATAGAACATTACAACTACTACGTGTGGTAGCCAACACTGAGTGGGGTGCAGACCGAAACACTCTATTAAAACTATATAGGTCGTTGATTAGATCCAAATTGGATTATGGTATTTTTATATATCGATCAGCCAGAAAGACCTATCTAAAAATACTTGATCCGGTTTACCATGGAGGACTAAGGTTAGTCCTTGGAGCCTTCAGAACATCGCCTGTTGAGAGTCTCTATGTAGAAGCTGACGAAGCACCTGCAAATATCAGAGGTGAAAAATTAGCTCTGCAGTATTATGTAAAACTGAAATCCTGTTCATCAAATCCTGCATATGATGGTACATTCCATCCAAAATACAGGGAGTTATAAGACCATTTGGCCTTCGAATGGAAATGATCAACAAAGAAGCAGGATTGGACCTGACAAAAATACATGATACCATGATACCAAAGATCCCACCTTGGACCATAAGGATCCCAAAGATCATACTAACCTTAAGCAGACTACACAAACAAAAAAACCATCCTCTAATTTTCCACGAGGAATTAGAGAAAGTCAAAGACAATTATCCAAGACATATGCACATCTTCACAGATGGATCAAAACATGAAGAAGCAACAGGTTGCGCTGCAATTTACAACAATAATATAAATAAGAAGCGTCTCCCAAATGACACTTCCATTTTTAATGCAGAAGCATGTGCAGTAGATATGGCGCTTAATTTTATTTTAAAATCTAAAAACAAAAAATTCATTATCTTTTCAGACTCTTTATCTGTATTAATTTCACTACAAAACAAGAAATTTGACAATCCATTGGTGACCAAATTACTTTGTAAAATTGAATATTTGTCAAAGGATAATGAAATATTACTGTGTTGGATCCCAAGTCATATCGGAATCAGAGGAAACGACAAGGCTGATAGGGCGGCCAGGTCTGCCTTAGGCATGGCTCAGGAGACGATTTTTAAGATTCCCTACACAGATTTTAAAACGAAGATCAACAAATATATTCAACAACAAAGATAACAACGTTGGAGTAGCAAAACACATAACAAACTCCTAGCGATCAAAACTACAATAGGAGAATGGAAAAAAAGCTCATGAAAAATCCCAAAGGAGGAAGTAGTGTTATCCAGACTTCGCATAGGTCACACAAGGATTACGCATTCCTACTTACTTGAAGACGAACATCAACCAATATGCTATGCATGCCAGACTGTGTACACAATCAAGCATATTCTTACTGAATGCATTGATCTGGCCCCTATAAGAGAAACGTTCTACAAAGCAGGTACAATGAAGGAACTGTTTAAAAAAAATAAAGTAGAGACAATAATGAGCTTTTTGAAAGCTGTCGATCTGTATAAAAAATATATAATTGTCTAAAAGACATAAATCAAGCTTGACTTGGTGTTAAATTAATCGGGAAAAAATGATATGTTTAAAAGAAAAAGAAGTTTAATGAACTTTTTCAAAATATTTATTTATTTATGTATTTATTTTTTTATTTTCTTCCTTAAAAATTAAAAAAAAAAATACAATTGATTCGGCATTAAATAACCTGAAAAAGGTTAATATGCAGTAAAACAAAACAAACAAACAAACAAACAAACAAACAGAAAAATGCACAAAAGTTAATTTAATATAATTATTTGCAGTAATTTGCAACAAAGTGGCATGATAATTAAATGAAAACATCTGAAAAGGCTGAGTTTGAAATAACTGAAAGAAAAGTTTATATCATAACTTAGTCGACTTGCAAACTTTTGTTGTCGTGTTGGCAGCCATGACAGAAAAAGAAGGGAAGAATAACAAAAGAAAAAAAATGTACGGGGAAATAAAGAAAAAAAAGGTCAACATGTTTTCCACTTCAGAATGTACAAGTTTTTTTTTTTTGGAGGACAGGGGTGTAATATATAGACCTCAATCGAATGTTTAATATAAATCTACTATTAAAGGGTATACGTGACAGGACAAAGCAATTAAATTGGACTTTTCTTTTTTTTTAAGTACAGAAACTTAACACCCCCCCTCCACCTTTGTGCACATTTTTAGAATAAGAAAAAATTCAATTATTTTAATTTTATCATAAATTCATTTTTTTTTGCATTTATGAAAATGAAAAGATGAAATCAGATCTTAAAGAAACCATTTTCTTTAAGAATTAATTTCAAAAAATTAAATTAAGAATTAAAAAAATTAAAACAAAAATAATCGCAAGCATGAAAAATAAAAAACAATACTAACTAAACTAGCAAATTATAAAATAATAAACAAACATATATATATATATATATATATATATATATATATATATATACAAACAAGAAAAACAAAACTCAAAATCAGAAGCAAACCGAATCAAGACAAGAGATCTTGAACAAAAGTGCTCGATATCTCATAGGGTAGTGCTAAATATATAAATTTAGAGCTAAGTATATAAAATGTACTTGCTAAACATTTTACTGCAACATCACGACGATGATGATAATGATGACGACTTGAAACTGCAGTAAAGTATCCAGTTTATTTTCATTTATTATATTTTATTTGTATATAAAAATACATTTCAGCGATTTCTTTAGTTTAGTTATGACAGCAGTAGACAATCCATTAGTGAAAAAGAAACCTATTCTTAACATGGGGAAGAGGGGCGCTTTTTCTTTTTCACTAATGAATTGTAACGCTGTCAGAACTAAACTAAAGTCCCATAAAAAATACATTTGAGTGAAAGTGTTTATTTCAAAAGGAAAATGCAGTTTGGGGAGTCTTTAAATCTAAATATGAAAATCGAAAACAAAAAAAAGGTGGCTCAATTATTGAGGTATTAATGGACAACAGCATTGCCTATGCGATTGATATATAAATAGATAGATAGACACATGTACGTTTGCCACTTTCCCACTGAAATGACTGCAAACTGCCTTTCTAGTCGCCTGTTCGCTCATGCGCAAAAGAGTCTAACAAAAGTTTTTTAATAATTAAAGATTTGTCTGTGAGCCAGATGCAGTCATCCAAAGAGCCACATCTGGCTTGCGAGCTATAGGTTCTCGACCCCTGCCTTAGAGGATGAACACTCTTGCAATATCTGGGCCAAGATTTCTCAGTTTGTATCTTAGTAGTCGTATGTGGATGCTAGAGTTCTTAGCCTGGCATGGTATGAATCCAGAATCCAAGTTTTCGTCTGGATTTCGAAATTTGAACATTTGTTTTTTTGAGGCGTGAAATGGTTGATCAGTGACTTCTTCACTGTTTCATATTGGTTTGGTATAACCGTTCCATCTTCCGCTTCAGTGGTTTACTTTGATGCCCTTCTGTTTGTCAGTGAAGTCATTAAAAATGTCAAAAACTTTGTCGTCGGCATAGTATAAAATAGTCGCTTTTCAGTTTTTTGTCTAAGGCAATAAACAGGTTTTCAAATTTATCTATCCACTTTTGCCAGCGAATTTCAATTGTATTTCGGTCAGAGTGAACGCTGAAATTTTGAAAAATGGGCAAGTTGTTAGCCATACCTTTCTCTTCTTGCATACTTTTGTTTGGTAGAGAATGTCACTAAAATTCTCGTTGCCAGATGTAATGTCGTAGACTCGGCTCACGAGACTGAAACAAAGGGGGGAAAAAAATAAAGAACAAAGACGAAGAGATGGACATGTGTTTTCAATTCTTGTTGGAGTTGAATTGATTAGTTTCTCTCAGGCGTTCTGTATTTCTGGAATCTCTCTTAACTTCTAAAGTGATTTAGCAAGAGAACGGTTCAGTCGTCACTTGCCGAAGTCGCAAAATGCTGAAAGAAAGAGTGAAGACACAGAAGACAGAGATAAAGGAAAATATATATTAATATTGTTAAATTGAACAATAATACTTAAAAGTCTTGCAAAGCTGATTGTGTTTGCGGCTTTAAGAAATTCAATTATAAAAAGTTCTTTAACGTCCAAGAAAATTAGGGGGCCTTCACAATTGCTCAGGTTCCAATTGTCGTACTCGAATTAAGGAGAAATTTTCCTTATGTGTTGTCAGGACGGTATCACATTCAAAAGAGAAAGAATAAGGGCTTTTTGATTCAGTTCACCAAAATAAGTGTCGTTGATTTGGCAAGGAGAATCGTCTTGGCAAATCAAATAGAACCTTTTGCAGAATAAGAGGGGGTGCCGTAATGGACAAGAAGAGAATTATTTTGGAGGAAGCAAAGGGAGCTAATGCCTTTTTTTTTTATACTTCTGATATGCAAAGGGAGGCAAATCTTGAGTGAACACTAAACATACATAAATTATTTTAAAGGAAATATAGTTGGGAAATTAGTCAAAAACATTTATATTGGTTTACATACTCATTTGTGACCTATTTGCGGTAAAAAAAGTTTAACATAAAATATAATCATTTAAAGTTACCGTAAATATTTGTTGTGAGCAGACATTTTGCTTTTTCAGAAAGTAAGGGACCAGACTAGGGGTCAGGGTACTACTTTAATTCAGGCCATTAACTTAAAAGAGGATTATTTTATATGACAGAGCGCATTTCCGGTCCGGTCTAGTACCTTAGTTCCTGAAAAAAAAGCAAGCCGGCTACAACTTAGTAGGTCTCTCACTGTCCACCAGGCTCCAGCCCCTGTCCCATCGCCGCAATGTTGCTTCCTCGTGCTTGTTTTACAAGTACTTCAATGGATTGTGTTCTGATGAACTTGCTGCTCTGGTGCCCCAACAACGTAAATTCATCCATTCACTGTGGAGGTCCCCAGATGCCGAAGAGCTTTCTACTCCAAGATCTTCTTTCCTCGTGCTACTGAACTCTGGAACTCCCTCCCTGCTCCCTGTTTTCCTGACGGTACTGACATGCAGAAATTTAAAGCTAATGTAAACAGACATCTCGCTGCACAGCTCCCAATTTAGGTTGACCCCCCCCCCGCCAAAAAAACTCTTGCCCTTTTTCTCAGTAGTCCCTTACGTCTACAGTGGCGGCCTGCCTTTTTTGGGGTGAACTATGTTTAAAAAAGTGGTTACTTTACTCACAACTAATATTTATGACAATATTTAAGTTAACATGCTTATATTTTATATTAAACCTTTTAACGCAAATAGGTCACAAATGAGTAAATAAATCAAAATAAATTGTTTTTTTATTAATATTCCAACTGCATTTCCTTTAAAATAATTTATGTCGTCAAAAGTAAGGTTTACCATTAATTATGAGTTTTTTTCAGTCGGACGACGCACGTTGTAAGCATTTTGTACTTCCGGTCCAGAAGTAAAACTTGCGCATGCGTAATACCACGTGGCATTGGCAGGCAGCAATGGCGTTCCAACAGGAGTATATGCAGATGCCCCCAATTACGAGGGCATATACAACAGCATGCGTCCTCACCACAATAGCCGTGGCAAGTATATTATAACTGTCTATGTCTAATTTCGATTCTGGATATATTTGGAAAATATTCCTCCTAATAACACCATTAATCATTTCTGTCTTAAAAAAAAAAAGTGTTCATTCCACAGATCAGCGTTTCTATGGTCGAACATTACTTCAACTAACAAACATTTACGAATAAATATTTTTGTCTATTTCCCCTTAAAGCATTTTTCTCTGATTATTAAACTAAAAATGTTCGTCTCTTTTTGGTATTGTTTGAACATGTCATTATCTTAGGATGTATTGTTATATTAAATGCAAAAGAAACAAAACCTCACTTAAAAAGAAATACTCGGACAATCAGCAGTAACACGCGAATACTAACAAAAGTTAACAACGAGTAATGTAAACAATTGTTTTGTTTAGTAAGTAAACAATTCCTGTCATTTAATGTCTAGGATTATAAAAATTGTATGACCATTTGTCGTGTGTTTCTCACCTCTACGTGATTAACACAATATACGTTATTATTTACTATTAATCGACTTAAATAAAATAAAAAATGTAATAGTGTAAAGTACTAAAACGAATTACAAAAATAAATTGGTTATGTTCAAGATTAGTTGCTGAAATTCAGTTCCGATTGCTGCTTTGCAGATGGGAAGACGGTGTCAATGCAGAAAGTGTTCCCCATTATAATTCACATAAGAAAATAAAACATTTTTAATTGAATTTTTACGTTATCTTTTGTTTATTAAATTGTTAAGTGAAAGTACAGAATAGTTAATGAAGCTCTCTCCCCATGTTTCTAAATAATATTATTTCAGAACGGTCCGTAAACTGCATAAGTACTGCTTTTTTTTTTTTACAAATACTCAAATGAATCGGAAATGTAGTTTTTTCTATTTACAAATACTCATTTCTTTTTTTACAATGAAATAGGGTATCTTTAAGAATGATCAGTACAGTCGCGGACGGGGTCCAAAAAACTAAAGAGAACGGGGTTATAAAAATAAATATGCAACAAGTGAGTTTAACCTACGTCGAGAAGAGATATTTGTCTACTTATGATATTTGTTTGTATTTTTACGTACTATAAATGGGTTTTTATTAGATGTAAAAAAAAATTTCTTGTTCATTTTTTACTCGTACTTTTTTCTAGACAAGATGGCGTCTTGTGCTTACTTCCTTACGAGCAAGCGCCATTTTGTTTTTGCCATGTTCGTGTGACAAAACTATTGATTTCTAATAAATAGCAGTTGGAACGGTTTAAAAATACAAACAAATATCACAGGTCAGTTTTAAATTAACTTTTATCGACGACAGTTACTTTTATTTGTTGTATATTTGTTTTTTAGAGCGTTTTCAGCGTACTGATCATTCTATAAAATATCCATGAATTATATTAGAAATAGTTCACCATGACTTCACGTTATCTGAGAGGAAGATAATCAGAAGGGACATTTTCTGCATTGTCACCGTCTTCCCGTCTGCGAAGCAGGTACCGGAACTGAATTTTAGTACCTAATCTTCACCGTTACCTAAATAATTAATTACGAAATTAAATCCACCCACATGCATTTTGACTTCATTCATAAACATTGTCATTTTTATCTCTTGTTAATGGTTAAAAAAAACAAAAAAACTTGAAAGGAACCTGGAAGCATTTAAACTGTCGAATAGAAAGTCATTTCTGGCTTTGAAATTCTTAGCAAATCCCCATTTAATTAAAATGTTGAAAGTTTTAGAAGCTATTTATATCTATTTACATTTAATAGAGATTAAAACATTACCTTAGCAAAAATTAGGGTTATTTTGAACTTTTCAGTTTTACACATTATCTTAACCAAATTCGTTCTAGTTTTATAACAATTTAGTTCGATTAATGACCAAACGAGATCCTAATAATTAGGTTATATTATTACATCTACATATATCATTAAATTATTAATTGAACCAAATTGTTCTAAAACTAATTTGGTCAAGATAATGTTGTTTCAATGGTAGCTATCTTAAAGCTAAAAAGTTAAAAATAACCACAATAAGTTATATTTTTATAACAATTTATTTTAATTATTAATTGAGCAACCACACCGTATAACTTTCAAAATCCTATTAAAATAAAGCAAAACAAAAGTGAATCCTTTTTTTTAGTCCTCAGTAATAAAACTATTTCTTAAGTTTTCAGGTTTTAAAAATCCTTTACCATACAATATTTTAATTTAGTATAATTTAATTTTTCTAAATATATTTTACTTCAATATCTTTTATTTTGTGAGTTATTGTTGACATTTTATTGATTTAATGAAACTTTTTGTCTATTTTAGAAACTGGACATTATAACACCTTTTCAGTTATATTTCAATCCAGATTTGATTTTCAAAAAATATCACGTAAGTTTTTCTTATTCTTTATTTGTATCACAAATACTGATTTTTTTATTATCTTAATACAAAACATGTTGGACAATTTGTGATAAATCATTGTCATTTAACTGAATAATCATTGTAAGATTTAATAGGTCACATGTGTTCTGTGTATATGTATGCGTATATAGATATATATAGATGTTTTAAATTTGATAATCTACCCAATTAATATATGAACACTCTGATTACTATAACCTATTAATTATTGAGCTTATCCTGGATCTTAATAATATCTATTTTTACAAAAAATATATATGAATTGATCTTACCTGGAAAACCTCTTGTTTTAGTTCTTAAACTTATATATATATATATATATATATATATTCCATGATAAATGCCAGTATACTGAAATCATATGCCCTTAATAGGGTTAAGATGAAAATTCATATACACTAAATGTACAAAAGCAAGGAAATTCCCAAATTTTTACATTTTTATTGTCATTAAGGGTATGCGAGCACAACAGAGCTATGTATTTTACTGGTAGGAATTTTTCTTCAGCGCACCTCACACACTTCATCCACTCATGCATAGATATTTATACTGTAGTGATGTGATAATGAAATGGTTTGGTTGATATGTAGTCATACCCTTAATGACAATAAAAGTGTAAAAATTTGGGAATTTCCTTGCTTTTGTACATTTAGTGTATATGAATTTTCATCTTAACCCTATTAAGGGCATATGATTTCAGTATACTGGCATTTATCATGGAATGTCACTACTTTTGTAAAGGCTATGCCTCAAGACAATGGTAATTTTTAAGGTATTTTTGAATTTTCTGGAAAACTAAGGTATATGGTAAACTGAAATTAAAATGCCATCAACAAGACACTATAACCTCTATCTCTGCCAAAAAATCAGCTGAATCCATCAAATAGTTGATGAGATACAGGGTGGCACACACGTACGTACGTACACACGGATAACACAAAATCACTCCTGACCTTTCTGGATCTCTGGGTTGCCTTGACTAATGATGCTGAAATTCTACACACTTATAGAACCTATCAAATGAAAATTTTGTGCAAAGTTTTAACTAATTTGGTTTATTGGTTTTTGTGTTATGACTGATCAAAGAAATGAGATTTCTAGCATAGGTCGTTTTTGAAGTCTATTAAGGGATAGAGCGCTATCGCGCCTCCCTTGATATATATATATATATTATATCATCATCATCATATTCAGTTTAATGTCCGTTTTATATGCTGGCATGCATTGGACGTCTTTAAGAAATTGACTTCCAAAGTAACCTATCTCTGTCCATGTCTTTATTTATCTCTATTTCTCTCAAGTCCATTTTTATCACTTCCTCCCATGTTTTCCTTGAACTGGACCTGCTACCTTAACTGTTCTACATCTACTGAGCCCGAAACTCTCATCTATTCTTTCAACATGGCCATACAATTGTACTCTCCTGTTCTGCACACATCTCCTTATACTGTCCATATTTAATCTTCCTCTGAGGTCATCAGAACTAAGTCTGTCTTTAAGACTAACATTACACATCTATCGTATCATTCTCATATCATTTATTTCAATGCAGCGCATGACCTAAACCCTCACTTGCCAGATTTCACTTCTGTACATCATGACACTGTGTACACATGCCTGATAGACTCTTCCCTTGGTCGATAGTGGTAACGCTCTGCTGGTTAGTAAAGGCAGAAGTTCCCTGAACTTACTCCATCCACTCCTAATTCTGGCAATCACACTAGCACCTGCTCCACCCTGTGCTCCAATTGTATCACCAAGGTAACAAAACTTTTCGATTACCTCAAAAGCATCACCATCCAAATATACTTTGCCCACATCTGAGTTCTCATCCATCTCCATTGTCTTGCACTTCCTGCATACAAACTGGTTATCCTCTCTTAACCTATGTGTAATTCCACTGCACTTCTTGTGTACCCAATGCTTACAAGTACCACAAAAGATCAAATTGCACCCCATTCCTTTTTCACAAACTGAGCAAGGAAACTTTCCTTTTTTGGGGTGCTTTCCAACACTACAACCACTGATCATAACTTTGGTAACATTCACTTTCAGACCTTTACTTTCATAGCATTCCTCCAAGTCTTTGAATGACCTACTTGTTAAGTGAATGTTTCATGGGCAAGTTCTAAATCATCAGCATACAGCATTTCTTCTAGACAACCCATACAAAACTCACTGGACAATGCTTCTAAGGCACTAATGAAAAGCAACAAACTCACTACCAAACACTGATGTATTTCTACATTAACATTAAAGCTTTCACTAAATGTGCTGTTAATTCTAACACGACTTTGAGCATTTATTGCTTAAACAACCTTCACCAACCACTCATTTTCCCCTAGTTTACACAAAGTCAACCAGACATCTCTTGACACTCTCTCAAAAGCTTTCTCTAGATTCACAAAAGCAAAATACAGGTTCTTCTTCTTATTAAGGTACTTTTGCATTTGTCTCCAGATAAATATAGCACCAGTGGTACTTTGCTCAGGCATAAAACCAAACTGCATTTCATCTATGCTTATCTGATTTCTTATTTGCTGCTCAATTATTTTCTCAATCACTTTCAGGATCTGATCCATCAACTTTAAGCCTCTGTAATTACCATCGAGTGTTTACCCTTGTAACAATTCACAATTGTACTAAGTTCCCTGTCTTTCGGGACAACCTCTTTTTTTATGATATGATTTGATAAGTTCGTGTTTCATATTTCTGCAACAACACTTGAGCCTTAGCCTTCATCTTACTCACAGCTTCCCGTACCATTTTTTTCTCAATTCTTATAGCTGGACTGATAAATAAGAAAAAGATGGATTGTCGATATCTATAAAATATTTTTCAATAAAATTGATTCAAAACGCATTATTTTCTGTAAGGACATTGCCTTATGTTAACCGCAAAACAATATTTATTTGACGTGCAAAAAAGTCTGCATTACTTTGTATATCATATATATATAAGCATGTATAACAAGTTAGTTGAAAAAAAAACCCATTAAAGTGCTTGATCGTAGGTTCTACAAGAGCTAATATTATTTTATTTAAATACTATACTGACCCCAATTTTGGAGCTTTCGACATCAAGCATGACTGAGGAATCTTTCTGGCAGGAGTAGCCGAATTTTCTCCTAAATCCAGGATGACCAGATTGATGAAATCCGGAGTATCAATGGAATGATTTATAATACATGGAATATATTGCATGTAACCGTGAGTGTATATTCGCTTCCGGATATATTCTCTGAATGTACATATATTGCATGTAAACAGACTAGTTAAAATAATAACACAATCACATCTATAAGGCCAACTGATCTGGCATTAGAAATGTGTTTGTTCTAGTTTAACGAGTCTGTTACATGCTTATCCACTATTCCACACAAACACATACATGTGTGTTTCTCGGCTAAAAATGATACATTTCTTCACATTTGATAAATAAAAAAATAGCCTTATGGAAAACATAAAAATATGTACATTATGTTTTATTATAATTTTTAATATTTTGGACACTCCTCTGATCATTAAATATGAAAACTGGACATTTTCAACTTTGAACAACGTCTTTTTTCAAATGTCTACTCTTACACGTGAAAATGTACATTTGAACCACAAAGAGAATTTCATTTTTTTGTTGTTAATATCTAGTCTTCAAAGTATGTCTTCAATTCACAAATAAATTTGTCAAAACAAGATCTTTTTGTATAAAAATAAACTTATTAAAATGTCCACATCAATGTTCAGACCTGATTTATGTGTGTGTGTGTATATATATATATATATATATGAGTTGTGAACTACTGACTAACTGACTTCATGATCATATAATTACTGTGTGTATTTTCCACTCAGCACTCCACATGAGACAATAAAATAGAATGGTTTTTTAAAGGTAATGCAGAGAAAAAAATAATAAAATATGACTTAAATCTGATTTATAAAAATAATGAGCTGAGAAAATGTTGATAAATTATGACTTTAAACTGATTACAATATCATTACAGTCTAATATGCTTACAATGATTTAACATGGGTCAACTTACGATCTAATCGCTTTACGACCCATTGATTGTGACCAATTGTGGTCATAAATTGACAACAATCTGTGTATGTATATATATATATATATATATATATACACACACACACACAAACATACATGGTTATCAAAAAGTCTGTTAACGTAATGTTTTATGAATAAAGTTAAATAATAATTATGGTTACACAGGACTTTATAAATAAAATTAGGTGCACAGGGGGGACTTTTCAATTGCCTGAGTACATTCTGTGATATCTGTTACAGAATGATCGAAATGTGTGAAAATAAAGGAGAAACAATAAACTGTATTTTCAGTTTTAGATGAAAAATTTATTTCCGGTGGTCACATACTAAAATTATTAATCGGGTGGGGTGTCTGGGGGAAAATCATAAGATGCTAAGCCAGGCTATACTTATCATATTTTTCCAGAAAAAGACTACCCACCACCTAAAATAAGTATCATACTAGGGTGAAAGAAAAGCCTCACACAAACATCTATGAGATAAATAAAAACATTACCATCATATTCTGCCACTATTTAAATGCTTAACTACCAAATTTGTAGATTCAAACACTTTGTTTAATTTTTGCAGGTTGTTGAAGTGAAGGAACCGATGCATTTCTAGAAAATGAGTATCAGATAATCATCAAGAATCTTCATCTGAAATGCATAATGATATGGTGCAGGCCTTAGGGGAGGATTGCCCTTCATATGCCACTGTTCAGTGCTGTGTTGTTGAATTCAGATGAAGAGACTTGATGACTATCTGATACTCATTTTCTACAAATGCATCAGTTCCTTCCTTTCAACAACCTGCAAAAACCAAACAATGTTTGGACCTACAAACTTGGTACTTCAGCATATAAATAGTGGTAGAACAATACGAGGGTAATTTTTATTTATTTATGTATCTCGTAGATGTTTGTGTGAATCTCAATACTTTTCATTCATGCTCATCATGATACTTATTTTAAGTGGTGGGTTTTCTTGTTTTTTTTTTTCTTTAAAATTTGATAAAGGTTGTTTTAGAACTTTTTGAGTGATTGGAGTTTGTGATTTGAATAATCACTTCAGCCGGGCTGTATTCACAAGGTTGAATGTGCAGAGAATTTTGATGGTAGAAAAACCTAATGACATTTTTTAAATGCACTTTGAAAAAGGAACTTTAAAAAAAATTTCTTTAGGGCTAAAGGAATGGTTCAACATCAATGTGAATTTCTTTCATTAAATGGAGATTATTACTTTTACATTTGCAAAAATGATTTTAAACATTTAAAAATTTTATACAGTAATAATTTATAAAAACTTGTTGTAAAACAGGAAAGATCTCTCTTCACTTGTTTAAATTATCAAGTTGTTTAACGACTCAATTTTCATCCAAGAAAAAACAGACGTTTATTTAATTTATAGATGCAAGATTTTTTTGTGTGTGAATGTTAGTTTTTGGTTTTCTTTTGAAAGTTGTCTGAAACATTTGAAAATGAACAAGAAATGATTGAATTTTTAAAAAGACTTTTTATCTTATCTTTTCAGATTTGGCGACTTGTTACGAACTTCATGTATTTTGGGCCGATCGGATTTAATTTTATCTTCAATATAATCTTTGCCTATCGTTATTGTCGAATGTTGGAAGAAGGTTCCTTTCGTGGCCGCACATCAGATTTCTTTTTCATGTTCATCTTTGGAGGTTTCATCATGATTGTATCCTTTTTGCATTCTCATTTTCAACAAAACAAAATAATCTTTTTTCTTTTGTAACAAAAAGAAAAGAATTGTAAATAATTGCAGTTTTCATGGTTTTCTAGGTTCGTACGCATCAGGAGAAAATGAAACGGCAAATTCTCTTTGCACTCTGGTATGACGGTCAGGATTTTACCAACATAACGTCTATCATCAATGCGTACTCCTCTGCCAACATCTGTAGTGTTCCTAAGTGCCACCATACCAACATCTCACCAACTGCCTTTGTATTCACATGTTCCTTCTTTGTCAAGGTGTCAGATATCCACCGATACACGCATGCTGAATCGGTAACTAAATGCAACGCTGGTGCCTGTCATTGAAGGACCAGATTGACACCTTTGATCACTGCAGATTGATATTCCTGGTATCGTCAGTCAGACGCAACGAACAGGCATCTTTCATGATACTTCCATTTGCCTCTAGCGCCACTCTCGTGGTCACAGAATTTGTGTCCACCCAGACCTTCATTTCGCTGCCATTGATACACCTGTCTCCACTAATAGGATCAAATTTGGATTCTCTGGCCACTGTTTTTGCCAGCATGAAACAGGGTAGCATCCCTAACCTGGGGAGACTAAGGTCAAGTAAACATGGTGGCAATGAGTTTCTCTTCTATAAATTGACTAAACTGTTGCTTGTGGGGGTTCCTAAAGGCTTTTTTATCATCACAAGCTCACCAATCTACCTTATATAGAAGATCACATTGAAGAAATCAATGCCATTACAACAGATAAATTAGTTGAAGCTGTCTGGAATCTAAATGTGTTGAATTGGTTTTAGGAGGAAGATGGGAAACTTACAAAAATTTATTATAAACATAAACCTCCATTATTTGTTAACTATGCTTTGATTTTATTTTACAATATAACAAAAGAATGAAATGGCTGACTAGTATATGAACAAACTAAAATGCATTACGGTGTAATTAAATTTTCATGACTCTTTTCACAGCAATTTTGTTTGGCATTGTAAATTATAAACGAGGACCCCCCTCAAATGCTAATTTTCTATCCATGATCAAAAAAAGTAAGTGGCAATAGAACTCTCTGGGTTGTGTATTTTTGTTGGTGGGTGCTTTTTTTAGTAGAAATAAGTTGATCTGAAAATAGTTCGAAAAATATAAATTTTTATACATGATGTAAAAATATGCATAAGTAGAACTCTATGTAATAATGAAATTATCATTTTGAAAATCAATATGCAAATTAGTTAGCTTGCATATGTCGATTGCATGGACATGCTCAGTATATTAAGAAGCTGAAGTTCTTGTTTTGTATATTTGGAATTAGGGTTTTAATCTCACTGTCTTTATAAATCAAGATAAAAGTTTGCTTCGTTATTTTTTATTTTCATATGTAGTTTCAGTGATTACCTTTGGCGATACTCAAGATGAGCTGTGTACTGTAAATCCGACAAACGAAATGAAAACTCCCTTTTAAACTTTCTTCGCATTAACCATCACTTGCTTATCTCAGCCACACATACTTTATTTGGAAATAAAATGTGTCTTCCTTAATGACTGCTTTCAGCTCATCACCATCCTCATAGGTAATATTGCTTTCCTTGGCAATGCTTTCACCATTATGCTTGTGTACATCTGGAGTCGACGAAATCCTTATGTGAGAATGAACTTTTTTGGACTGCTCAACTTTCAGGCTCCATATCTTCCTTGGGTGTTGTTAGCGTTCTCTTTATTGCTGGGCAATTCTGTTGCTGTTGATCTCATGGGTAAATATTTATTCATCAGTTTTTATCTCCTTCAAACTGAATTTTTTTACTTCCATGTTTTATGATAAATGATTAAAACAAAATAATTAGTAGTTATGCTATTTAGAGTTCTGAAAATAATATTTAATTTTTTATAAGCTTAACGTTTTTTTAATAAGATATTTAGAAATTTAGTGTTTTTTTTTTTTAACATGTTTAAGAACTGTTTCCTTAATACGTGTTCAGGATGGCATTAAAAGAAAACATCACAGAATTATGAAAGAAAACAATGCACTTAAGTTCACCTAAAAATGTTGATTGTTCTAACTTTGATACCAACCCATACATATACTTCCTTCGGGTTTCAAGATATTCTTGTTGCAAGTTAGAAACTCTCATACAATTTTGTTTTATAGGGTATTTTTGCTGTTTTACCCATGAATTTGCTCATTTTCAGACTAAAAAGATTTTCTGATAAAAATCTGGATCTTCAATTATCAGTAGTCTCATTAATCACTTTATTAAACATTTCTAGTAACATTAAATGATTTGTAAAACTATTACACTTTTGGAAAAGTGTTATTTTACGTGACAGAACTTATCATTTGCTAGTTCTAGAATTGTCACTATTCTGATAAGTTAACCTACTTTAAAATGAGAATGGATTCAGCTTTCTACTTCATTTTTTTGTCGTTGTTAAATCAGAAATTCACCCGAAAATGTAAAGTACACACATATAGCCTTTAATATCAAAAATAAAATTGGTTAATATCTACCCTCTGACCCACTTGATGCCCAGAGTGCACACACCTCTTGTGTGCTGGCTTTTCAACTCCACCTTTCCGCGGTGGGAGGGAAGTAAATACCTACCCTCTGGCCCACTGTCATGTTAGGATCAAAGGAAATGAAAGGCTGTTGTATACCCCCGATAGGGAAAGTGTGGGCTACGATGTGAAAGATGTCAATGCATGAAAACATAGACTAGGTTTTTGCTGAATCCTGGAAAATCTTAACCATGAATATCCAGTTTCCTTAGCTAAGACTTACTTCTGGTCATCTTCAGTAGGGGAGGGGGGGGTGTGGCACGAGGGAGCTAAAGCACTTATCTAACGGCATTGTCCATTATTATATATCGCATTGCTAATGTTCAAACAACAATTAATCTTACTTTCAAAATTCCTCTCCATGTCAAATGATTTAACTAAATAATCTGATATATATGTACTTTGATTGGCAGCTGGTGAACCATGTCAGTCATACCTACTAACATCCTACCTTTGGCAAACAAAATCTACACTTTATTTAAAAAGCATATTACCGTAAAGTTCATTGCAGACATGTTTGACTATCTCCCACAATGAAAAAATTTCAGCAAGGGACGTAACTGTGTCTCATTGTTCCTATTTACTTGCCTCCTCACGATGGCAATTTGACACAATTTCGTTTTTTTAATGTGGAGAAAATTCAGCTCCTCAAAATGGGACACTCTGGATTGGAACAAAAATAAAAATTGCCTCAGTGTAAAATGACTTCTCTTTTACTGACCGATGACAGAAAAAAGACTAAGTGTAGCAGCAGAAACAGATACTACAGAAAGTCAAGGAAATCAACATCAAACACATAAAAGAAAAGTGCCAAACAATAGGAAGGCCCCCGACCCCCCCTTCATATTGTTTGTTTTCCTATTGTTTCCAAACAAGGAACTCCATGAGTTCTAACCATATCTTGAACAGGAAATCTCAGAATAGATTATTGACTCAAATTCATATTGAGCACACAAAACTAACGCTTCTATCTATATATTCTTTTTGTATTTTCCATAGTTTTTTACCATGGTTGTAACACTGTTAATACGTATGGGTTAAATCAAAGAGAGGTAATCTATCAAAACTCGATGCAGTAGTAGTAATAGTACAGCTTTATTTCTAGATGTAAACAGACAACTGATATTTTCAAGTTAATTTTAATTACAAAACTTTTAGCTGAGTTTTAACCAAAATTTGTAAAATAAAAATGTGTAAAAACAGCAATCTACAGATTCAACAAAGTTTGATTTTATTAAGTGGAATGTTTTTTATTGAAAGATGCGGCTGGCTACAAAAAATCTTCATAAAAAATGAAGCTGAAAATGAATATTTTACTTTTTACATATATATATATATATATATATATATATATATATATAAAATGGAGTTGATTTTTCTCCTCCCAAACTAGTTAGAGTAGAGTTTAAAACTAATGCATCAAATGTATCGAAACACATCAATTCAGTCGTCTACTATTTTCAACCGTGTTTCCAGAAACTATAAATTATTTTTATAAGCTAAACCAAAAACATTATTTTTATTCCTCACTGTAAGCCTCTCCCAACTAATTGAACCAAAGAGAGGGTAGCACGCTAATTTCTCTCTATGAATTAATAACTCTTACCCTTCTCAAACACCGTTTGGCAATTACTTCACAAGATACTACAATCAAGTTTAACCGTTTCAGAATTTGTAAAACATCCAGTCACAGCAAAGCTTATATAGACATTACGCATCAAATAGTTTGCCATAACACTGTCACATTTCAAACAAAAATAAACCTTTGAGAAGAAACCAGATAAGTATATTTTTTTTCCAATAATTAAACACCTTACTTTGTTCTGTTTTATTTCTTTTTCAGGGATTTCTAACAACATGAATTGACCTGAATAATTATTGAACAAAACTTATTTTTCATTTACATAAAATAAAAGAAAAACACAGTTTGAGTGATGTTAAAATGGTAATCGGGTAACACCATCATGACCCCCCTCCCCCATTGATCCCAGGTCTACTCTGGCCCGGAGTGGTAGTACCTGTAAGGCCCCCATCTATAGGTCGAATAGAACCTACTGGCGCTACCAAATCAGACTGTCTGATGTTATTGACTTCCTGACTCAAAATGCACCAAACATTGGTGTTTTATTGTTTTCTTTTCCTTTGTAAAACTCCTACTTATAAAATGTTCTACAAAATCCAAAACAAAATACGACAATTTCTCTCTCCTCTCCCCCCCCCCCCCTTCACTCAACCAAGAACTTGAAGCATAAAAACCTTCATCAAAATGACCGGATTCAGCATTGAATGACCTGAAAAGTGTTGATATGCCGTGAAACAAAAACCATGATTAAAACGTTGAACATATAAAGAACTTGAAGTATTAAAACCTTCACCAAAATGATCAGATTCGGCATTAAATAACCCGAGAAGGGTTGATATGTCATAGAACAAAACAAACCAAAAACCATGATTAAACATTTGAAGTAATAAAGAACTTGAAGCATAAAAACCTTCACCAAAATGACAACAATTAAAAATACCAAAGCTCTTAACTAATGACTATAAATGACCCACTGACTTAATACTCAAATGAAGGATATTTTCTTCTACATTCATGGCATGAAATGACCCTTAGGGTTGATGTGCCATTAAGCAATATCTTACCTTACAGTTAATGGTAACAACATTTAATTAATTGCCCTAAAAAGTTAGAATGGTCCGGAAAAAGGGGGGATCATTTTACCTTATATTTATATACTAAATTAATGCCACACTATAATTTGCCAACTTTTTGTTTTTGCTTTTCAACCAAATTTTTTGGGGTGTTTACACGTAATCGCACAAAAGAAGTAGAATCTTATTTGGGGGGGGGGGGGGGGTGTTTAGCTGAGAGTGTTAATCTACAAATTTATCGTTTTTCGAATGCCCTGATAACGATTTTGGCATTGCAAAAACCCACTATAATACCTACCACCAACTATAACTCTAAGTCCGAATGGCAGCTTCCCCTCCAATTAAACCAAAGAAAACTATTAAAAGCTGACATTTTATGTAAACATTAAAAATATCCTATGTGACCTATTCGGTTGGATGTTTAAGTCATTCTTTTATATTCCTTCCGGGCAACGGATCTTGCTAGTTTATTATAAAATGAAACTCACATTTAAAATTCATATATTTCATATTTGAACCATGAAAAAAAAATAATTTCAATCAAAAAAGCAACCGTAGAATTTCCATGGGGTTCTTGTAAGAGACTGACGGTCGAACACATCCAAATTCTGCAATGTGCTAAATATTAAGATGGTGTTCTAAATAGAATATATCCAGATTACAAGTGTACAATTCAGGATACGGTTTGTAAAATAAATGCCATACAATTCCAGGTATGTTAATAATAACATTTAATAAAGGTATTATACAGGATTGATGTAATAATTGTTTTAAATCATTGAAAATATATCAAGGGGCGTAATTGTTTTTAAGGCTAACAAGAAGTTGTATCCCTTTGTTAGGATTACTGATAAAGAAGGGGATGATCTTATAAAATAGGCACAAAGGTTGATGAATCTCAATTCTTTTTTAGAAAATGCGTTTCTGAAATGTGTGCCAACTATTTAATTAAGGATTTATTTTTTCTTGGATTTTTTTCCAAAAATTTTTTACTTGATGTTTTGTGATTGTAATATTTTTTTTTTCTAGGAATTCTTGTTGGCCATTTGTATTATTACCTCGAAGATGTCTTTCCTCATCAAGTGGGAGGGTTCAAGATTTTGCGGACACCACAATTCCTGTAAGTATTTTTGGGAAAAAAGATAGTTTCTCCTTTTCTTCAGTAAAAACATACTAGTCTCAAATTTTAGTATTTAATTTTTTTTTCTTATATCCGGCATCCATAATAATAATAATAATAATAGCACTATTAGAATGTTGACCGCTGACATATTTGGTGTGCCAAGAGTGCTTTATGTGAAATGTGCAATTCTGTCAAGTAGTGTTTGAGCCTATAAGTGACACAGACAGACAATAAAATTCTCGGTTATAATATACATTCATATGTTCAGTGCATAAAATATTTTTCAAGAAATTTTATTTTTAGGTAAATGTAGTTTAACTAATTTCCATTAAAATATTAACATTTGAGTTAAGTCTATTTTTGAAAAAAAAAATTTATTATAATCATTTTTGAAATCGTTGGGCATGTCTTATTTTAATTAATAATCACATTTCAACTTTTATTGAAAAAAAAAAATGTATATATCATGGTGGTACTTATACCAGGCCTGGCAAACATGCAACTGGGATCCATGACTGGGGACGAGCATGTGGAGACCAAACTTACAACTAAATAATAATTACAGAGAAAACTTTTAGTAAAGAATTTCTTAGTAATGCTCAGTAATTAATTAGCAACTATACATATTAGGAAACAGCTTCCAATTATTGACTTATTTCCATAAAATGAAATGTAAGTGCAATAAGTAAAAACAAAGAAAGACCAAAAATATTAAAAAAAAAATAAATGCATTTATTCACCATGAATTCCCATATTTTAGATATTTCAAAAGTCAATTTGTTAATATTAATTGCAGAAAAATTTAATGGCATAATACAGTTAGAAAGCAAGTTCAACAACTTACAAAATCATGTATCGACAAAGTCTGAAAATATGTTATGAACAAAATGTTCAAAGAAACAATTTTGATAATTGTTACAGGCACAATTTATTTTGCAGAAGATAAAGAAAATACTTATTTCTTCATGATACAATAATGCATATACATAATTTTAATAATAAAATCAAGTTACGTTAACCAGAACATAAAATCAATAAAATATATGTAAAAAGGGGGGAAATTTAAAACATTTGATAACTGCTTGGAAAATTATGTATTATCAATACTAAGTATGTTGTTATGAGAATTGTATAATCATTTTTATTTTATATTTTAAAATAATTTCAATTTTTAGTGCTGGTTCTTGAGTTGAATCAAACAAACAATTTAAAAAAAAATATATTTGACAATATAAATTCATGCTCTCTTTTCATATTGAAATGATGCATATCAGAAAGTGACAAAGATTATCTGCAAGTGTTCAATTTAACAAACATTATAAAACAGGAAAAAAAAGCCATTTCATCCAGCAAATATTTACAGTTTAAACAATTATGCCCTGTATTCTTGTCCGTCAACATCTAATTTAAGTACTAGTTTAGTTTTTTCAATATGAAATTTTTCAATAATATTTTGAATGGTTATAAAATATGCACTACAAGATTTTCAAATTTATTTTTTAAATAATCTGGTAAATTCATCAAGCCTAACAAAGTTAAACTCATTTGTTTAGCAAGTATCTACAAATATCGGTTAAATCATTGTATGTATGTACAATGGTTTAACTAATATCCATTGTTAATGATTTAATTATTTTTCCTTGCTTGCCTCTCATTTTTTTGTAATTTTTCCAAAATTAGAATGAAATATAAGGTTTTCATCATTTAAATCTGATATTACTTTTTTTAGAGGATCATTTTTCTTAATGTCGTCATAAATTTTCAAAAATGTCAAAAGAAAAATGTAATAAAATTAACTGTTTTTGCAGTATCCTCTTCATTTAATAATGGATACAATTTAATTGTTGTTACAGTTTGATCTAAATAAAAAAATTTTAAACAATGGGAAACTTTTTATGGCTCAACAGGTTTTTAGTAAATTGTTACATCAGTTAGTTTTGATAATTTAACAAACCGAGTTTTTTCATTTTTTTAAAGACTTTTTACAACTTCCCATTTTGCTAACATCTTTTTGCTTTCAGAATGAAATAGTGATTTAGAAGAAGCTTCTGTAATCTAATTAATCGAAATATTATTTAAAAAGTAAATACAGTTAAAAAGTAAGTATAAGCAATTTTTAGTTAGCCAAGGCTTATCATAAACAGTGTCAAATATTTACTTCAGTATTGTTGTATTTTTTTTAAAGACTAGCAAATATATGCTCCCTCTAGTCGCATATTTTTGCTAGGTAGAGTTATAATTGTGACAAAAACAAATTCTTGCCCTGAAAAATGCTAGATCACGTGAAAAAGGAATAAAATTAAAGTTAAGTACCTTATTTATAGATGTCAAACGCGAAAGAAAATAATAGGAAATTACAACATGGCCGCTAACGATTAAGGCATTGCATTAAAGTTCGATTTTCCAGTCTTTAAAAATAAATTAGAATTTTATTTCGGGATAAGCGAGATATTCATGTAATCCCTATAGTACAATGGAATGCCGAACGAAAATGTCTATTTCGGCCCTACAGTTTTTAATTTGAACTATTTAGAAATTTGAGAAGTTTAAAAAAAAATTTTTAATATAAAGGAGGATGTAATATATCGGAGGATGGCTAAGTCTTGTGCCTGAAATCGACGGTACTAATGTTGTACTAATTTTTCTGTACCAAAGTATATATATATATATATATATATATATATATATATATATATATATACTAGTAGGACTCTGGTTCCGCCGTTATCTGAGTTAAATAGAAAAGAATTATTTAACTTTTATAAACAATGTAAGCCTAAGTCTGTGTTGCAGAAAAACAACCTGTGCATGAAATATAATTGTATCAATCCACACAGACTTAGGCGTAGGTTACTTTTTTTTGCCACACAGATTTCCTGCGGGTGGTAAATAAACATACTGAAAAGTAAACAGGATAATGCTGGGCTATCAAATATAGAAGATATATACTAGCATATGAACTTGGTGTTAAATACGCAGACAGGTTTTGTTTAAATTCATATAGTTTATTATTATGCTATAGCAACTGGACAGTAAATTAAATTCCTCTCCAATTTTTAACTTCATAAAATGATATTAAGTTATTGCCACTTTTATAGGTTTTAAAAATATATTTAAAAATGTCTAAAACAAAACAAAAAAAACAAACAAATACATAGAAGACATTGCCAAGGCTGCTGTAAAGAAGGTGGGCTCCCTCTACCGTGCTAGAAAACTTCTCACACCTGACAGTATCCTATATTTCTACAAAGCCAGCATCTGCCCAGGCATGGAGTATTGTTGTCACATCTTGGCTGGTGCACTATCCACTAGTCTCTTCCTCTTAGACAAGGTTAAAAAAAAGAGTCGTTAATCTAATAGGTCTCTCACTATCCACCAAGCTTTAGCCCTGCCCCCTCGCCGCAATGTTGCATCTTTGTGCTTGTTTTACAAGTACTTCAATGAAATGTGCTTTGATGAACTTGCTGCTCTAATGCCCCCTGATATAAATACACTGGACCAATCAACTAAATCCCATCCATTCACTGTGGAGGTCCTCAGATGCCGGAGAGTCTTCTACTCTAATAGCTTCTTTCCCTGTGCTGTCGGCCTTTGGAACTCCCTCCCTGATTCCTGTTTCCCCGACTGTATTAAATACAGAAATTTAAAACTAAAGTGAACACACATCATGCTGCACAACTTCCAATTTAGGACGATCCTCTAAACTTTCACCCTAATTCTCAGTAGCCCTCTGACGTCGACAGTGGCAACTTGCCTTGTTTGGGGTGAACTCGGTTAAAAAAAACATATCTAAAATATCCATCTTTCAAGAATGAGTGCATAATATCGCAACATCATTTCACTTTCCAGCAACACACATTTAAACAAATCACTGGCTTCCCCATGGGTTCTAGCCGTTCCGGTCTCTTAGCCATCACCTACATGAACCGGCTAGAGCAACGAGCACTAAGCACCTGCCTCTCCTATATATTCTGTTCCAGATAGATGACATACTAATCCCTGCATCCTCTCGTGATGAAGCCACTCAAATATTCAACATCTTTAACAACACCGACCCCCCCCCACCCCTACAATTCACCATAGAACACCCCAACGATTCCGGCTCACTCTCTCTCTCCTTGACTTCAACCATAACATCACCAAAGACGGCTCTATACATACCAACTTCTATAGGAAACCTGCCTGCAAAAACCTCTTTATACATTTTAAGTCTGCCCTGCTCATAAAAGCTAAAATAGGTTATGCCCACAATGAGATCACCCGCATACAAAACAAATGCTCTCCTACTGCTGACAAAATAACACAAACTAAAAACTTCCATCAAACCCTCCGAACTAATGGCTACCCTGCTCCCACCATCGCCCGCCTAAATAAGTCCAAAACATGCAGACACCGCACCCTCTCCAACACCTGTTTCTTAAAACTCCCTTTTTTTAGTGATAAAATCACCAGCTCCATCCGCAAGGCTATACACAAAGAAAACCTTGACATCCAACTAACCCACACTGGCACTTCCTTACGCCAACATCTATCTAAGAAACATACTAACCACACACCCGAACCCTGCTCCCTGACCAATTGCCCTATCCCCAACACTGATCTATGCCACTGCACCAACTGTGTATACAAACTACAGTGCACCAAATGCAACAAATTTTACATAGGAAACACAACAAGACCGCTACACTTATGCATCAAAGAGCATATGAACACCCGTATATCTTCTTTCCACAAGCACACAACATTATGCCTCGCTACTCAACGTGACATTCACATCTCTATCCTTGCCTCTGTCAGAAACATTCCTTATCTCCAGATTACCCCCTCACTCAATCAGCGTCACAAGCTCCATTCACCGTTCATTCTATAATAATCTACCCTCTCACCCACTGGCCAACCGTCATATCTAACACTCATTATATTCCAATTCCACCATTTCACTCCCCCTCTCAATTTTATCATTACTTACCTCCTATATTAAGCCATCCACTACTACCATCACCATACACCCAAACAATCAAGTAGGCCCCTCCTCATACGAACATCCATCTCAACACACATTCAGCCACATGAGAATAACAACCCCTAACAACCAAAAACCATAATCGACCTACTCTTACTACTACTGTCTTACGACTAAAATACTCAAATTTAACTAGATTCATTTAAGCCTAAACTAAATTTAAAATCCTATAATAAGTAACATTACATTAATTTAATAAATTAATTTAATGAAACTCACAATTAATAATACTTTTTTAATATATGATAACCAATAAATTTAATAAAATTTAGAATAATAAAAATAATTACTTTATATTAAAAAAAAAAACGAAAATAAAACAACACACAGGAACAAATAAAAATAAAAAATATATTATCAAAACTAAGTTAATTCATCACCATACAATACCATCATTTATCTAATATTACACACATATTTTTGAACACTACATTTATATACAAAACATAACTTTAAAATTTATTAATTTCTATTCTCTGCGGGACTGGTTTTCCCCTACTCTATTCTCTGGCATCCATTTTGGTGAATTCTTTACACAGACGGATTTTTCCTTTGGTGTTTATTATTTTTGACTAAGGGAAGTTTTTTTTTCCCCCGAAATATTAAATAAATGATTTTTAATAATCATCCGGACAACACACAAGCAGCCAACACCACACTTGTTATGTAAGAGTTTAAGAAAAAATAAATAGTAAGTCCCATTTCGATTTATTATTTTTGTTCCTTCCAGCTTACAACCTACCCGACACTTTGCATTGCTCTCAGCCTTTTTAAACATCCTACTACTATTCCCAGCAATGCTTCTAGCAAGCTACCATTCTCTATTATATATATATATATATATATATATATATAATTTTGAAACTTTTATGCACATTATTAGATTCTTTATGAGAAGGGACATCTGATTCACTACCTTAAACTATGTTTTATACAGCTATATGTTTCTATATAGAACTGAAAAAATTCCTCTTTTTTACATATACATATAAATAAATAAATTGACAGATCGAAGTTATGTCATACTGTGATTTATTGCCAGTTTTGAAGCAAAGAAAGCTAACACAGGTTTCTAGAAAAATCGAAACATGAAACAAATTCAAATAGTAAACAACTGACTACAACATGGTCGTTTTCAAGTCCAATGTTAACAAATTCTTGTTGAGCCGTCCTCTTAAATAATCAAATTCTGTCCAGTCTCAACCATCGTTACCAATCCTCATGGTATTATCTCACCATCCACTTTACAAACTCATTATCCCTTATTCCTGAGTGGCCTTTGGGCCTTTATAAGTGGTGATTCGTTAGTAGTACATTTTAAAAAAAATTCCTGTTGTCAGAGCATTGTTGTCAGATGAAAACCATACGCTATCAAAGTGTAATTCCATGCAAAAATCTTCAAGTGTCCATGAAAACAAACTAAAAAACACAATGGCAAAATGGGAATTGGCCCACTTTAAATCATTGAAATGTTCAGGAAAAATTTTGTCTGCACAGTGAAAACCGTTCATTTGGTAGAAACTTAAGTCACTACAAGGTTCAGTCAGAGAAACCGAGAAGAAAATATAAAAAATAAACTCTTACTTTCGGCATTTGAAAACTGACAAATATATATATATGCCAACAATCTCACTTAATATATAATTGTCTTAAATATTTCATCAGATAGACCCCTCTAAAAGATCCTTGTAAATACATTTTTAACATTTCTGAATTCATCTAGTTTATTCTTAAAAAATCTCTAAATTAGTGCAGTTTTAACTTGATTAGATAATTCATAGCAAAAATGTCTTGCGTTCTAGTAAATTTCAATTTTAAAATCTTTGTAAATAAATTTCCAGTGCAAAGATGAGAAATATTACAAGTGTGTTCCATATTTGGAAATGCCATAATTTTGAATCTGATGCTTCTTTCGTTTGTGCTCACTTCCTAACTGAAGGTTGGCAACAACGTCTCTCGGGGTAATTCTTTTGTTTCTCATGACATTCTTGTACAATTATTATGTTTATCTTTTCTAGTAAGACGATAATGGATGCTGCCCCAGAGGATCCCAACTACCAGCCTCTTCCTGAAGACAGACCCGGCGGATTCAATTGGGGTAACCAAGGCCAATGATGTTTTCACAAAAGGTTGATTATCTGACGAAGACACAATGGTGCACCCTCATGGCTGTTCATTCTTGTGAAAGATAATCAAGTTGACTTTTTCTCTTTACAAAACGATAAAGATGAGCTCTTTCGATTTCTCTCTCTCTTTCCCTTTCTCTCTTTCTTCTCTGGAAGCTGTCACCTGTTTTTTTTTTAATTTTTGCCAAGAGGACTAGCTAACCTGTCTTCCAGTCTGATGAAATGAGACCCCTTGATGCCATTTTTGGGGTGGGGCCGAGGTTCAGTCTTTCCAATTTTAAGGCGTGTTACATTCCAATATTTTGTTTGGATGTTCTCGAACTTTAGCTTCAAAAATACATCTACCCCCTCGCTTCTTTCCTTGCTGATGGTTGGTTGGTAGGTGTGGAGAGTTGTAAGGTTTTGTATTTTGGTGCTTATCTTTGGTAAATCGCTTGGGGGCCCCCTTCTTCCTTCAGCTGTTTGACACTTTCCTATGGTTGTACAATCTCTTACTCTTTCTCTCTCTCTTTCCTTTTTTTTGTGCACACACGCAAACATCCCACTTTCTAAAAACAAAAACAAACCAAAAAAAATAACCCTCCTCAAAACATTTCCATACTGAGAAATCCCATTGCTTCAACCTTCCATCCACTGATGTGGATGCAACTTTTAAATCATCATCATCGTCGTCATCATCATCAATTGGTATTGGCTGACAAGACTTTTGTAAATTCCTCCAATCAACTTGGTAAGTTGTGAATGTGGTTGAGAGAGAGATCAGAGTGTGGGGGAAAAAAATACAAAAAAAAGACGGCAAGTTTAAACTGGGGGAAAATAAAGACTTTAATTGGACAGATATTTGAAAAAAAATTATTCAGATATTAAATTTTTATTTATTTAAACAGGTGTGTTTGTTTTTAATTTAAAAAAAAATTTGATAACATTGTAAAGATCTTTTAATGTTGTCATCGTATATATGGTGTGTCACAAGATTCCTAATTTGCCTTCTATCATGCAGAGGTTTTAATGTTCATCATTCAGTTGCACTGCTTGCGAGGATTCCTGTGACTTTTTCTGGTGCTACCAGATCAGGCTGTCTGAAGATATCGGCTTCCTGACCCAAAATGCACCAAACATTGATGTTTTATTGTTTCTATTTTTCTTTGCAAAATTCAATCATGTTCTCCAAAATCCAAAACAAAAAACAATTTCCCTCCCTTCCCTCCTTCCACTCAACCAAACACCATGAATAAATACTTGAACATATAGAGAACTTTAAGCATAAAAACTTTTACCAAAATGACTGGATTCGACATTAAATAACTGAAGATGGTTGATATGCCATAAACAAAGCAACTAAATCCTGTGACTCTTTGTCGACATATAATTATACTATTCATCATATTCGGTAGCTCTAGGCAAGTTATTTCATCCCAACTCTGCTTGATCTAAGTCTTGGCTTGTCACCTGGTAACGCTTCCTTGTGTAGGCTCCCATAAAAGAACTTAACAATTTCATCTTTATCTCTTCATTAATGCCCTTTGAATCTGACTCTACACACTTTGATGATTTCTGATGCTGGACGAAGGTTCCCATGTGATCATTCATTGGTCAGGTGATTTCTGGAAGTGAGATTCAAAGCCACTCTTAGTGTCCGAGTGTAAGCTCTATCAAATCTTTCTTTCAATTTTGAAGTATGCATCTTTCATGTCGAACAACCATACAATAGAACGAGTAAAACAGTTGCTTGAAAGCAAAATTATCGCCCCATCAGTCTCCTTCCACTCTTCACTAAAATCTTTGCATCAATCTAGCAATAGTCTACTACCTTGTAAATGTAAATGCTAAACTTCTTTCTGAACAACAGTATGGATTTAGGCAAGCCCGTTCTACTGCGAATATTCTAACGGTCATCTCTGAACGCATATACCATACACTGGATAAGGCAGGTGAAGCTAGAGTGGTAGTGATTGACATATCCAAAGCCTTTGACAAGGTCTCGAATGAAGGTCTTCTCATGAAAATTAATTTGTACAGTATTACTGGATAAATATCAAATATAATCAGATCCTTCTTAGGTAAAACAAAGATCCAATTCGTTCTTGATGGCTGTACATTTAAACAAGATAACATTAATATAGTCATCAATCCTTGGACATTTATTATTCATGATTTTCATAAGTGACCTTCCCTGATGCAATCGCATCTGAGATGGGTATATTTGTTGATGACACCATTCTCTATCCTTGGCATGTGGACAAAACGAATGCACACATATCCAAGACAATGGCTGAATCCTTAAAAAAACTGACCTCTTGTCTGTTGTGGAATGGGGCCATAGTCATAATTGATTGAGTGTTACTTGTTTCTAACAATTCTTTTGTGTATATTTTCCCAGGATTTGCTGCTACACTTGATATTCAATCTTTTACAGATGGCCCAGTGGAGATATTTACACATTCCATTGTGTTGCATTGTGTAGTAGCTGCCCACCAGCAAAACCTTAGAACTGGATGTCAGGTGGCTCACACTCTCTACTTCTGTGTGACAGAACCTGCACTTGTTGTTACTGAGATCACTCATCTTAAAAGCCTTGGTCTTGAGTAGCCGTTATCATCCTCTCCTGATCATAGTAAATAGCCAGATAACACAAACGTGTGTTCACTAAAAGTGATGCTGTACGTCAAAGTACCTACTGTCAGAATTAAAAACCATTGCTTATTTAATTATAAGTTCACTGAACTCTGCATAATAATGTTGACACACTGGTTCTTGTTAGATCACTGAAGTTAAGGGACATTTAGCCTAGCCAGTATCGGATGGGTGACCATTTGAGAATACCAGGCATTGTATGTGGGAGGATGGTAACACCTCTCTGCAAAAACTAATGTCATCAAAATCATCTTTGACCAGCATATATTTCCGTATTATTCTTTCTTCACATCACATGACAATATCTGGTCATTGTCCAGATTATACCAATGGGAACACCAGAAAGTTTTCCAGATCTACACTTAACTTCCAATTTCCAGTCCATCTGTCATTTATTTTTGTAGTTGTTGGATGACTACTCAAATTACTTTTTGTGCATGCTTTGTGAAATTCCATCTTTATTTTTTTAATCCTGGTAATTCTTCATTACAAAATTACCTTATTTTTTGCTTGATTTCTTCAATTATTGCAAGCACCTGATTGAGATGCCACGTATATGTTTCTGTTGCCAGCTCACAGTTTGAGAGAATGTCTTGGCGTTCCCTTCTTCCTGCATTAACATCTATCATTATCGCATATCGCATATCCTATAACAAACAAGATTGGCAGGTGATGGCATAGCATCATACGTTCATCTAATCAAGAACGATGTCCTTGGCTGTTTCCAGGCTCATATTTCTTCCATCCATTGTTTCGCTCTACAACACCATCGTAAGCACTGCCCTTATTGATCACATTTTACAAGATGTAAATATCGGTTCGCCTGAACTTCTTTCCTAATTTCTATCACTACATTATCCCTCTTTTCCCTTTCATTACTTCTGGAAAATGGTTTAAAGTTTCCAAATACATTTGTATCATCCTACACTGCTCGAACAATATCTGCTATTGCATGATCGACTGCAGTTTCTGATCTCCATTTCAACCTGGTTCTTCAGGTGGATTATCTTTGATTTTTTTTTTTGTTGTCAGAGAAGCGAAGCATCATCACTACGCACTTTAGCAGCCTTATATTCTTCTACAATAGATGCGACCGGTAGTTGATTATTTCTTCCAAATATTGCAGTATTATTGTGCGACTTTGACAATCCCAGCCATTTTCTTATATATATGCTGCATCGCTATTCTATTTTTTTCAACTCAGGTCAATGGTATCTCATACATCTGTAAAGACCACATTAACCTTGGGTACAAAGCATACTGTTAGCACCAACATTTGAATTTCTCAGGGAGATCAGTCTTTTCTATAGTTTGTAATCCATCTTCCGCTTGCTGCTTCCTTACTTCTGTCATTTAATGCACCCATGTACCATTTTCCTAAACTCTTCACTGGCTCTTCTTTAACAGTTAATATCATATCACCTATCTTATACTGAACTTCTCTCTGTTTGCCTTTCACATATGTAACACTTCTGGATTTCTTTAAACTTTATTTTTGACCACAGAATAAATTCATCCAATCGAAGAAGAACTTCTTCCATTCCTTCAACACTTCCTGATTTAACTGTCACAGCATCCATAAATGCTCAAAGTGGTGTATCCAAATAAGTGCGATCATTATCTCCCTTAGACTTTAAATGTTCACC
The DNA here is from genome assembly GCA_963556195.1 of Sepiola atlantica. Taxonomy (NCBI): domain Eukaryota; kingdom Metazoa; phylum Mollusca; class Cephalopoda; order Sepiida; family Sepiolidae; genus Sepiola; species Sepiola atlantica. The sequence goes on along the minus strand of OY744517.1, from coordinate 143,858,240 downwards.
CATTCCACATAAAGCAATCTTAGTGAAAAGATTAGATTAATTTGCTAATGTTTTTTTTTTCCTCTGTTATATGATACTTATTGAAATCCTTCATAATTAAACATGATCAACATTATTAAAACTTTCTCTTAAAGAGAACATCCACACTAAATAAATTATATATTTCAAAGAGACCTACTCATAACTAGTGATGGGACGATTCCAATATTTTTCCGATTCCGATACAATTACTGATTCCGATTATAAAATTGCCCCAAAAAGCAGAATTTAATTTGTGTGTGGGAGGGAGAGTATTCAGCGGAGAGTACTTACTCATCAACTTTTTAATGTAGATATAATTCTTTTTAATTTCACAAACTTCTAAATGTTTTCCCTTTTTTTTTTATTCTACCAATGTTTTGATAAACTGATTGAGATTGTGATCTATATTTTTCACTTGTGCCATTTTTTCCGATGCCATTTTTACCTAAATTTGTTATGATCTATGAATTTTAGTTTTACTGGTAGTTTAAAATCAATAAATATTTACCATTTTATCATTAGTACCAGCAATGGAAAATTAAGTTTTAAATAAACAATAAAAATAAAATGAAAAGAATCGTTTTTGAAATTGGAAATTAAGGTCAAATTTTTCTGATACTTCAAAAAGTTCTGAGTTCCGATTCCGATAAATCGTCCCAACACTAGTCATAACATAGCGTGGAGGGCGTTTTTACATAGTAAATATTCCTTAATTCCACAAACTGTTTAAATTAAAAAGAGAGAAAAATAACAGACTTTCCATACAATTCAACCTTTTATTAAATAGAAAACAGCTTATTAAACCGATCGGTGATAATTTTAAAGAGTAAAAATCATCAAAAAAGTACACTGGCAACAAACTTCCGGTTTTTATAATAACACATAGTATTAGCAAAAAAAGAGATTAATTTGCTAATGTTTTGTCCCTTTTTTATATGATACTCATTTACATATCTTTCTAAAAAAATCTATTAAAACTAAATGTGAACATTTTTCTAAAATTCAAAATAAATAAATAATTTATATATTTCAAAAAGAGCCTCCAGCTGTAATGCGAAGATGCAAGAGATTTTCACATACACAAGATAAATTGAGAGTAAACATTCTTATATGCTTTTATTCAATAAACTGTTTACTCCTTAAAATAAAAGAAAAAATAACTAGCATTCATACAAATGAACTCCTTATCGAATAGAAGACAGCTTGTAAAACAATCCGGAAATATTTAGAAAAAATAAAAAATCAGTGGAGAGCAGTGGAGGAAGTTTCTAAAGAATATTAAATTCAAAGCGGTTCCCAGTCACATGTATATTCCTGGTTAGGGGAAATGGTAGAAAATAAAGACAAATTAAATTCAACGGCATAAAAAATTTAAAAAAAAAAGAGGCTATTTTGCCGATCTCGGCAAAATAACGAGCCCCTCGTTATTCTGCCGGCTTATGTTTTTTTAACCTAACTGTTGTGGCCTTGTGAAAGAAAGGGTAATGAAATAAATAAGGACAAATATTTAATAACAATTTATTTTCATTATCATCATCAGTTGTTATTCTGTCGGTTATTTTAATCTTTTGAATACAAAAGAAATATCTGCGTTTAAGAAACATTAAAAGTAAAAATTAATTAAATGAACTAAAATATTAGACAATTCGATTCTTTAGTCGGATTTAGAAGTAATTTGCGTCGGATAAAAAATGTTTTAGTTATTTAAGAAAAAAATATAGTTTTCATTCATTGATATAAAAAATAAATAACTCTTGTTAAGAAATCTGATTATTAAAATAATAAAAGATAAGTCCCTAAAGAAATTAAATCAGATATACTTTTTTTTAAACAGTATGTACTTTTATATAATTTCAGTTTTATAAACAGTTAAACAGCAATTTAAAAACTGATTTTTCACTATCTTTTAAGATAAATTTCATTAAATTAACCATTAAATTGAATGTTTTTCTTGCGATAAAATAACAACTGTAGTAATTGTCAATAATTGCAACTGTATGCATACTTAAAGAACAACTAAAATAGCATACATGCCGGACAGAATGTTATATATCCTCATCATGACCGATCACAGAAGAGACATTCCTAGTCTCCCTCTACTCTATCGTTTTCCATGGAATATGCTCGACTGAGCCCCAATCTCTGCTTCTTTCATGTAGGACATTCACAGCAAGAACTCACTTAGCTACCATAACGAAAAAATTTCTTTCTTCCCATTTATGTTAGGCAGAATTTCCACAACTAGAGCTTCTTTGCAAGGGCTTCTCGTCTGTGGAACACATTACTACTGGACTGCTTCCTTACAGATTACATGGTTGTCTTCAAGTCCAATGACATCAGATTCATGTCATGAACCATTCTCACAAATATTCAAACTTGTCTACTCCATCAATCATTCTCAATCCTCTCATAAGGTTCTTCATCTCTCAATTGACAATTATTCTGTCTTATTAACCCTTATTCTTGAGTGACCTTTGGCCTTGATAAGTGGTGATCCTTTAGTAAAAACAAACAAAAAAACACAAGTGCTACTATCTGCGTGATGGTGATTATAATCCATTGATAAGCTAAGGCAATCTTCACAAAAATGACATGTTTGGATGAGTTTTCCTTCTCACAGTGGATATGAGCTAATTTGGGCAGATGTACTTTCTCATTAACCTTACAATGTTCCTTCGTAAAAAAAAAAGAAAAATTGTATGAATCAGGATATTATGACTTTTTAACTGGCTTGATTCAGTTATTGTTGATATTAGTTTGACCAATTCCTCTTATAATCAGGTACTCACAGGAGAGACCACGTGAAAGTTGTCAATAGCCATAGTAAATGTGTTGGTATCCATTTCACAACCTGCCATGTTTCTTCTGTGAAACAACAATAATCTTTTGACATCCAGCCCTTCTGCTGACATATAACTTCAAAGTTATTGCTACCCATTATGAACGTACATCTGTGTGCATTCACTGCACAGGTCATGATCGTTCACTCGTGCTGGTCCAAAGTCATTGCTTGATTTTGACACCGGTGACAGTGTCAATTGTCAAAGTCAGTGTTGAAATAGAAGAATTCTCTTTCCAAATAAAATTACTCCAATTTAAAACAAGTAACAAAGGTTTATTTTTTGGAGGTTACAAGGATACTCGTTTTCTTCTATTGAACAACAGACTTGCAAATGAGAATTCTTAGCCCAACAAAACCAAAATACAAGTCCAAATGAACACAATCCATTATCTAAGAGCCCCAGGGCCCATCTCTCTCTAAGAAGCACACAAACCTCAACTGACCATGAGATACCCAGAAAACCAACTGACTGCCTTCTGCCCTTTTACTGGAATATATATATATAGATATCACTAAAACCACAGCAGAAAAAACACCCAGATATTCACTTGAAAAGGTTAATCTGCTGCCAACCTATGGATATCAAAATCTGATGCCTAGGGGTCCTGTATCTGGTCGGCCATTATTTTTGGAAAAACTCAAGTGGGTCATAATCGAAGTAGGGAACCTCGTATCTGAAAAAACTATACTTTTTCAGAGGCTTCATCTCTCAGCATGAACTTCCGTTTAAAGAGACACTAATCTTTCCAAGGAGAAATCAAATTCTGGGTGGTCAAAATTCCAGATCAGACACATTTCCAATTTCTTGTGTGATTTCTTTTCTCTTGGTCAAATATTTCTTACTTGCAGCAATTCTGTTATTCACATGCATTGCACACCTGCATAGAAGACATTTCCAAGGCTGCTGCAAAGAAAGTGGGCTTTCTCTACCGTGCTAGAAAACCTCTCACACCTGACAGTATCGTATATCTCTACAAAGCCACCATCTGCTCATGCATGGAGTATTGTCACATCTGGGCTGGTGCACTATCCACTAGTCTCCTCCTCTTAGAGAAGGTCCAAAAAAAGAGTCGCTAATCTAATAGGTCTCTCACTATCCACCAAGCTTTAGCCCTGCCCCCTCGCCGCAATGTTGCATCTTTGTGCTTGTTTTACAAGTACTTCAATGAAATGTGCTTCGATGAACTGCTGCTCTGGTACCCCCTCGACGTAAATACACTTGACCAACCCTACAATCAGCTAAATCCCATCCATTCACTGGAGGTCCCCAGATTCTGGAGAGCCTTCTACTCTAATAACTTCTTTCCTCGTGCTGACCGGCTTTGGAACCCCTCACTGTTTCCCTGACTATACCAACATGCAGAAATTTAAAACTAATGTGAACAAGCATCTTGCTGGATGACCCCCAAAACTTTCACCATAATTCTCAGTAGCCCCTTACGTTTACAGTGGCAACTTGTTTTTTTTAGGGTGAACTATGTTAAAAAAACCCACTTAACATACTACCTAGTGCATGGAAGAGTGTTAAATATTGGTGGGCACATTTGCTAGTATAAATATTACCTAAAATATATTTGCTCAGATAAACCTGGTTTTATGTGGTAAACAGAATATGTTCTAGACAAAGATCGCGAAGGAGTCACAGGGTTGACTCTGCCTTAAAATAAGCTGGTGTTCATGAGAAAGGCGATAATTGGTTGGATCTGAGTGGCGGGTGCCAATTTTTGGGACTCTTAATGAAAGCTTAAACAAGACGTGTTTTTAAGATGGGCTGACATAACCTCAAATGATTAAGTGATGAGCTTAAAATAATTCTCTATCTTTTTATCTACCCATACCCCTTTGACCTTGCAGCTTATTGGACGATCACTACGAATATCAAGTTATTGATTTAATTAATGGAATAATTCATGTGAGAAGCATGTCAAAATGTTTTATATTACAGCTACTGAAATTGTCATCAGTTGGCATCATCAACAGAACACACGTGCATGATGATGTCGGAGAAGACAAAATATGTTTTTTTGAAGTATTAATTGTTTCGAAGACAACATGAAGGCTCCATTTTCAATAGCTCCGAGATGTAGGAGAAGGCATCACTCTGTTCCCTGAATTGATCTACTTACCCTTGAACTTTACCTAATAATGTTGAAAGTTTAGCAAGGAGGCAGCAAGTACCAGGTTTTCAGTCTTTGGTATGACCTGATCGAAGATTGAACCCAAATATCCCGATCCATTAGCAAACCCTCTAACGATTATGCCAAATGAGCGAGTATTCATTCTACTTCAAATTAACTAATACATTTTTGCTCAATATAATATTTGCATGAACTTTTAACCCCCCCCCCCCCCCCCCCAAAAAAAAGCAAAGTTTTGGTAATTTACCCCAATTCAATATTCAGTTGATAAAATAATTTCCTGAAACTTCTATGTGAGGATATATATGCATAAATTAAATACGGAGTCACTCTGTTAAGAAAGATGTAATCTAAGGGAGATAACTAAAGTTTAAAAATATAATAGAGTTAGTTCCCTTGTAAAAGTATGAGACCATTACACAATGTTTCTTAATTATTGACAGCGCTGAATAAACATAGTATGTCATATCTTTAAGTTCATAGTTTTAAAAAATTACCAAGATTATTAGAAATTTCGATACGCTTCGGTTCCTATGCATAACTATTTTTAAACGGCGTCTCCGGATGTATCTTTATATATGAAATACTACTAGAAAAATGTGGCCCGTTCGGTCACCTTTTGAGGTCGGGTTAATTCAAAGGCAGTTAAAGTTAAAGAATTTTTGCTGCTTCGGCATTATGGCAATGAACCAAAGTTCTTTCCTTATTTCTAGAAGAGTGAATCGGAAGGGGAGATAATTTGAATTTTTTAGGAAGGGGAGATAATTCAAACTGTCTTAATTCTTTTCTTAATTTTCCGAAAATGAATGTCAATGCGTTAAATCTTCAAGATATTCTATATCTAACTAGAGATAAGGCAAAGTTCGATTTTTTGCAATTGTACCCAGTGTAATATTTTTTTTACAAATATGTACTTTATATGGGAAGTATACTCTCCAAGATATTTGAATTGTACCCAGTGTAAAACTATTTTTCAAATATGTACTTCATATTTTTATATTTTAGGTGATGTTAAAGTTACATAAATAAATCTAATTTATTTCCATTTTAATTACGTTTCTTAATATATTTTATTACAAAAATCCTGTTTTAAAAAAATTTATCTTCTTACAAATTCTTTTTTTTCTCTATCTGCGTTACGGTTTCTCGTAAGAGAAAAAAATCGAATATAATCGTTTCGTTATGAGTCCCCGTAAAAAAATCGAATTATCTCCATTTTCGATTCACTCTTCTAGAAATAAGGAAGAACATTTGGTTCATTCCATAATGCATAAGCATCACATTTTTTTTAATGGAAATCGTTCCAGACAAGGCATGAGGACACTTGATGTAAGGAGCTTACAAGAATGAAAGATGATTATCAGAAAGACAGGAGATGCCTATTGGCCTCAGACTTCAAAATAACGAGGCTATAGGCAAGAGGCAAACAGTCAGAGGAAGAGAGTTCCACAAGCCAGCAGTTTTTGGAAAGAAGCTACTGGAATAGGAAGCTGTATTACATTGAAGTATCAAAACAGCGAATTGATGGAGACCACTAGACCAACGAGTCAAACGAGCTGGAACAAAGGAAGCAGGGAATAAATCGCACAATTCTGAAGAACATTTTTGTTTTTTAGTCCTCACATTCCATGATAGATGTTTCTGATAAAGAGCAGAGAATTGTTGTTTTATGGGCCAGTATCTATCCATATAACACTTATCGTTGGCTAGTTTTTGACCTTGAAGTAGTATTTTTTTCGTTAGCTTATTACATCAAGGGGCTTCATGCTTTGTCTGGGACGATTTCCATAAAATATTGTATTTATAGAAAAGACTGAGACTAGCAACGTCACGTCTGTGAGAGAGAAGATACAGAGAAGAGTGAGTCCAATCAAATTACAGATACGTTTCTGCACCTTATCAAGAACCCTCAAATGGGACAGAGATTCACCAGCTCAAATATGATAGCAGTACTCAATACATGGTCTGATAGTAGATTTGTAGAGATAGAGAATAACCTCAGGTGTGAAAAAGTGTTTAAAGCAATAGAGAGAATCGACTTTATGAGAAGCAGAAAGAACAATAGATTTAGTGTATGAACTCCAAGGAAGATTTGATGAGAAAGAAAGACCAAGAAGTTTCAGAGTCGATTTTCCCCTAAATCAGAGTAATCCATGAGAAATAAAGAGGGGAAATCCCCAAATTAGCCTTTCTGTCTGTTATTACACTCTTCTTTCTTCTTCTTCTTCTTCTTCTTCTTCTTCTTCTTCTTCTTCTTCTTCTTCTTCTTCTTCTTCTTCTTCTTCTTCTTCTTCTTCTTCTTCTCTCTGTATATATATGTATATATATATATATTTATTTATATATATATTTATATAATAGACATTGGTAGTTTGCTGGGAGTAATAATAAAAGTTTTAAAAAGGTTGAAGGCAATGCGAAGTTCCGGATCGCTGGAAGCTGTGAAGAACAAAAACAAAACAAAACCGAAATAAGTCGGATATAGATCGAAAAGGTTTGTTTATTTTTCTAGACGAACTTACAAGATAGCAAGAGTGTTAGTTTGTAATATTCCGGATGATCAGGGATCAATTTGATATATTTCGAGAGATTTTTTTCCTCTCCTTGTCAAAGAAAAATCCCGGAATCCGAGAAAATGCCAGGAGCGCTGGGGGGTTAAACCAGAAGTGTTCAGGATAAAGTATTCAGAGGAAAATGAAATAGATCGTAATAAGTTCTGATAAGATAATAATTAGATATTATATCCTATATTATTATTCTTTATATATATATATATATATATATATATATATATATATATATATATATATATATATATATATATATATATATTTGTATGTTGTTTCTATTTATTTCATTTTTTTTTTATATATTTACTATTATTATTTTTTTA
>OY744517.1:143810346-143845346 GCA_963556195.1 Sepiola atlantica | reverse complement strand
AGTGAATGCGTCGAGCCATCTATACAAAGACGAGTTTAAGCATTTTGATTTTGGGTACCGAAGGGCGAACTTTGTCTCTACATAAGTATGCTGTTCGGTCGGTTAATAACAGAAGATATTAAACTGAAAAAGGAACGCTAAAAATGGCGGAACATTTGTTTCTAATGTTATTTTTCTGTACTTTTAATTTTAAATAATGAGTTTTAAATAGGTTCAAGAATTTCTGACATCGATAAGAACATCGGATCGAAAGTGCTGATTCCAAATCTGCGGTTAGTTTGGCTCTTAGATCAACCGTTTAACTGTGATGCCACAACACACATACACACAACATTGCTTTATATATATATATATATATATATATATATATATATATATATATATATATATATATATACCCATGGTTATATTCTTTATTGTTTACAATAGACTATTTCAAACGTCTGTTTTATAGTTACTTTTATTACCTTTAATTGTTAATAAACAGAGTGAAAGTGAGTGAGAGTGAGTGAGAGAGAGAGAGAGAGAGAGAGAGAGAGGGGGGGAATGCAGTAACTTAGTAAGAAACGAGTCACTTGTGTAGTTAATTGCAAATTAAGGCTAATCAAAACAATTAAAATAGATTTTTTTTAAATATACCGCAATCCCAAAACTGAGGAATATTTTAGCATGTATTTTGTGATTAAAACGTATAGGAAAAAAGATTTAGGGAAACACACGTCGTTTTACCCAGTAAAATAATAAATAAATAAAGTATTTTTCTGAACACTTAATTGAGTTCACAGTTTATTCTCAATTTTGAATTTGACCAGTTATCGTCGGCCAGTATCTGGTTGGATCACAATGAACGGCTCAAGGCTGTCTGTTATGTGAGTTATGTTTCAATAGTTCACAGAACAAGCAAATAAGTGCAATTTAAAATAAATGCTAATCGTGGATCTACTAAACCTCATGGCAGCAAACGTCACGTTTAGTTTAACAGGCCTTTATGTAAACCTAGACAACCATGGTATTAGTCATTGGACGAGACTCAGTGCTACGAAAATATCAAGAATTCTTTGCAAATTTCGGTACAATTCGGTTTACGGTTATCATTTTAAAACGGTTTCTCAAATGGCGTCTTTATCAATATTAATAGTAATTTAAGAAAAAAAATATTAATACAATAATGGAATGATCAAATACTAGTGGGACCTCACGAAAATTCCACGGTGCTTTCTACATCAATCTGTGTAATTTTAGGTTAATAATAATATCATCTTTTAAATAATAAATCATAGGTCTCAGGTCAAACTTTCCTGATGTTCAGTCCTTTCTCTTATGCAAATCTCCTCACATTCTTGCTCTTTGTGAGACTAATCTGGATGCTTCTATTGATAGCAACGATCTACATGTGGATGGTTACTTGTCCGCTTAAACTCTTCCACGCATTTGCATGTTTTTTTTCTTTGCAAGGATCTCCCCATAGCACGTGTCCCCAGCCTTAAATCTTATGGGTCTGTCTTAGGGTGTCTTTGCTTCACCCCACTTTTTATTTGTTCTTGTACCGGTCCCCTTCTGACAATGACTGCTTTGTTGTTGATGTTATGCCCAGTAGTATTGATGAGACATTGCAAATTCATTCATCAAGCTCCATCATTGTTTTTAGTGACTTCAATGTTGACTGGCTCCCTCACTCTAACCGCACAGATCGAGCTGGTGAAATCTGTCTTAACTTTTCTCTGTCTCATGATTTGTCCCAAATTGTCACCTTCCCCACACATTTTCCTGATAATGATATTCATCAACCATCCTCACTTGATCATTTTCTCATTTTGTCCCTGACTCATGTTCTATTTCCTTTTCTCCTCCATTGGGTTCTTCTGATCATGCGGTTGATGATGTTGAGGTTGATTTTTTTGATCGTCCTTTCCATAGAAATACTTTTAACTACAGGAAGGCTGATTGGGATGGCTTTTGCAGCTTCCTATGTGACGTTCCATAGGGTCCTATATTTGGTATGTCTCCGAATGATGCTACTATGGAGGTTACTGACCGGCTTCTTGTTGGAATTGGCACCTTCATTCCTCATCGTAAGTTTCAAAGCAAACCTCATTCTCCTCAATGGTTTTTATATGTTTGTGTTTCTGCCATTGATCATCATAATCATTACTTTAATCAATATCGTCGGAATGGTTCTGAGTTTTCTAGACAATTTTACAGAAGAGCTAGCAATACTTGCAAGAGAGCAATCTCTGAGGTTAAGTCTAGGTATTCTCAAATGATTCGTGACTCTATCTCATTTCAAAGGGTTGGCTCTCGTGATTTTTGGAGAATCTACAATAGTGTTATTAAGTTGGCAAGTCTGCTATTCCTTCTTTTTTTAATGGTCTGCAGGTTATTTCATCTTCTAAGGATAAAGCTGATCTATGTGCTCGTCTTTTTGTTGACAATTCTCTTGATGATTCTGGTGCTGTTCTTCCTGATTTTCCTTTGAAACCTGATCTGTCCTTTGATTCTGTCATTATCACTCCAAAGGTGGTTGCTATGGTTCTTTCTGATCTTGACCAGTGTAAAGCTTCCGGTTCTCATTCAATTCCTGTTATCAATCTCAAGCGTTGTGCTCCTGAATTTTCTTCTATCGTCTTTAAATCATTCAATTTCTGTTTGTGTCAGTCCTGTTTCCCTTCTTGTCGAAAGGAGTCCTCTGTTGTCCCTATCTTTAAAAATGCTGTTGATCGGTCTGACCTAACTAAGTATCGTCCTGTTAGTCTCCTCTCTGTTATTAGCAAAGTTTTTGAAAGGTTGGTCAATGACAAGCTTGTTCATTTTCTGGAAAGTTTAGGTGTCTTTAGTGATTTTCAGTATGGCTTCCATGCTTTTCGTTCAACTGCTAATCTGTTAACTGTTATAACTGAGTGGATTTGTCGGTTTATGGATAATTCAGGAGAGGGTAGAACCATTGCGCTATAGATTTCGAAGGTGCTCGATAGAGTGTGGCATTCTGGTCTTCTACAAAACCCTCAGGGTTATGGTATTGGTGATGAGGTTCTTGAGCTTATTAGATCTTTTCTTTCTGATCGAAGCTTGCGAGTAACTTCAGACGGTGTCCCTTCATTCTCTTTTCCTATCAATGCTGGTGTTCTTCATGGCTCTATACTAGGTTCACCACTGTTTCTTCTCTATATAAATAATCTTCCAGAGAATATTATTCAGAACATTACCATCTATGCTGATGAAACCCCTCTCTTTTCTGGTATTACTTCTTGTCCATCTCCCTCGGAAATATGTGGCTGATCTGGAAGTTGACCTGGGATCAGTTGTGGATTGGGATATGAAATGGCTTGTTTCGTTTAATCCTGTTAAGACTCAGCTCGTGTCTTTCAATCGTAGGCATGCCCCTTTTATTCCTGAGATTCTCATCGATGTCTCTACTCTTGAGGAGAAATCGACCCTGAAACTTCTTGGTCTTTCTCATCAGATTTTTAATGGAGTTCATACATTAGATCCATTGCTCTTTCTGCTTCATGTAAAATCTCTATCGCCCCAAACACTTTCTCACACTTGAGGCTATTCTCTATCTCTACAGATCTACTATCAGACCATGCATGGAGTATTGTTGTCATATTTGGACTGGTGAATTTCTGTCACATTTGAGGGTTCTTGATAAGGTGCAGACGTGATGTTGTTAGTTCAGTCTTTTCTATAAATACTATTATGACATGTGTTCTTCGGAATTGTGTGATATATTCCTTGCTTCTTTTGTTCAAGCTCGTTTAAATCGTTAGTTTAGTGGTCTCCGTCAATTCGCTGTTTTGATACTTCATTGTAATACAGCTTCCTATTCAAGTAGCTTCTTTCCAAGAACTGCAGGCTCGTGGAACTCTCTTCCTGCTGACTGTTTTCCTTCTACTTATAGCCTTAGTCTTTTCAAAACTAAGGCCAATAGGCATCTCCTGTCTTTGTGATAATCATCTTTCGTTCTTGTTAGCTCCTTACATCAAGTGGCTTCATGCCTTGTCTGGAGCGATTTCCATAAAAAAATGTATGTCAGGGTCAATACTATTAAGACCAAAATGACTCTTTCTTCTTCCGTAAAAATAATTGTTATTGTCAGCTAAATAATTTTTCAATAAATAAAAGAAATATGTTTCTTATTTACTTATTTAAAATTGTAGCAATTTAATTCTTTCTAAAACAATAGATATTCTCTGACTTCTTAGCGTAAAAATAATTGCCAGCAAAATATTCTTCAAATCAATAAAACGAATATCACTTTTATTTAAAATTTTATTGTTTTAGTAGACGAGATGACGTAATTTGATTTTGAAACAATTCATTTTAAAATGGGTAAAGTCGGAATTGACTTCAGCGTTATAAGATTAATAACCAATCACCATCTTTACCGATCAGAAAATCCCATCTTTCGAAAAAAAAGATGAGAGTGATAATGTACGTGCGAACATGTGATTGCCTTAGTGTATTATTATTATATAGATTAAAATTTTAACTATGGGAGATCAATATTTTGCTGTACAAAACTATAAGATCGATTCATTAATTTATATTAATTGAGAATAAAACTTATATTAGAGGGATTGCCCCTTTGTTTATTTATTTATCTTTTTTATAGTCCCCAAATCTTTTATATACATACAACACACAGACATGCACAACCTCGAATGATATCTATATATTACGGGACAACAACGACTTGGTCACAGCGACACCGGTGTAGGTGACATAAACAGAGCCCCAGCCGTTGTGAGACGGTGATCCTCCGAATTGTGTCATTGTTCCAGTACTCTCCACAACCTTCCAGTGGAGGTCTGATTAGTGTGCCCTCTACCCGGTCTTTCCACCCTCTTTGACCCTTTGCGACTATTTTGTGTTGCATCAGCCGAGGTTGGTGCAATCACATTGTGATTTTTGGGGTGTTTGGCAGTGTATGAAATTTCTTGCAGTTTCAGTTCCCTTGGGTTCATGTGGCGGTATTCTTTCTATGTTTTTGTTTTATTTTTATTGCAACTTCTATGTAACATAGCGTTCGTAGTTTATGTGGGTTGGTTTTCGCATTCGAGGATTTACCTTACAATTTCAGCTGTTTTCATCATTGTCGTCCGTTGTATAGTCTCATTGATTCCTTTTATCATTAATATAATCAGAACTAGAATAACAATCAGGGTTTAATACAATATGCTGCCTGTAGATAATGTACATTTCTTATCATTATTGTCTTGCATAAAGAGTGCTATATAAAAAACAATAGAGTCGCACATAGTATCAGGTCATCCCACATATTTTCTGTCCGAATCTTTTTTCGGACTTTGTTGTATTGTTTTTCAGGGTATACACTAAATACTGTTTTGAAGAGATTTGTTATTTGAACAAATTTTATGTTGAATTATATGAATAAAAATAAACATCGACTTGAAACAGCTGTAAACAACTTTAATACTTTGGAGTATACTCTTTATTTAGAATATGATTTGAAAATAATTTAAATCGTCAAATATACATATATAAATATACTCAGCTCTATCTCAATCAATATTGAGCTGTCGATGTTTGCAAGGTTATGATTCGTTAGCTGACAGTGGTCTATTGCGACAATTATTTGTATCCCCATTACCATCAAATGTATAGGCCAGACACCCCCCCCCTCATGATGGAGACGGAGACGGTGAAGCAGTTAGCGTCATTGGCTAATAAGGTCATTGAATATACAGAGAGAGCTAGCTTGGTGACAGAATTTCAGCCGTGGCCGCTAAATCGACCGCTTACTCCACACCGCATATACAGCCATGCAAAAGGCTATTGAATAACTGAACAGGGAGATAGAGGCATTGAGGTTATCAAGAGGTAAGTTACCTATGCGTCGACACCGTCGTCGGTCATCTTCACCGACACATTATAATACTGATTCCCGCACATTTTGTATGTACCATAGGCGCTTCAGCGATTGGGCCCACCGTTGGAGTAAGCTCTATGCGTTCCTTCCAAAAAATCTGGGAAACAGGAGTCGGAAGAAGTGAGCACGACACTCCCTCCCCATATCTACCCGTCAATCATAGAGGGTGATGGATTCCAACAAAATCCAGGAACGTTTCAAAAGGCAGAAGTTAAACTTCCTTAGCGTGCGGGTAAAATAGGGTGACTTCTGGCTTTTGAACCGTTCCTTCATTTTATTCGAATCATTCACCTTCCACTACATAATACCACATTCTAATTGGATTTTTCAACAACTGTATTGATACAATGACTTTCTGCTCATTATTGAAACTTTCTTAGCATTATTTTTTCTTTAAGCATATCTTAAAATATTATTGCTAATTTTCAAATTAACACTTACCAATAATTAGTAATTTATTGTTTTTTTTCTTTCTGAAGATAAGAGTAATTCTTTGAAACCCATGGATTAAAGTTCATTTTATTATATTCCTTGTTTAAGCACCCGATGATCATAATAAACTTATAAAGTATGTAACTTTACGTTTTTCATTATTACAATATTTCTCTCTCACACACACACACACACACACACACACACACACACACACACACACACACACACACACATATATATATATATATATATATATATATATATATATATATATATATATATAAGACTCAACGTGGTTCGGGATTGGATAAGAATCACTAGTATATACTTTTTCACTATGTTCATGGCACCATGTCACTTTCTTTGTTTTTATTGCCCCTCCCCCTTCTCCCGTTTCGCCATCTAATATAGTCGGAAGAAGCCGAAATGTTGAAAAACTCTCTGAATTAGTGTCTTATACATATGGTTAAAGTTTCATTAAAACCGGATATTTGTATTTGGAATTTTAAGGGGGTTCTGTCCTTATGGGTCACTTAGAGGTGGGAGCACGTAGATATTCGGCACATAGAGGGTAACGTAAAAATTAGGGACCCCTTTCATATTATAATTTTATACATCTGATATAAATTTCATCAAAATAGGATATATTTGAAGTTTTAAAGGAGGTTCAGCCCTCATAACTTCATTAGATTAGGAGAGCACTTAGATATTCATGACCACTTCTATTGTCTTCTCCAGAAACGTTTATATATATGATTTAAATTTCATAAAAATAAGATATATTTGAAGTTTTTTAAGAGGGTTATGTCCACATAGTCCTCTTAGGGTGAACTTAGAGATTCGGGAACAAATTTACATGAGAATATACTTTTAGATTTTATGTAGATTCTCTAACCTTTCTTTTTATAGGGAACACACAAAGGTCACAGGCACAAACATTGAGTCATATATATATATATATATATATATATATATATATATATATATATATATTATTACTAAAAATGATAAATTAGAATAATAAAATAATGAAGAGGTTTCGTACCTCGCTCAACAGACCTAAATAGCGGTTTTAGTAATACAAAATATGGTTCGTTTATTGCCTTCATAAAATTTTGTACTACAATATATATATATATATATATATATATATATATATATATATATATATATATATATCAGGACCGGTGGGACAGTTATAAAAGTGTGGGGGGGGGCGCTCTCATAAAAAGTGGGGGGTCCAGTTAAACACATGCATATATAACTTCATTATTGATGACCGTAAAGTGGGGGGGAGGGCAAGTCAAAAAGTGGGGGTCTTGAGCCCTCCCCCTGCCCCCCGGTGCCGCCGTCCATGTATATATATATATATATATATATATATATATATATATATATATATATATATATATATATATCCTACGATACTTGGTTTTGGAGTTATAATGCAGGATAAGTACATATGAACCGTCCATTTATGATGGACATAACACATTTTTAGTAATCTTAATGAAATATTTCTTTTTTCCTACGACATATCGATTATTATTTTAATACACGTGGCGTGTGTACATTAACTTGTGTGAGACATGAATGGACGCGTCATTTGTTCAACGGCTTCGCAAAGCACGTTTTTATAAAACGTATTTGCGCAGGTTTTAAAAGATGGAAACATGAACTTGGCCTGAACGTAAATAGTTTTGCGCCATGTCTGCCGTTTACTGTTTATACACGCTTATTTGAGTTGTATATTTTTACATATATTCGTAATGTTAACCAGCGCTATTATTACAACAAAAATGTAAGTAAATCGAACGCGCACTTGTCCGTGTTTTTACGCCAGTCATGTGTTGTGTACATAGATTATTCGGTGCCAGTTTGTTAAAGAAAGACAAGTTAGTTTGAATATGGATAAAAGCACCCGGCGTAATGCGAAACTATTTTCTTATAAATCTTGATAGAATACACTGAGCCAATAATGAGGTCGTGGCTGTGTCTAAAGGTTTAAGTTGAACGGCTTTCATAGCGGAACGATATCTTCGTGCCGAAACAAGGAATTTGTTGTTTTCTTTGGCTTTTAAAGTAGGTTTTTTTCTCCTCAAAAGGGGTTTAACTTTGACCGATTTTGTTAAAAGACATTTTTCGCAGCAACCCTCATCACCCCTGGGTACGCAGTACAAACAAAAAGTTTTATTTCAAATTAGCTGGAGACATATTGCCGAGTGGAGGGCTTAGAGAAAAAAAATCAATATATATTTCTTAAAGTTACGTATAGACGAGATTTTTTTAATTAATAATATAGATATAACCAGCAAATAATAAAGACGACGGAATTTCTTGTTTTCGTTATTTTCTGAATCGTAGTTTCGACTTGGCAAGCTAGTTTCCGTGTCTCCGGTGGTAATTAATAGAGTATGGATCCGAGAGTTTTTCAGCCATCTCAAACCTTTCGATTTTCACGATCGTCTTCAGGAGTTTTTTTTTCTATAGTGTTGTTGTGAATTACCAACGGAGACCCGGAGACCCGGAAACTAGTTTGCCGAGTCAAGGCAACGATTCAGAAAATAATGAAAAGAGAAAATTCCGTCGTCTTTAACCAGAAATGTACCGATAACGATTTGATGCCGAAACACACACACACACACACACACACACACACACACACACACACACACACACACACACACACACACACACACATATATATATAACATGATATAATCCTAGTTCATTCAAACATACATTTTATTTGCAAACAATTACATCTGCCCGTTTCGTAAATATTCACATTTATGGTATACAAAATTTACCAAGCATTCACAAAGAGGCTTCATCAGTGCATACACACCACAGTCAGACTGAGGAAAAAAACAACAAAAAAACAAGATGCGTCAAATATTAATTTAATTAATACATATTTAATTTATATATCCCTTTTTCCTTCTTTTTATCTCCAATCAATGGTAAACTTTCCTTAGACTCTGTTTTTTTATTTAAGAGTTCATAATACATTATGCCAGCAATAGTTGTTTTTTCTCCCTTAAAATGTTCACATTTTACTTACAAAAACACATGGCAAAATTCACACATAAGAGATTAATTAATTCATACCAACCATTATTATTTTTCATTTTTTCTCTTTTTTTCTTAATTTTCACTCCTTTTTTACTTTTTATTTTTCTCTTAAGGAGTACACATCTATCATATCGCCATCCATCAATCTCATATGAGTCACTTCCGGTGTAATTATGCATAACTTTAGTAATTTGATTAAATTTTTACTAATTTTTATTTTAACTATCATTCTATCCTATTGCGTCTTCAAATAATAATTATTATCTGACAAACGTAAATAAACTACGTAAATTAATATTTGTTCAATAACCACTTTCGTGTAATAATTAATACAATTTATATTGTGTAATTATTTTTCTTTGATGGTAAATATATACGAAACCTTTACTTTTAATGATATAATGGTGATTGATATCACATGAACTCCTTTACCAATCTGTTTTTATTAAGAAAGAGTAATTTGGAACAAATTGGCCATTCTTTAGACTATAAGAATGTTTTATAATAATTTCCTAGAATATTCATATGCTTCTTATGATATATACGAAACTTTCATAAAAAATGTTTATCTGCTAATGAGGAGAATTCTTTATTTATTGGAAATTTTACAAAAATGTAATCTTGATAATAAATAAAGCTGAATCTCGGAAACATGCGTACATATAAAGAATGTGTTGCATTATTTATTTTCAGAACTTGATTTGAATATTTGAAATTCTATTTAATGTTTTAACTATTTCGAATTGTACCTTACTAAAATATGAAAGCTCTAATTGATATAACTTATTAATTATTGAGCTTATGTTTAACTGCAGCATTGAAACATCTCATAGGTATGAAATATATATATTAAACAAATATATAGATAAATCTGTTTCATTAAGAAATAGGAATTTGGAACTATTCCGCTGACTAAAAGGATTTTTATAACAATTTCTTGAATATTTATTTGCTTCTTGTGATATACCTTGGATTTTGATGATATTTTAAACTGAAATGAGAGAATATTTATTAATTGATGTTTAATAACTATTGCTAAAATTCCACAAAAAATCGAAGGAATTTGAATTTTCACTTCCTTCATATATGGTAAACAGACTATGCTGTGTTTCTAGGTGATATCCTTTCCTATTTGACCCAGATTTCTCAGAGCTGCCCATCCCCTGTTGATATGTATTGGTGTTATTACATATTGCCTTTGATCGATATTGTAGGCAACAGACGATTACTTACTTTACATTATATGAATGATGGGAGTTAAAATTGAGATATTGTCCAGTGAAATTTAGCTTTCGATATACGGATGTGTGAGAATGACATCCAAGATGAGAACAGTATTCCGAATAATCCAAATGATCCAAATTATGAATCCTTATCTCAAGAAATCGGAAAAAAAACGCGTTTAGCTGTTCAATTTTGCTGGCTACGTTTACTAGTATAGATATTAGCTAAAATATATTTACTTCGATAAATCTGGCGCTATGATAAAAACAGGAAACATTTCCGGCAAGTGCTCACGAAGTGTTCAAACGTTTTACCTTTCTTGCATAATATAAAATTCGTAAGAAAGGAAATCATTCATATTTAGTCGGATATGACGTCAGACACACAACAGAGACGGTAGCGGGCGCAATTTTCGACAGTTCGGATGAAACGACTGCACCGAGAAGATGCGTTAAGATGGTCTAACAAAATGATAATAATTAAGTCTTGAATCAGACAAGACGTATTAATTATGCTGTTAATCTAACGATTATATAATTAATTAACCGGCATAAAATAAAGAAATTCAATGTCTATCTCTTACTTTCTCTCTTTCCACTTTTTTACCTTTCAGCTGACTTGACGATTAATGGCTGAATATATCATTCATCTTTTAAGATCATGTTGTTGACTTAATTCGATGATAAATAATATAAGAAGCATGCCAGACGACTTTTGATTGCAACCAATGGAGCTTACCTCAGTCCTAGGAAGAGACAACACACACGCACGAATGGCGATGCTGGCCAGAAGACAAGATATGATTTTAAGATGATTAAGATACACGTGATTAAACAAATTAAAGAA
This sequence comes from Sepiola atlantica, assembly GCA_963556195.1. Taxonomy (NCBI): domain Eukaryota; kingdom Metazoa; phylum Mollusca; class Cephalopoda; order Sepiida; family Sepiolidae; genus Sepiola; species Sepiola atlantica. Next base: position 143,833,876 of record OY744517.1, on the reverse strand, counting down.
GTAAATGCGTAGGGTCAACTAGATGATGACTTCGGGTTATGTAACATAGTGATGTAAATACTATTTCGAACTTAAGCGTAATAGAATGGACAGGCAACGCTTATTATTAAGATGTATAGACGCATCTAATAAATTATTAATTTTGCCGCCTCTTCATTGATTTAATTCATTCTGCGCGTTTATCGATGAAAATCCCATTTAAAACTTTTGCGTGATCGACTGACCGATCGACTGACGGATCCACTTATAGAGATACGAGTATAGGAAAGAGACCACTGGTGATTTTTAGGTCTACATTTCTGACGTTCATATCGCTTTGCTTCTAAATGAAATCTCTCCTCTAGCTTCCATGGCTATCCCATTTAAGACTTATGCGTGACTGACTGACAGATCGACCGACGGATCCTTTTATAGGGATACGAGTGTCGGATATCGTCTCATTCTTAGGAGGTTTGATATAAAGACCTAATTATGACGGTCTGAAGAGATGGATAGATGAAACCACCTTATTCTTGGCCGGTCGATGATTGGTGTGTGTGTGTGTCTGTGTTGTGTGTGAAGGGGATATATATATATATATATATATAGAGAGAGAGAGAGAGAGAGAGAGAAAGAGAGAGAGAGAGAAAGAGAGAGAGACTGTTGGTTATTTAAAGATCTACATTTCTGAAGTCCATATAGCTTCGCTTCTAAATGGAATCTCTCCTCTAGCTTCCAATATGACGGCTCTCACTTCCCGTCTTCCGCCCATGTTAGTCCATACATGTCACTTTTTGACTTTTGATCTCTTCTAATTTAATCTTCGATTTGCGTTGTCAGAAAGTGAGCGAGGCTTGTTGCAAGGCCATCAAAATACAATACGTGGGCGCATCTGAAATATATTGTCATCGTTCATTTAAAAAAGTATATTGGCTTGAATCTACTAAAAGCAAAAAAAAGTCTTTATGGTTTATATAATTTTATATAATTTAAAAAAATCAGCGTTAAAAGATATTCGCCGTGTCTGTAACAGTTTTCACCACTTTCACAGCAACACATTTTTCTGTTTAAAAAAATGTTTAAAGAGAAAGAATAGTAAAAGGACGCACTTAGCATTGTTTGGGATGAGTGTAAGTAAAGTAACATGAATTAAAATACATTACGGTATATTTATTTAACATTTTCGAAGCACACCCGACGTTTTCCGGGAATGAACAAGGATCCTTGTCCACCCCCAAGAATCCCATTTCGTTTTCTTTTCTTTTTAATTTCTATTATTTTCAAGTTATAAATCATATAAATTAAAATAAAAGGTCATATTTCTTTTGTATGGATGTAAAGTGCGCACACAAACCCTACGATAATTTTGTACCCTTTTTGACCAAAATGAGATATACTTATCCGAGCACCCGGGGTAATGTAGTTTTAGATTATATATGGTAAGAGAGGAAATGATATTGTGTAGTAGTTCCAGGCGCGAACTGTGAGCTCAGCTTATCGGGTTCGAGTTCAGTTGGGCTACTGCACCACTTTTACTAATACAATTGGGAAAGGTATGAATCCATATATTTTCCGTAGAACTACGAATTAAATAGTAGAGTGGACTAGACTCTCAAACATTCGCTGTGCAACTAGTCGGGATAGAAAAATGCCGAGATAACACCAAGCAGCAAAATGACACACCTTCACTGTAGAGGTCCCCATATGCCGGAAGGCTTTCTACTCTAATAGCTTCTTTCCTTGAACCGCTTGCTTTTGGAATTCCCTCACTGCTCCTTGTTTCCTCGACTGCATCAATATGCAGAAATTTAAATGTAAAAAGTTAAATAAACAAGCATCTCGCTGCACAACTCACCGCTTAGATTTTCACTGATAACTATAGCCCCTAATTCACAGTAGTCCCTTACGTCTTAGTGGCATTGTGCCTTGTTTTGGGTGAATTAAAGTAAACAAAAAGAAGAATTTCTCTGCTTATCCCGGCATTGTTTCCAGGCGTCCTGTACTTCTCTTTGTTGCTCGACTCAAGCAGTCGGTTCAGGTATTAGGCAATCCTTGCTTCATTATAGACTCATCGCACATGTACCCTTACAGGAGGCATCCATTGTCTCTCAACATTGAAAAAAGATCAAATGATTATAGAAGTCTGTCGTCAAAAACCCTAGGAGGAGTTCGTAAACACACAAACAGACAGGAACTACAACTTTATATATAGATTTACATCTTCTACCCCACCTCTCTTTCATTTGTCTTCGTCGATTCGGAGTGGGGGTGGACACACAACCTTTCTGTCATCGCCATTGCATTCTTTCATGATACGGCGCACATACACCCCCGTATATGCAAACTTCGAAGCCACCCTCACTCCCCAACACCACCATCCAACTTATATCTACCTGGCCATTGGTGTTTTCTTACCATATGCTCATCTGATTATATTTTGAATCTATGCGAAATTATTTCTGCCTCTTCAAACCTCAACACAGATATGAAGCTGTTACTCATTAATTACCTTGTATATGGCGTCCTCCTATCAGCAGGTAAGTAAAACGTGATTTATAACTCTTGCATATACGGTATTTGTTTTAATAAAAGTGTCAGTATTTTAAAAAACTTTTTTACATCGGGGTAGGTTTTTTTAAAACTAAAAAGTAAGTAATTTTAATTTTTGTATATGCGGTGTTTTTATTTAATTAAAAAGTAAAGTTTATTGAGTAAAGTGTTGATTTTAAGTAGCAGGTTAATATAAGCTATTTTAATCATTCAAACGTAAAAAAAAAATGATAATTAAATTTGACTTTTTTATTTTTCATTCGTTCAATGTCTTCATGGTTTTCGACTACATCTGTTTTTTCCTCACAAACCAAGAAACTCAGCAATTCCCAGGGACAAACATTTGAAACTTTAGATTCGATTATATATATATATATATATATATATATATATATATATATATATATATATATATGATTGCCCCTTATTTACAGAAGAAGGCCATCCCTACAAGATTGCAATGTTCGGTTTTGGACACGCATATGGCTCAGCAGGCCCGACTTATTTTTACAAGTATGAACAGCCGCACACGTCATCATTTCTCTATCGCCGTGGGTCTTGTAGAGATATTTGTACACACACACACACACACACACACACACACACACACACACACACACACACACACACACACACACACATATATATATATGATTGATGATTGCCACTTCTTTACAGAAGAAGATCATCTTTAGAAGATTGCAATGTCCGGTTGTGGGCACGCAGATGGCTCAACAGGCCCGACTTATTTTTACAAGTCTTGTTAGTATGAACAGCCGCACACGTCATCATTTCTTTATCGCCGTGGGTTTTGTAGAGATATTTTTACACACACACACGCATACGAACACACGCCCCCCATATATATATATATATATATATATATATATATATATATATATATATATATATATATTTGATTCCCATAAAATCAATCTGAACTATTTAAAATAACTGTTTTCTTATATTATCACACACACGCACACATGTCTATAAACAAACAAATATTAGTATGTTTGAAAAACCTGGCTAAATATGATGAAAATTGAATACTTAAAAAATACAATTGGAAAAATAGATGGATCTTTTTATCGATGCAGAAAATATCTTACTCCTGACGCAATCCTCTACCTGTATAAAAGTCAAATACTTCCTAAGATGAAGTACTGTTGCCACCTCTGGGAGGTGCCGCTCAGATCACCCTTTCCTATCATGACAGAGTATAAAACCGACTTCGACATCTAGTGGGTGTGTGTGCTCTTCACTTCCATACAGCCTCTTTCTGTCAGAAGAGACGTTGCTAGTATTTCTCTACTCTATCGATTCACGACAAAAACTCGTCTAGCTCCAACCATTGTAACTGATTTTCCTTTCTCCATCTGTGTACCTAAAACTAAACGAAACTTCCATGAGCAAAGTTTCTTTCCAAGAACTACCAGTCTGTTGAAGATAAGACCACGGGGCTACTTCCCACCTGACTACGACATGGTCGTTTTCAAGTCCAATATTAACAATTTCTCGTTGAGCCGTCCTCTTAAATAATCAAATATTGCCCAGTTTCAACCATCGTTACCAAACCTCACAGTGTTGCATCACTGTTCACCGGACAGACTCATTAACCCTTATCCTCAAGTGGCCTTTGGGCCTTGATAAGCGATGACCCATTAGTACATAATATTTTTTAAGAACTTCCCTAAATATACGTGACTACTCACTACAAGTTTCACACAAGACAGTATCAATGATTGTTCAGTGGTATTCAAATCTCACCAGATTGACAGTACTCTCCGCCTCTCTCGATAATCGTTGCAAATCACTTTGCATTATCGCAACAACTCCTTACCATTGATTTATCGCTGATAACAGCCGTTGGCTTTCTCTGTAATTTGAGTGGCAATATAACTTCCCAAGTTTACAGTACCCTCCGCACTCTTCCAGTGGAGATTTTTCCACTCCCTTGACTCTTCAGGACCACCTCGTGTGGTACCAACCGAGGCAGGTGCCATTACATATGTATGTGTGTTTTGGGGACCGGAATGTCAGATATGGGGTTTCTGTCGGTTTCAGTTTCCTTTGATTCGTGTAGTGTTTTTTCTATATTTTTTTTTTTTTAAATTTCTATTATAACTTACTTGTTGTTGGTCGGCGTTCGCTGGTTATGTTGGTTGATTTCTGCGTTCGAAGATTTTCCTTAATATTTCAACTGTTTTCATCTGTGCCGTGCATTGTATGTTGCCGATCCTCCCTTTGATTCCAATTTCTCCTAGTCTTTTGTCTAGGTTTTTCGGCACTGTTCCCAGTGCTCATACGGCTATTAGTAACTATTACAATCATTTTCTCCATGTTTGATATTCCTTTCAGCTCTTTCGCAAGTTCCACGTATTCTGTCTCCTTGAAGACAGCGAAATCGATTTGGCAGTTTTTTCTTTGCTGACTATTATCACGCTCGAACTCCTTGTTTGTACGAATTATGTCTGTTTGTACTTCCATGTTACAGATAATTTGATGATTTTCATTTTCAAACACTATATTCGGTTTTTGTCCGTAACAGTTGTCTGCATATTCAAAGTGCATATGTTTGCACAGTTCCTAATGAACTGCTTTCCTCACGCAGTCGTGTCTGCTTTTGCATTTTTTTGAGGCTAGTTTGTTGCATTCATTTCTGATGTGGTTTCTTGTCTCGTCTCTTTGTCCATAAAGTCTACATTTACTATTTTCATGGGTTTTGTCTACATTAACTTTAATATAGTTCGTTATGATCGCGTTGGTTTGTGCGGTTTTTAGTTTAATTTGTGTCTCTTGAACATCTGATCATTTCCCATTACTTTAGACATTCAAGCTGTACCGTAACATTTTCGCCGTTTCTAACAAAGAAGCCTTTTGCAGAATTTGAAAATAAATTGTCTCGTCAATCTGTTTAAGCCATTTATGGTTCCAAGCGTTCCAATTACAACGGAAATCACTTTGACTTTTTCACATGTTCATAGTTTAACTAATACCCATTCTAGATCTTGGTATTTATTTCTTTTTTCGTATTTTTTCTCCTGCAATCTGGTATCGAAGGGGCTGGCTATGTCAATGATTAAGCAAGTTCTCCTGTTTTCGTTTAGAAAGACTAAGTTTGAAATGTTTGAAATGTTCAAGAACCTTATCAATTTGTATGTGCATGTCCAAAAGAAGTTTGACATTGACGTTCTCCTGCACCACTTCTGGGTTATGCTCATACCCTACTACTTATCATTGTTGTCCAATTCATAGAGTTTGCATAATTTCCAGTGTAGTACCTGAGCGGCTTTTTCGTGTCTCTATTTTTTATATTGATGTTGTGCCAGCATAGGGCATTCTGAAACAATATGAGCTATGATTTATTCCTGAGAAACTTTGTCGTGTCTCCATTTTTTATATTGATGTTTTGCTAGCATAGGGCATTCTGATACAATATGAGCTATGGTTTATTCCTGAGCAACTTTGTCGTGTCTCCATTTTTTATATTGATGTTTTGCTAGCATAGGGGATTCTGATACAATATGAGCTATGGTTTATTCCTGAGCAACTTTGTCGTGTCTCCATTTTTTATATTGATGTTTTGCTAGCATAGGTCATTCTGATACAATATGAGCTATGGTTTATTCCTGAGCAACTTTTTCGTGTCTCCATTTTTTATATTGATGTTGTGTTAGCATAGGGCATTCTGATACAATATGAGCTATGGTTTATTCCTGAGCAACTTTGTCGTATCTCCATTTTTTATATTGATGTTTTGCTAGCATATGGCATTCTGATACAATATGAGCTATGGTTTATTCCTGAGCAACTTTTTCGTATCTCCATTTTTTATATTGATGTTGTGTTAGCATAGGGCATTCTGATACAATATGAGCTATGGTTTATTCCTGAGCAACTTTGTCGTGTCTCCATTTGTTATGTTGATGTTTTGCTAGCATAGGGCATTCTGATACAATATGAGCTATGGTTTATTCCTGAGCAACTTTGTCGTGTCTCCATTTGTTATGTTGATGTTTTGCTAGCATAGGGCATTCTGATACAATATGAGCTATGGTTTATTCCTGAGCAACTTTGTCGTATCTCCATTTTTTTATATTGATGTTTTGCTAGCATAGGGCATTGTGATACAATATGAGCTATGGTTTATTCCCGAGCAACTTTTTCGTGTCTCCATTTTTTATATTGATGTTGTGTTAGCATAGGGCATTCTGATACAATATGAGCTATGGTTTATTCCTGAGCAACTTTTTCGTGTCTCCATTTTTTATATTGATGTTGTGTTAGCATAGGGCATTCTGATACAATATGAGCTATGGTTTATTCTTGAGCAACTTTTTCGTGTCTCCATTTTTTATATTGATGTTGTGTTAGCATAGGGCATTCTGATACAATATGAGCTATGGTTTATTCCCGTTCATTACGCACTCTGCACATTGGTAATTCTGCAGTCTTGTCAAGGTAGTGTTTAGCGGACCTAGTACGAGTGACTTGTTTTAACATTTTACAATAAAATATCAATATAATAACAATAACATTTAAAAATGTAAACAGAAAATTATCATGGCCCAAATAACAATGAATTAAAATTAAGATTTCCAACAATTTAAAAACGCAAATTAGAATCGTATTTAAGGACTCGAAATACAGTCAATTTAATAAAAAAAAGTATCTGACTTGACTTGACATTGCTCTGGAGTCTTTTAAATAAAATTTGAAAACAAAAACAAAAATAAACTATGTTGTTTTATGTTTACCAACTCATTATTAAAAAATAGGATTTGAAAAGTGAAATTTAATTATTACAATAACGTTTGGTCATTAAATTATTAATTGGACCATTTTGTTAACTAATTTTGTTAAGATAATATTGTTTTAATCTCTATGTATAAACTTATTTGATGTAAATCGGTTCCAGTGTTTTAATAAATAAGGATTTGATAAGAATTTTAAAGCCCGAAATGACTTTCTATTCGACAGTTAAAACAAAACGAGATGCATTTCTGTAGATTTTATTTCGTAATTAAATTATTTTAAAATAAGATTTAAAAAATCGTTTTATCTTACGCTATTGCATCTTTGATTTCAATAAATATTCGATTTTTAGTAAATAAGAAACTGAATATGTGTAATTATCAAAATTACGTTGACACGAGAAATAAATATAAAAACACACGATAAGTGGTCACACAATTTATGAATACACAGATTTGGATGAAAACCATGCGAAATAGTTGATATTGTAGCGAAAGCGGCGGCAGAGATGATGATGGTCAATCGTCTAGCTTACCACGACTTTCGTCAACAAGAAAAAATATAGAAAGACGTGACAATAAAAAGAAAGAGCTGCTGATGTAGATGATGATGACGATGATAATAGTGCTGCGGGCAGTATTTCTGCTGTTGTAGTGGATAGGAACTTTGTGGAAGTGGATGATGATGATGATTATGATGATTATGATGATGTTGGTAGTATTGGAAGGCAGCTATCCATCCTGAATCTCTAATATCAGTTTGTGGAAGTGGATGATGATGATGATGATGACGATGATGATGATAACGATGGCAGTATTGGAAGGTAACTATCCGTCCTGAATCTCTAATAGTAAGTTTGTCATAGTGGATGATGTTGATGATGATGATGATGATGATGATGATGATGATGATAGTACGACGGTGTTTGGAATGTTGTTGTTGTTTTTGTTGTTGTTGTTAAGCGAGTTGGATCCGGATACAGCATCGAACATGGAGATTTCGATATTGCTTGCTATTGATATAGGTTCTTTTCGGATTTCAGGTTATCCCCCTAAACCGAGGTTAACAAGGACCAGCGGTTGCTCCAAGTTGCCGAGGAAGGGCGTCATCTGTAAGCATTGATTGGCGATTTCACATGCGCCAAACGCAACGTTGTTATTCAAACTGTACATTGCGGTAGATAGTTGAACGTCCTTGCTTTCCGTAGATTGTCCACAGTCGCATTAGCAAGAACGACCAGAAGTGGCCGGATTCCGGTGCAGACGCCTTTGGATTTCACCAGAACCGTTTAAGCCGGTTTGCGGCTCTACTACCGCTGGGTGTCAGACGAAGCAGCCTTTGATGACCGTTCAAACAACCGTAGTTCCCGACTGTATAGCTCTGACTCTACTTGTTTCCACAGTCCTGCCGCGTTGATGGGGTGGACTTTAGTTGGGCCGTTGTACTGTTACTGGCAGGAGCAGAGCTGCTGCTGACTGTTGTCGTCGAGTCAGGGTGGACGGAATCGTTACTGCTATTTTTTTTGCCGTAGATCGCCGCCAGGTGGGCACTGATACTGCTGCTGGTTGATCACGATCTTGCCTCAAAGTGACTGGCGAGTGTCCAAAAGCCTCCTGTTTTGTAAAGGTTGCCAGCTGCTGCTGATAGCACTATCCCGATGTCATCTGATTGATCGCCCGAAAGGGAGATGCGTACAGAGAGACGAAAATGTGTCTATCTATCACATGTGCCGAAGCTGTCGAAAGGTTAACACCTAGTTTTGTTACTAAGATTGTCGAGTTCTAATCGAGGCACGACAAGATAATCAAGCGGTACCTATGCTACAATTGAACGAAAAAGAGCTTCAAATAAAACTAAACAAAACAATGAGTCGTTTCTACTGATACAAACAAGAAGTTTCCATATTTACGGAAAAGAAAACGCGAACAGTTTACATTACCTTCCTTTCATGTCATTCGCCAATTTACAAGGCATTTCCCCTCTTATCGTTTGCATAACACAAATAAACCTGTTTTGCTATGGACACGTTTGTTTCAACTTGACCCTCGAAATCTTTATCTAAATAAAAGTCGGGTTGTGTGTAAATTGAATGTTTGTTTTGCGGGTTAGTATCACCGCTGGGGGAATCCTAAAAAAATGTTGCTCGGAAGTTTTTCAAAACAATTTATGATCGCATGAAACCATTATATGTAATCTTTTATAATAATAGAATAATTATAAATAGTAGATAAGAACACAATTAAGAAATTTTCTGTAAAACGCAATAATTTTATATTCTTGACTTGACTGACTGAATTCATGTGCATACTCCAGAGAGATTCGCCACATGCTTGAGAACAAAATTTCGCCACTTATCACAGGCTTTAGTCAGTCTTTCAGCTGTCAGGAGATATGTACTTTATTTGGTCAGCTAATCTCTTTGGTAGTCGTCCTCTTGGCCTTAATTCACTGAAATCTTATTGATATGATTTCTTTACATAGCTGGAGGCTGATAGCAGAGAAACATGTCTAAAACCACGCTATTTTCTTTTTTTCGAATAACGTCGTTGATGAATTTGTTGATATTAATCTTCTTTCTGATATCGGCATTTCTTCGTCTATATCGCAGTTACTCCAAGGATAGTTCTTAAACATTTAATTTAAAAAAAAAAGTGAGCACTTCTCATGTTCTATCAATATAGTTCATGTTTCACTTGCTTATGTAGCAATTGAAACTAAAGTACTAACTTCAGAGACGTAGATATGCCCTTCCTGCTCCACATCATTTCTTTTAGTCGTCCAAATGCAAAAGTTGATATTCCTATTCTTCCACTAATGTAAGATGAGGATCTTGGAACAACTGAGACAAGAAACGCAAACTGTTTGTATTTTTTTAACGGCATTTTATTTAGATATCATCTCCAAAGGAGGAAATGATTTTGTTGCTATTCCTATTCTTCCACTAATGTCAGATGAAGATCTTGGAATAACTGAGACAAGAAACACAAACTGTTTGTATTTGTTAACGGCATTTTATTGAGATATTATCTACAACAGAGGGAATGATTTTGTTGCTATTCCTATTCTTCCACTAATGTCAGATGAGGATCTTGGAACAACTGAGACAAGAAACGCAAACTGTTTGTATTTGTTAACGGCATTTTATTTAGATATTATCTTCAAAGGAGGAACTAATTTTGTTGCTATTCCTATTCTTCCACTAATGTAAGATGAGGATCTTGGAATAACTGAGACAAGAAACACAAACTGTTTGTATTTGTTAACGGCATTTTATTGAGATATTATCTACAAAAGAGGGAATGATTTTGTTGCTATTCCTATTCTTCCACTAATGTCAGATGAGGATCTTGGAACAACTGAGACAAGAAACGCAAACTGTTTGTATTTGTTAACGGCATTTTATTTAGATATTATCTTCAAAGGAGGAACTAATTTTGTTGCTATTCCTATTCTTCCACTAATGTCAAGTGAGGATCTTGGAATAACTGAGACAAAAAACACAAACTGTTTGTATTTGTTAACGGCATTTTATTGAGATATTATCTACAAAAGAGGAACTGATTTTGTTGCTATTCCTATTCTTCCACTAATGTAGGATGAGGATCTTGGACCAACTGAGACAAGAAACGCAAACTGTTTGTATTTGTTAACGGCATTTTATTGAGATATTATCTACAAAAGAGGGACTAATTTTGTGGCTATTCCTATTCTTTCACTAATGTCAGATGAGGATCTTGGAACAACTGAGACAAGAATCACAAACTATTTGTATTTGTTAACGGCATTTTATTTAGATATTATCTCCAAAGGAGGAAATGATTTTGTGGCTATTCCTATTCTTTCACTAATGTCAGATGAGGATCTTGGAACAACTGAGACAAGAAACACAAACTGTTTGTATTTTTTAACGGAATTTTATTTAGATATTATCTCCAAAGTAGGAACTGATTTTGTTGCTATTCCTATTCTTCCACTAATATCAGATGAGGATCTTGGAATAACTGAGACAAGAAACACAAACTGTTTGTATTTGTTAACGGAATTTTATTTAGATATTATCTCCAAAGTAGGAACTGATTTTGTTGCTATTCCTATTCTTCCACTAATGTCAGATGAGGATCTTGGAACAACCGAGACAAGAAACACAAACTGTTTGTATTTGTTAACAGCATTTTATTTAGATATTATCTCCAAAGGAGGAAATGATTTTGTTGCTATTCCTATTCTTCCACTAATGTCAGATGAGGATCTTGGAACAACTGAGACAAGAAACACAAACTGTTTGTATTTGTTAACAGCATTTTATTTAGATATTATCTCCAAAGGAGGAAATGATTTTGTGGCTATTCCTATTCTTTCACTAATGTCAGATGAGGATCTTGGAACAACTGAGACAAGAATCACAAACTATTTGTATTTGTTAACGGCATTTTATTGAGATATTATCTCCAAAGGAGGAAATGATTTTGTGGCTATTCCTATTCTTTCACTAATGTCAGATGAGGATCTTGGAACAACTGAGACAAGAAACACAAACTGTTTGTATTTTTTAACGGAATTTTATTTAGATATTATCTCAAAAGTAGGAACTGATTTTGTTGCTATTCCTATTCTTCCACTAATGTCAGATGAGGATCTTGGAATAACTGAGACAAGAAACACAAACTGTTTGTATTTGTTAACGGAATTTTATTTAGATATTATCTCCAAAGTAGGAACTGATTTTGTTGCTATTCCTATTCTTCCACTAATGTCAGATGAGGATCTTGGAACAACCGAGACAAGAAACACAAACTGTTTGTATTTGTTAACAGCATTTTATTTAGATATTATCTCCAAAGCAGGAAATGATTTTGTTGCTATTCCTATTCTTCCACTAATGTCAGATGAGGATCTTGGAACAACTGAGACAAGAAACACAAACTGTTTGTATTTTTTTAACGGCATTTTATTTAGATATTATCTACAAAGGAGGAAATGATTTTGTTGCTATTCCTATTCTTCCACTAATGTCAGATGAGGATCTTGGCACAACTGAGACAAGAAACGCAAACTGTTTGTATTATTTAACGGCATTTCATTTAGATATTATCTACAAAGGAGGAAACGATATTACATTTGCCTGGCTTCACTTTCATCTCCCATTGATCGCAAGAGTGTCTAAGCACAGAAGTAGAGAGATTTAGCTTATAAAGGATAAGTTGATTCTATGATAGTAATTATGTAGCAATACTAGGCATCTGGACAACACTAGGTTTAAGGTTCTAAAAAATTATTTCTAGAATTGTTAACAATGACCTCTGGTCTAATTGCTAAAGGCATTGGTTAACAATCAGTTCTAAGTGATACTCTCCTGGAGGTTGAAGGGACTTTACTACAGGCGATAATAACTAATAATAACACACATTAACACTTCTACTCGGTCAAAACTGATGGGATGAGAATAATCCACCCTCGTGGATCAAATAACGGGTTTAGTTCGAAAACTCGTTCAGGTTCCAGAGTTTAGCTAGAAGGTTCTCAAGTTGGAAAATATTTCACATAAGAAGGTCGAAGGTTACATCGGCCGAAACATTGCCAATATAACAACCAAAGTGAGAATAGGAGTTCGAATAATCGAAATAATATATAATGTAATTCAATAAAAAACATAAAGGAATTATATTCAAGATGGATATTTTTTGCCATGTCTTCTTTACCGACTGACTGATGCATTATGGTTAATTTTGGAACATGGGATTTTAGAAATTGATGACCTTATTCTAATATAATTAACTTTTAGCTCAATGATATCATCTGTAGCTATGTATCGGAGGAGTCTGTTAACTTCTTCTGTTTCTAATTTAAATTTTTTCCATTCTTCGTTCCTTAGGGATGGGAGTTTTGTTTTGTTCTCATTCATAAATCTTTTAATGTTTTCAACTTCTGATGCTTTTTCCCCAGTGAGTTCTGTGATTTCATAGTTATCGGTCTCCTCAGTTTCAGTGGTTATGTTTTGCTAGTTTCTACCTGTGGGTTTTCGATAATGGGCATTTATTGATCTGTTACATCATTTATCTTTCGTTGGATTTCCATTGGTTCCAGCTCTGAGAACAAATATCTCTGGAGGATCTGCCTAGCTTGATCTTCTATCTTTTATTCCGTTGCATGGTAGCCAGTAGAGATTATCCATAGGTGTTTTATTCGCTTTCGATAGCCGCCGTTATCTTTGGGGTTGCTTCTGTAGTAATACCAGTCTATTCTCTTTTGTGGTATAATTCTTCCTATGAGGTTTTGGTTTATTGGTTTGTTCATTTCTACTTTCCTGTGTTTGGTTAATGTTATTGTCGTACCTGAAATTAGAGGGATTACTTACATATTTTTGGTTCGTGATATTCTTGTTCCTGAAATTAGAGGAATCAATATTCATAGGATGCCGACCGGGTCCCCTATGTTGACCAATGAGGGAGCACCCGCCTATCATGGCACTCAGATCTTTCTTCTGAGTCCCACGGCTTGCATCCTTATTATTATTATTATTATTATTATTATTATTATTATTATTATTATTATTATTATTAATAATAATAATTTATTTAATTTATTTGTTCTCAGTTGGTGTCTCCTGTTATAGCGCATGCAAAGACTGGCAACCTCACCCGTCAGGTAACTGCAGAGAATACATTCGTTGCGTCGGAGACTCAGCCTACGTGAAACGCTGTCCGTCCACTTTGTACTTCAATCCTATTCTGCGCGTCTGTGATTGGCCGTGGAATGTCACGTGCGGTTCGATGTCCAACGTCACCAAACCACCAGAGAGGCCCCCGACGACTCCGGAATACGTCATTCCACCGAGTAAGTATTAGTGATGGGACAATTCCCATATTTTTCTCGATTCCGATACAATTACCGATTCTGTTCTGAATTCCCGATACCGATATAATTATCGATTCCGATTCTGTAAACAATCTCTAGATATAGATAAAGTTGTTTTTTTTTGGATTACCGTAAAAACCCATGTAATATGTACATATATTGTCGCAAACGTAAAAATACACTTGTGGGGAGATCTATAGATTTTACTTTCATGGTAGTTTAAAATCAATAAATATTTATCATTTTATCATTAGTATCAGCAATGGAAAATTCAGTTTTAAACAAAAATAAGCAACAAAAAAAAAGAAAGCAATTAAAAGAATCGTTTTTTTCGTATCGGAAAAGTGGCACATTTTTTTCCGATTCCGATACCGATTCCAATACCCTAAAAAGATCCGATTTTCCGATTACCGATTCCGATTAAGCGTCCCAACACTATAAAGTATCAACAGTTTAGGGCGACTTAGCCATAGAGTGCAGATTTCTGACAAAACGAAAATAATTCTTACCTATCAACACCTACGCTACATTAGACGTACAGTCTTTTGATAGATTTTTTTATAGACAGAAAAGGCGATCATAATTGGAGATATGTGTGTCTGTCTGTTTTTCTGTCTGTCTGTGTGCCGACTGTACGTCACCAAACTAATTCTAAGCTATTATACATCATCATCACAATCATCTGATCGTGGTAGTTTCACGGATCTTCTTGACTCTGTCACACAAATTTCGCTTTATCCCTCATTACATCAGCTAGCTATTCATAGGTGTATTGTGAGTCCATTGTTGTGTGAAGATGAAAACTCCCACCCAACGATTGGCTAGGTTGCTGATATGGGAACGACCTCTAGATTTAGAGGTCAGCTGCGAATACACAAAAAATAAGAAGTGTGATACAAAATCACTCGGATGCCACCATAATTACGGTGAAGTAATGGGAAACATCTTGGTTGATGTATGCCCCAAGCAGATGAACTCGCAAGTTTAAGTCAATGGTGGAGTATTTTAGCTAAACAAAGAAATACTGCGTTGTCTATAGACAAAAATGCTGCCATCGAAAGATCTACTACTATACATAGAAACTTGAAATTTTTGTTCAACTTCTAACTGGGTGAATGTGTTATCGCGTTGATTGCTACTACTAGTAAATATCGGAATACAGTTAAGAATTTTGGACTCTTTATCATGCATGGACGAATGTTGGCTTTGTAGAAATATAGGATACTGGATAGTGTGAGAAGTTTTCTAGCCTTGTACAGAGAGCCTACCTTCTATGCAGCAGGCTTGGCAGTGTCTTCTATGTATTTATTCCAATTCATGTTACCTGTGAATGTTAGGCCGAGGAGTTTCAACGTTGGTCTCTTGGGAAGCCTGCTATTAGCCATGGCAATCGATGGTAGGAATGTTTGAACTCTTGTTTTCCATTTGAGATATTTCACCGTTTCCGTTTCACTCACTCATCAGATCTTAACCGAGAATCCTCATTATATAAAGGTCCTAATTTAAAGTAAACTGCTGACTCAACTTTGTCTACTTTGGAGTCCTCTTGAAACATATGTAAATTCAAGTTAAAAAAAAAAATTTCTTATTCCGAAATTTGATGCAAAAGAATATAATATATCTTTAAAAAACTACTTATCTGTTATTAGTAAATATTGAGATTTTGAATTGCATAAATGATTTCTTTTTATACGAGCTTCTATAATTACAAAATATAATTATCCACGTGGACTTTTTTCGCTGTTTTAGGGCTTATCAGCGTAGTTGAAACTAGTGAAATTTGAAACTGGCGACCTTAGCACGGGGCCACAAAATTTCGCTAGTAGCAGATGATAGATTTGATTTTTTAAATTTTGATTTTAATAAAAATATCTGCATCTAACACATGGCTTCTTTGAAGGTATTTTGCCTCTATCTTTATGTTAAAATTCAAAAGATGCTTTTAAAAATGAACTTTATATATATATATATATATATTTTTTTAAATTTTTTTTTATTTAATTTTTTTTCGCGAATTTTTGTTGTAAAATACAACCTTCTCAAGCGAGACTGTCTTATAGTGTTTTTTTTCTTCTTTTCTTCCTTCTCATATTGGTGGTATTAACCCTGAGGGGTCGAAAACACGTCACGATCTTACGACGTTATTAAATTTTTTTATTTTTTTTTAATTATTTTAGTCCTGGCGATGTTGTATACGCTGATTTGGCGTTTAAAAAAATTTAAGTAAGGAAAGGAAGTCAACATCTTAGAAGCACGGATTATAATGTATTAAAGTGAAATATTTTGAAAATCAACAATGTTTAATTATACCTTTTTTATTTTTTCAATTTTTCTGATGGTCTTTTTTGTATTAAAATAACAAAAATAATAAATATCCTATAGATTTCACGAACGTTTTCGATTCTTCGTTGAATCATCCTCAGGTGTCAAAAGTAAATGAACAAAAAAAAAAACTGGAGAGAGAAGTGATTTTTTTAAAAGACGGCGGAGAAACGCGCAGAGAACGTTTTTCGCATTGTTCCAGAAGGTAGTTTACGATTTAAATTCAGCGACGCTAAAGTGGCATCACATAATAAAATCGCATTAGGTTAAGCATTTTAAAATGTTGTCACTGGTTTTATATGTGATGTTATTAATTGTACGTTGTTGCGTTTTTTATGCAGATAGCTTCCAGTATTTAAAATTTTTTTCAATGGGTTTCGGAATGTATCATTTTAGTGTTATTAAGTAGAATTTGGCGGCAGGACAGGGTATTGGTTGTAAAATCAATGTAGCTATTAGCTTCATTATTATAATGTGAGTTACATTCTCCCAAAGATCATTTAAACTTATAAATAACATTGGTTCTTTCCAGTGTTTTTTTTGGATTGGAGAGGAATTGTTTTTTACTACAAGATTTTGGGTTTTAAATTTCTTATAGTATATAATGAGTCTAATTTTATTATTATTGTCAATTGGGGATATATATCTGTGTATAATATTTTTTATGGCTTTTTCTTCTAATCTGAAGTTTGGTTGCATTTGATTACAATAGTAAATGTTAATATTGTTTCAGTTGTGATGTTAAATAATATTATTATTATTTGTACTGGTATTTTTAACGATATAATTAGGGAATTCGTCGTTAATAAGTACTTGTTTTATATTTTTTTAATTCAAGGAATAGTATTTTTTTAGAGAAGATTAATTTGGCACGATTTAATAGATTTTTAACAATAGCTATTTTGTAACAATAGAGATCCTCGCTCTTGAAATTTAAAAGAATCAAATGCAACCAAACTTCATATTAGACGAAGCATCGAAAACGTTCGTGAAACGTATGGGACATTTATTAATTTATTGATTTTAATACAAAAAAATCATAAAAAAATAATAAATAAGGTATATTTAAGCAGACGAATTCAGTTATTTTTAACAATGCTTGCATAAATGAGAAAATGCTGCCTAAAATACACAATATATATATATATATATATATATATATATATATATATATATATATATATATATATATATATGTGTGCGTGTGTGTGTTGTCAGCTTTGTTGTTGTTTATGCGATATTGATAATTGAACGTATTCAAATATCTCTTACAGTCAGACGCTTCCCATCACACTGCCAAAAAGAATAATGTTTGTCTTCTTAGCATTTAGGTAATCCCCCCCTCGTACGAAAGATACTTGAATACCTTCTATTTCTCAATATCGCAAAAATAACAAAACTGATATTGGGTTATTATTAGCTAAATATGTTAGAGAACTACAAAATAATAACATACGATACGAATTGAAATAGTCCATTATCGGTAGAGCAAATATATATACCCCTGGTAAATTAAAAAATGTAACCTTTGTATCATTGCATCTTACTATATAATAACGTCTGATGATAACTTAATAAACATAAAACATGAAATCCTCCAAAATTTATATGCATCGTTCAAAATTCGCAATTTAGCGATTTAGGCCTACTTAAGAATCCAAAATAATATCTTAAAAGTAAATTTGTGACATTTGAATTAAAAGTACTAATCTTTTGGTGGTTACAGACAGTAAAATATCAAACAATTAAATAATATAAATGCTTCACATTATCAATAATACAGTGCAAATTACATAATTGTTATAAAAATACTAATACTTAAATAATATTTTGTTTAGTTCAAAATAAATATATAGCCTATAGATTTAAGATAGTTGCATTAAAATGTTGACTTCTATATATTGTTATGGTTTTGGGGGCATTTATTAAGTTGATATTATAATCTTAAATTCTTTTATTAAATTAAGCAGTTATATATATATATATATATATATATATATATATATATATATATATATATATATATAAATTATAAGGAAATCTAAGCTTGTATTATTTATAAATAGATGAAAGTTAAATAAAGTGAGGTAACTCTAAATTAAGAATTGATGGTTATTTCCCTTGATTTTTGAAATTGAATGTTTTTTAATTTGAGAAGTAATTTTGGTACTTGTTCAGAGTAGGACCCAAGCTAAGATCGACTTGGCGTCGGTAGTTTCCGGGTGTTTACGTAAACGGACGAAAAATTCCGAAGCGCTTATCATTTCAGAATGCGAGAAAATAAGTAAACGACAAGTTAACATTTTAATTTATTGAATAACGAAATTCACTAATTGGAAATAAAAATTGATCAAAGCGATAATGAATTTTAACGAACCCTAACTCTTCACCCTAACATAGTTTTAACACTTGTTCAGTGAAAAGACAAACTTTGATGCAAAAAACATTTTATAACCCTAACTCCTAAACCTAACTCTAACTCTAACCCTAACACCGTTTTAACACTTGTTCAGTGAAATTTTTCTTAAAATAAAAAAGATTACGTGTAAAAAACAATTTCTAGTTGTACATGCAGTATTGTTTTGTGTTTTTTGGACGCAGACAACCGATTTTTCATTCGGCCTTTTCCGGTCATCTACGTAAATATCTGGAAACTACCGACGCCAAGTCAATTTTTACTTGGGTCCTAATCTAGACAAGTATCGTCATTTTTAATAAGATATTTTTTCGTATTATCTTAAATTATTTTCTTTTTCTTTTTCTTTTTCTGTTCTATTTTGCCTATTTTACTTTTACTTCTATTTTCCTTCTATAATTGTATTCGTTATTCTACTTCAGAATTGTTATGTTTAAAAAAATTATACGTATTTTTGCTAGCTTTGCCAGTGTGAAATATGGCGTCGATTCATGAAAGTACAGTAATTCATTTTCCTATTGAACTTGAACATGTAAATGCTTTAATGTGGGTTCATTCTTTGATGTTTTTGACACGATTTTCGCCTTTTCTTCTGATGAGTCACACTAATAGAAAATCCAATATATATAATTCTGTATTTTTGTTGTCTGAGTGATGACGAAACGGTCCGTAAACAATGAGATTTCTTTAAAAATGAATAAAGACATGGTCACTGAAATTTAATTTCCTATTGTTTATTTATATATGCTCTTGAGTTAAAAATTAATATCTATTGAGCTTTATCCTTGAAACTCTCACTATAAATAATAAATATATACATCTCTCTCTCTCTCTCTCTCTCTCTCTCTCTCTCTCTCTCTATATATATATATATATATATATATATATATATATATGCATATGATTAAATAAATATATACGTTGTATTAAAGCTGGGTACATCAACGTTTGTTTCCTTAAGGTTTTTTTCATATATATTTTAATCAGACAAAATGCACGCTAAAATATTACTTAGTTTTGTGATTGAGTTATTTAAACAAAAATTATAATTCGTCCACTTACCCCAAACTTGCAATTATGAGTTACTCACCCTTCTCTATTCTGTTCCTTTCTCATTGTGTGTTGATTCAACCACCCCCGAATAGTTTTAATGTCTCTGTGAGCATTTAGAGAAAGAGTGACTCTCTTTTTAGCAAATTTATATAGTGTGTCCGTACACACCATAAACATGTATGTAAATTAGATAGCAAAAGTAATAGGACTGTTTATTATATATTATCCATAAAGATAATATAGAAATAAGGAGATTTACTTTTTTTAGTTATGCAAGAACAATTTCTTAATAGATATACAACGGAGAAAACAACAACGTTAGATTTGTTTTAGGTTACTTAAATTAATTGGCCCCCTTTCTTTCAAGGACGAAATATGTCTTATTATACCTACCCATAGTTGTGACTATCTTTACAAAGAGGTGCTAATAAAAAACAAATTAAAGTAACTCTCGGTAGAAATTGTTACTAAAAATCGGAAATTTAAATGTAAAATTAAAAAAAAAATTATTTTACAGCTTTAAATACTACTTGTCTTATTTTTTTTCATTTGCTCCTTCAGGATATTTCCTCTACAAAGGTGGTCACTGAGTTTCAATTATGAATATAATAAAACGTTTTTCGTCCTTGAAATGAAACGGAAGGGGGTGAAGTAATTTTTGAACATCTGCCGATCACGACTTTCTTCCGAGTCCCATGGCTTTTATATTTGTTTGATATCATCTTTTATGGTTTTGTTGGTGTATTTGGCAACACCAGGCCCAGACTTAATTTATTTGTGATTCATTCAAGGTGATAGTGTCTATCGCTCTTATATAACTAGCAACAACCACAGCAAAGAACTTTTCTTTCTTTCTTTCTCCTTACCAAACACCAAACGAAACTTCCATGAACAAAGTTTATTTCCTAGAACATCTCATCCGTGGAACAACTACCACGGGTCTGCTTCTCAACCCCCTACAACACGACCGTTTTTACGTCTAATGTGAGCAAATACTTGTTGATCCGTCCTCTTGGATAATCAATTCCTCTTAAGTAATCTTCTGCCCATAACACCCATTATTTTTTATTCTCTCGTGGAGGCGATCATCGTCCAACTGACCATCTCTTTAACCCTCATCCTCGAGTTGCCCTCGGGACTTGATAATTGGTGACGCATCAGTAAAAAAAATAACAGTGCACTATTACAAACAGAACAGAAGGACACAAAATCAAACCGGCACGAAGGCAGACAAATAAAAATAGTAAGATTATTAGACAAATACAGTTCACAGATAAATAAATTTGCAATTGTTTTACTACCGTATACCTTCTACTTCTTATACTGGAGAATGCTGTCTGACTCCGCATTCTTAAAGTAAACTAACTTCTAACATTTTCAGGCAACATGAAGTGAAATACGTACATAGAAGATGCTGCCAAGTCTGCCGCAAAGAAGACAGACTCCCTCTACCGAGCTAGAACACTTCTCACACCTGCCAGTATGTCACATTTCTATAAACCCACCATTCGCCCGTGCATGGACTATTGTTGCCACATCTGGGTTGATACACCAATTACTAGCCCCTACCTCATGGACAGGATGCAAAAATAATTTATTACCTTAATAGGTCTCGCACTGTTTGCCAAGCTCCAGCCCCTGTCGCATCGTCGCAGTGTTGCATCCTTATGTTTGTTTTACAAGTAGTTCCACGGAATATGCTCCGATGAACTTACTACACGTGTACCCCCTCAACATAAATACCCTTACCCACCCGGCTAGCAGCAAAATCTCACCCTTCACTATAAAGGTTCTTTAGATGCCGGAAGATTTTCTACTCTAATAGATTTTTTCCTCAGACTGTTTGCCTTCTTGCTCCCTGTTTCCCCGAACAGAAGGACAAAAAATCAAACCGACAAGAAGGCAGACAAATACAAACAGTAAGATTATAAGACAAATACAGTTCACAGATAAATAAAGTTGGTATAACTTGCAGAAATTTAAATGTAATGTTAACAAACATTTTGTTTTTCAACTCCCTACCCAGATTGTCCCCTATAAATCTGACCGCAATCACTGTAGCCTCTTTTTTATGAGAATCGCTCAAGAAGGCAAGGATGTAAGGAGCTGAAAAAATACTATTTCAAGGTCAAAAACTAGTCAACGATAAGTGTTAGATGGATAGATTCCGACCAAGAAGTTAGCAATTCTTTGTGAGAAACATCGCTGATAGAATGTGAGGACTTAAAGACAAAATAAGAGAAGCGAGAGTTACGAGGCTGCCGAAACTAAACCCAGGTAAAGGTTCGCTTTCTACTCTCCTTACGCTTCAGTGGCAATGTGCCTTGTTTGGGGTGTTTAAAAGTAGAAAAAACAAAACAAGTAATTATGGTCACTGATAGATGGGAGTTTGTGGTGTATGAAAAGCGACATTGTTAGATTACGTAAGTCGCAACATTTACATCCGCTTTCTTGCCACCGTTAGAATTAAGAATTTTGAAATTATTGAAATAAAAAATTATTCGCAGTTCAAAAATCAGGAACTGTAAATACAAACAAACCAGAAAAATAGAAGCAACGTATTCGTCACCTTGTACGAGGCTGAATCAGTGATTGCTCACTGCTAATTACAAGTGGTGTTCCCTGGAGTCTGAGTGACAACAAGTATCCCCCACATTTCTAGCGCTCTTCCAGTGCAAGTCTGGTTGGTGATCTTCCTCGTCGTTCTTTCCAGCCCCTTGACCCTTCACAATCATCTTGTGTGATGCTAGCCGACGCTGGTGCCACCACATGTGAATATGGTGTGTTTTTCGCGGGGGTGGGTGCCAGTTTATTGTTGTTGCTTTTCTTCTTCTTCTTCTTCTTCTTCATTATTATTATTATTATTATTATTATTATTATTATTATTATTATTATTATTATTATTATTATTATTATTATTATTGCTGTTGTTGTTATTTTCTCTCTTTTTAAAGATCGTCCCTTTGCTTGCCCGAAAGGTGTCCAGTGGGGCCGCTTTCCCGACTTAGAGTCCAACTGCCAGGAGTTTTACGAATGTGACCGTGGTCGCTGTTCCATGGGCAGATGTCCTAACGGGCTTCTTTTCAACATTCTTATCATTAGTTGTGATTTACCAGAAAACACGGTCTGTCCAAACTTCCGTACACAACCGATATGCGCGTAAGTCGAACGTGGGGTTACACACATTTTTGGTGGGGTGGGGGCGGTACGAAAATGTGAAAAACGCGAAAAGAAAATGAACCAAGAAGGTGTGACGAATTATTCAAACAAATTAACTCATGAATTGGGTTTTATCCGAAAAGAGAACACACACACACACACACACACACACACACACACACACACACACACACACACACACACACACACACACACACACACACGTATAAAGGAAGTTTACAAGAAGAAATTAAATTTCAGTATATGGAATAATGGATAATCATGTAACAGACTAGTAAAAATAATAAGACGCGCAAACACCTCTCTATAGCTAACCAATATTTCGGTCGATTCAAACGACCTTAACCTTTGGTGTAGATACGCTTTATTCTAAAAGTTAAGATCGTTTGAATCAATCGAAATATCTGTTGGCTTTAG
>OY744517.1:143770346-143805346 GCA_963556195.1 Sepiola atlantica | reverse complement strand
TGTTATTCTCAACTAACAAAATTATACTCGTCCAATATTTAACAGGGAAAGTAGCGGTTGCTATCACCCAGAGTTCAGAGGAAGGGACCGAGCTAGAAAAAACGTGTTTAAGATGGTTTGACAAGTGTTAAAATAACTAAGCAATGAGCTTAAAATAAGTCCCTATTACCCTTTCTGTATCTCTTGTCTACCTCCCTCTTTGTATTTGCAGCTCACTGGACGATCACCGTGGCCTTGGGGTAAACTGTTTATATTTAATTCTCCAGGCTCTGCTATATTCATTCAGCTAAATTATTAAATCGTTTTGCTGCCTTTGTTCAGGATTGAACTAAGTAGCTCAAGATAACTGATATAATTTAACTGACATAATAGTCACAACGACCACGTGCCACTGGAATGAAAAAAGTCCGAATGGCAGAACGGCCGAAACGTTGTGATAACAAAAGTCAAGATGAGGACACCTAACCGAAAATTTGTTAATAATAATAAAATACAGATAAATATAAAATAAATATTTATTCAATAAATAACAACAAATAATAGTTAATTAATAAAATGGCCTTTTTCAAAACCAATATGCAAATATCAGAAAGTATCATCGGATGTCCTACTGGCTTGGCAGACCGAGAGTAGACTCAAGGCGTTTCCACGAATAGTGGCGATGGAGAGGCGCTCGTAAAACAAAGTCATTTCAAGTCATTTGTCCCTGATGTGACACGTCATTAACATACCAAGGCTGTTGAGGAAATCGCACGTGGCGGGGCCTATCGTTCCACTCGTCTCCACAGCGATCGATTGGAACATAAATATGTCGAAAAGACCGGCATATTTTGATAAATTTTGATAGTATTCAATACAATTTAATTTTTATTTATTTAGGCTTTAACCATAAATGTGAAATATTCACAAGTCCGGAACACTTCCAGTCCCGAGCTTGCCGGATATTTGCTCCAGTAGCTGTACTGGAGATGTATAATAAATTCCCAAGTAGACATTTTTCTTTCCCAGCAGTCTCGCACATCTTGACTCGATATATTCTCTCGTTACATGCACCGAATATTCATCTATTGTATTCTTATGGTTCGCAATGCTAAACATTTTTTTCCGTTAAGTACGCATTCGTTATTTCTTAGGGTTCCTTTTAAATACGTCCAGGCATCTCTGCAAGAAGCCCTAGCTGTCGGTCTGTCCTTTAGTTGGTCTGTAACGCTTAAGTTTGAAAGATCTTTGCGTAGATTGAGTAGACGTATCTTAATTTCTATGCGCCAAAGCTTCTCTATAAGAGGCTCTGTAAGTCGGTTGGTCGTTTCGTTAGGCTATCACGCAATATAACATATTATTTTCATTTTTAGACGCACAGATTAAATATCACGTACTCCTTTACTTTTTATCATTTAAGTTTATTGAGTATGTTTGACCGCTTCCAAATCATTTTATACATTTTATTACCCTACTCGAGAAGATTTTCTCTCTCTCACACACAAATAGAAAAGGTTAAAGTGCGTGTAACATCTTTATATTAATACTCCTATCTCTATACTTACCACAATCCGTGTCTCTTTCTTTCTCTCTTCCCCACTTTCCTATTTTTCTACATCCTTCCCCCCACCCTCTTTCACCTCCGCATATTCGTCTCTCTTGTTTTAATGTATTGAAAATAATAATAATGTAAGTCATCCACCTGAGCTTTCAGTTTTAAGGTTATTTCTCCCGGGCAACACCGAGTTTCTTCCCCACCCACTTCCTCAAAAATATAATGAAATCCATATTTGTTTTGATTTATTCCCGGGCAACGCCGAGTTCTTATCTCCCCCGTTCCACTTAAAATATAATTTTAGTGTACCCCGGGTAACGCTGAGTTTCTTGTCTCCCCCTTCTCCATCAAACATATACTACATTGAAAATGTCCTAATGCATTACTGCTCTATCTAGGATAATGAACACCGTCTCCCGAGTAACGCAAAGTACCTTTTCTAGTATACAATATAACAAAATACAGTGAAAATCTTTCCCGCGGGTAACGTCGCATTTAAAAACACCTGCTCTATGTAGGATTGCTCTGTCTATGATATTGATAACTCCCAGACAACACCGAGTGAGCACGCCTTCTTTATCTATGATATCGAGCACTTTGGATTAACTTATACCACTTACCAAATATAATACCGTATTATTACTATTATGGCTCCCGGGCAACACCGAGTTAACAAAAGACAGAGAAATTCTTTCTCCCAGGCAACGCTGCGTTCAAACATACCTGTTCTCTATAGGATGTTCAGCACTTTTGGATTGCTGTATACCAATGTAAAACTGTAATCTTATATTTATTGCCCCCCCCCCCGTTTAGAGCGTTACTGAAATCACCCAAATAAAATTAAAGATGCCTCTAGAGCACTAGTAAAACCACCCTTTCTGATTTTCTTGCCAGCATCCCTCCCTAGTTCGAAGAGAGGTTTAAGAAACATTAAATAATTTTGAAAGACAATGCCGAGTGGAAGAAATACATTGAAACCACAGTGTTTCTTTCCAAATTATGGCTGAAAAACTCGACTTCCCCAGACGAAATCTGCTCCATAGCTCCCTTAGTGGAGATTCGGGAATATTACCATTACCTTTCTTAGTAAATTTTACATAAGAATAGCTTTTAGATTTTATTTAGATCCTCTAGCCTGTTTGTCTATAGGGCACACGCACGCATACACACATATATTGAGTTATATATATATATATATATATATATATATATATATATATATATATATATATAACAATAACAGTCTAAGTAGAAAAAAAGAAAGTGAATTGCACGTGTGCATATATATATATATATATATATATATATATATATATATATATATATATTCGGTACAGAAAATTAGTACAACATTCGTACCGTCGGTTTCAAGCACGGAAGGACTTAGCCATCCGGCTCTCTTCTGCTTCTGTTGTCATCTGTTTATATATATATATATATATATATATATATATATATATATATATATATATATAGAAGCTTTTCCATCGGTTGGTGTGTCACAAGTAAGTTTTGAATAGTATTTTTTGTCCGTTTGAAATAACATTTTGGAGACGTCCGTGCATCTCAATAAGAGGGTTTGCTAAATATGTCCGTTGGTTTGCCAGACATTCAGTTTTCATCGCGCTAAACGCGTTGATTTAATGGGCGTATCAATTAAGAATTTATGCGCTGGTTTTATTATCGGATTTTTGTCAAGTACCTTACAGGATGGCATGGTTCTCCGGTAGAAGAAACATTAAGGGCAGTAACGGTGGGTGGGGGGTGAGTGGGTTTTTATCGAGTAGCTGGTAAAGGGGGCAAGCTATTAACGGTATGGAAACAATTCGGGGTGGCGGAATACTTTTGCCTCATCAACAAACATGACTACACGTGCACTTCACTTTCTTTTTTTTTCTCTTCTTAGACTGTTATTGTTATTGTTATTTTAAGTTTTTCTTAGAAACAAACAAATATGAGTTATGGAAGAAAACTTTCAGCTGGGATCGAACTCAGTACTCAGCAGTAAATATCGGTAATGGTAACTTGATAACCATTACACGTAAGGACGAATAAATGTTTTTTTTTGTGAAATATCAAATGAAAACCACAAACAAAACAAGACATTTATCCGTGCTTTCAAGTGTCTCCTAAAATGCCGGACGAGTTTCAATTGCATTTGATTAGTTTTTTAAAATTTTTTATTTCTCTCAAAAGGCAATATTTATGTATAAGAGGGGAACACGTTAAAAACAGCACTGCTCTTTTCTCCTCCTCCGTCTCTTCCGCTCTCCCACCACTCTAAGAAACTACACTTTATGATCTATAAAGCCCATCTTTGGAAATGTCTGATATCTCCTCTGCACATAGGTGTTAAAAATTAGGGAAAAGAATAGCCTACTACATTTCGCTGATGTTACAACCTGCTGGCCACACACATATATCTCATTACACTGAAGAAGGTCGCAGGTAGCGGTCGAAAATTTTGTTTTAAAAAAAACATTCTGTATTCCTATACGTTACTTCTGATATTGTAACTCTCTAGCTTGCTGCCGAGTTGTCTATGTGGTGCAGAATATAAAGCCTTCTGAATCCAGATATACCGCATTCATGGGTTTTCCGTGGCCTAGTATTTCGGTCCATTCATCTAGGTATGAGATGCGCTGCGTCATACACGATTTTCCCGAGTCAAATCCGGGTTATTTGTCACAGAGAAGATTGTCCGTAACCATATATTTCATCACCTATTCATTGATGATGCAATCCAGCACTTTGCAAAAAACAGACGTCAGGCTTACGGATCGGTAGTTTCCTGGTCCATTCTTACCCTCATTCTTAAAGAGAGGCGTGACTTGACCTTGATTCCATTGGCTTGGTAGTTAACTGAATACAATGGATTTTTAATATATTATCATGAGAAGTTTGATTATGTATGGATCAATCCCTCTCAAGACTCTGGATGTAGGTCATCGGGCCATGGCAATTAACTAACTTTCAGTTTCTTAAGCTGTTTCTCTCAAGTTTTTTTGCAAACTATCACGTAGTCTGAGCTGATAAAAAATGGGCAACATTGTTGTGCAGCGATTAGAGTTAGGTTTAATTTGTTTGGCCTCGACGGCAGGTAGTACATCAGACAGTTGGGCGGTGAGAGATTTCTTTCTAAATGTGTGGGGGAAATCATTGGTAGTGTAATGCGGATGTTCTATCGCACAGGTGTTGGTCCACTCATTAAGCTAAATGTCAAAAGTAAATGCTGCGATGTGTGAGAATGTTATTGAATAGCATGTTGTCCTTTATTTGAGAGCATCCCCGGCGATCTGAATCATCGTTATGCATGTTGCTAAAATGGGGAAACACATCTTGGGAGGTACAGAACGCCAAAAGCTCAAAGATCTGAATCTAATTGAGAATCTTTGGAATTTCGATTGAACTATACTTTTTTTTTGTTAGACACATTATCACAAGAACGGATATATTTAAGCTGTGCCCATTTCACGTGTGTGCTTACCGATATACATCTTATTTCAAAGCGTGACAGACCAACTAAAATGCAATTTCAGACTTAAGCATGATAGACCAAACAGAGAGTCGTAATCTCTTATGTTGTATATTGCTAATGTGCTTAAAACAATGGCGACAAACACATATAAATGTATAAAAAACATAATGGTATACTTTATTGTTCGGTTGCAGAGAGTCGTTGAGAGGTGGAGGGTGCACATGATCTGACGAACATTGATCTCTCGAATTCGCGAGCCAACCGCTTTCTCTCGATCTTAATTCAAGCCGGTTAATATAACATATTTAGACACCCACGCATCTTAAACTGCCATGACTATTCCGGGATTTCGCATACGATTTTCTCAATGTAGTGATGGGGAGTGGCCTTCAGCCACGTATTGCTTATTTAGCGAACGGATGTATTTCGTTCGCTGCATTTGTAGGTGTATTTTACAGTCTGGTGTTTCTGCGTCATTAAGCCGGATGTTATGCCAGATAGATGTCTCTACGTCAGTTAGCCGGATGTTCCGGACAGGCGTTATCTCTGGTACCTCAGACCCGATATTCAACAATTATAAAGATGCTTAGAAATATCTAAAAGGGATTGGTCTATAATTCTTAACAAAATTGTGTTTTAAAGATAAATCAACGACGATGTGCTGTCCAATAAAAAAAAAGTAAAAAAAAAGAAGGTATGAATCAGCATTGTATTTACACCATGGATGGGACCTTGATACCTTACCAGTCCGGGTAAGAGTGGATTTGAGAGTAATATTAACAAACAGATTATTCTACACTCGCCAAAGTTCCAAAATTGAGGTCTTACTACCGGTTGTCGTGCAATATTATACCGAAAGCTTCCGGCATTAATTGATATAAAAGCGTTGATATGTCTGACTCCTAATGCAATGATCTACCAGTATGAGAGTCAGATACGTTCCAAGATGGAGTGTTGAATAATGGCCCTGTGAGGCCGGACGCATCTTGAAGTGGGCATAGGTGTAAGGGATCGTTTGGTTTAGCTTGCGCGATTTAGTGCGCGCGAACCCGTACAACCGAGTGCAGAATGGGCTGTTCTCACAGTCGGAGCTCACAGATGTTGACAGGGTCACACGTTGATGAGACCTCAGATCAAGAGTCAAGGTGCACTTGCGCATGGGGGCTCTGTGACGTCACGGGCTTTTGTGTGTGAAGCAGAGTTTTGTGAATCTGAATTTTATGAAGCGGGCCGAACGGACGATTTCTCTATGTAGTCTTCAATATGATTAGGGGAATTAAATTCCCTAAGAGAATACAGGCATGAGATTTCTTCTTCCCCCTCCTCGAATGGCTAATGACTTAAGATAGGAATTAACTACGATAGAGTAGTAATTTGGTTTCTCCCTTAACGTTGGTGAAGCATTTCCGTAGCTGACGGAAATCTAACACCTGAAATAAACAAATCAAAGTAAAAGATTGTTGCCTCGTGAATTTTGTGTTATAAAGGTTTTGTTGCAGACACAACGGACGGCGATGTTCACGGCAGTACAGAAACGCAGAAAGAATTCAACCACTAGACGACATCGAGACGGCGCCCCTCCGCGGCGAAGAAGTAAAGGTGCGAGATATTAAAGGTATGCAACATATGCCTTGTTGGTGTTAAAAATGACCAGTTGTTTAAGCGAGAACTGCCACGGCCTATTCCGGGACAGCTATGCTGCCAACATAAAGGGAGGTGCCGCTCAAAGCACTCTTTCTTTCTTTGACATTGTACAAAATCTGGTACTTCTACAGTTTACGGACTGTGCTGAAATAATAACGGTATTATTTAGAAACCCATTCTTAACATGGAAAGGGGGGTTTTTGTTAACTATTGTGTACTTTCACCTCACAATTTAATAAACAAAAGATACCCTAAAAACTGAATTTAAATTGAAAATCCTATCTAAAAAATAGCACGATCCGTAAACTGCAGGAGTACCCAAAATCTCTTTCACAATCTAGGGGGGGGATGATATTTTCTCTTCCCTACAGCCTCTTTCTAACAGAAAATACGTTTCGAATCTTTCTATATCTTGCCGTTATTCCAATGGAAAGTGCCCGACTGAGCTCTAATCTATGGTCCGTCCTTGTGAGACATTCACATCAAGAACTTGTCATACTACCACAACTGCAAATAACTTTCCTTACTTCTTTCGTGTACTTAACATCAAATGGTATTTCCATGAACTAATTTTCTTTGCAAGAACTTCCAATCTGTGGAACACATTACCATGAGGATTAATTCCCTGCAGGCTGCAACATGGTCGTCTTCAAATCCAATGTCAAAATATACTTGTCATACATCGTCTTCGTTCGTAATCAAAATTCGTTGATTCCATTTTGCATTTTCAATCAACTCATAATATTCTTCATCGTTTAACTTATTATTGATCCATCTCATTAACGTTTATCCTCGAATGGCTTTTAGCCTTAATAAGTAAGTAAAAAAAGAGACACGTCAAAATAAAACAACTTCTACGACATTAAACGTCAGTTTGAAATATAATAACAAAAAGACTATAACATTGTTTTATTGACATGAAATGTTTATTATAAAGAAGTGCTGCTTACCAGAGGAAAATGGATGCCTAATTTAAATAATGTTTTACAAAGCAGGCTTTAGTAAATAATTGTATTATAGATTCCACATTTTATTGTTTTATTTTCATACATATAATCAACAGTTTTGTGTAGAAATCTTATGAAAACAAATTTTAAACAAAGAAGAAAAAGAATTAAATAATATTCTTTATGCAACTAGTTGTAACGACTCAGCGTTGCCCGGGATCCATCACGTTAAAATTTGTTTTGTAAATATTTCTATGTTCTATAACCAAGCCCTTTTTGTTATGTTCAGTATTGAAGTTAAAAATGAATCTGGTTTTTATTTAATAAGAATTTATCAAGATGTAAGAAAAGAAATGAATAGTCAGTGTCTAAATTATAAATGAACCTTTGCTTTTGTTTATAAAGAAAAGAATGAGGAAACGCAACCGTTAGTAAACTTTGAATGAAAGAAAAGTAAGGAACGATAACTCTTACTAAAAGAATTATAGTTATTCCTCTTAGCTGATTTTTTTTTTAAGGTAACTATTTAAGAATTTTTACATATTAGAAAACTGCTAGATCGGATTAAGTATATAAAAAAATAATATGTAAAACAGTATGTAAGTCTATTGCGATTAACATGGCACAACAATAACAAATGGAAATTTGCTAATCAGAATCAAAGTTCGATTTGTTAGCTTTGTTTAAACTTTGAAGATCTGACTCAAATTATTTTATATATCAGAAGAAGAAGATAAATATAACAATATATTGAATATTTGCCTCCGAAAGCGAATATGTTTGCCAGTACAACAACTAGATTATTTCAGCCAAACTTTAAAACAAAAAGCGGGTGAATAACAAAGTGTAAAATAAAAAAAACCTATTGCATTCGAAAGGGTCATCGATGTATTAATACCATCATTATTACATGATGACGCCCCACCCCCAAATGTCACCCATGAAATCGTTAATAAAATTCACAATTCTTTCTGCAATCTAACCATATTTCAGACAAATAAACTTTAGTCTATGGCTAGCGTAAATATCCAATACTCTTTGTTTTATTATCATTTAATGATATACAAGGATACTTTGGTGAGCGTCTCATCAGTAAGAGGCGTGATCGTAAATCGGCTGCACATTCACTGAACCGTAACCCCCAAGTTTTTATTTGTAGGAGTTATTTTAAAGATGATGTATATCCAAATAATCCTCAGACTATTCCTTATCTGAAGACGGCCAACACTGCCCAAATCGGGGCTGTGCCAAGATAGCTGTGTATCAGAGTTATTGACAATTTCGCACGTCGTATCCAGGTGTGATTATCATTGAACGGCGAAAAAACAAAGACTGTTGGACATTCATAATTGAAACTTGATGGACGATTCAGACATAGACAGAAGTTTATGCGTCCCAAATATAGTTGGATTTCTGAAAGGATTGTGAATTTAATTAAAGATTCAAGAGGTGACCCTTAGCAATACTTATATATTAACATCATCGAATGTCCATGGTTACTACTACTACTACTACTACTACTACTACTACTACTACTACTAAATCAACAGTTATCTGTATAATAATGCGCTTATTCACACTGGTACTACGTTATCATCTTCCACGCTCATTAAAGATGCCAAAAATAGATGCAGTGCATATATATATATTATATATATATATATATATGCACACACACTTGCACATATTTACATCTATTTGTAAATATACACACCGGTTTACAGGTAAAGAAAATGTTGTTTCTCAAACGAAAATCCATCTAGTGCTGTAGCGATTTGTCCGCCTTAAGTATCTGAATAATACCATGCTGACAATCATAACAAACAAACAAACAAACAAACAAACAAACAACAACAACAACGATAATAATAATAATAATAATAATAATAATAATAATAATAATAATAATAATAATAATAATAATAATAATAAAAACCGAGAAGGGATACAACCATCCGAACATCGACTGGAATGGAACTGAGAGTACTGGAATATTGAGGAGACTTATTATCGCCCAGATTCCAGAGAAAACAACCGGACGCTATCAGCGAGAAATCACTTGCAACGGCTGGTTGTGAGAACACCGAGTTACAAAAATAATGAAATGGAACTAGAGTACTAGAATATCTGGCGAGACTTGCTGTCACTCAGACTCCAGGGAAAGCTCTTGGTTATTATGAGTGAGGAATCACTGGGAACGATTGATATGAAAACTCCAAGTAGGTAATAAGAAAAACCAGCAGAGTTAGTAATAGAAACAACAACAACAATAATAATAATAATAATAATAATAATAATAATAATAATAATAATAATAATAATAATAATAATAATAATAATTATCATCATCATCATCATCATCATCAAGAACAAGAACAGACAGAGTTAGTAAAGGTTTAGTTTAGTAAAGTCATAAAAAATCTAAGGGATGTAATTTTTTAAAACATTATGGTAATAATCTCTCATTTGGTGAAGATAGGTACTTCAGCCGGTAAAATTATAATTCTGAAATAACGGTTGGTACGCAAGAATCGTCCGGTGTTTTCATGGAATCCAGTTAAGGACACAAAGGTCACCGGGTTGCGGCCTCTGACAGTTCAATATTGAATTGTTGTAGACGAGCTGTTGTGGACGAATCGAGCAGTTCTCGTGAGTGAAGTGTCCATTCACGCATTGGTAGAAACGACGGCAATCGTGCGAGTTGGGCCACCGATTAAAAAGTAAGGCTCCTGGGCGACAGAGCGAACGGTAACGAAGCTCCTCCTCGCTGGTAGACGCTGGTAGAAGCAAGAAGAAAGAAGAAGAAAAAAAACAAGAAAAAAACAAGACAAAGCAAAAACAAACTGATTTAATGGTTCGGAATTTTTTAGATGAAGATTGATAATTTTTATTATTTGGATTATTCGGACTACTGTTCTCGTCTTGGATGTTATTCTCACAACGTTTCGGCCGATGTAACCCCAGGTTTCATCGTATGTATGGTTGAGCAGATATGGATGGAAAAGGGAAACCGTCTACTCTAATGGAAGTGAAAATTATAGACATACAAGAACAATGGAGAGTTGGACGCCTAAAAAAGCAGTACATATGGACAAACCAGAAGAGTACGCAACTCAAAGTCAGCAGCAAACGGTGTTTGGTCACATTTAGTTGCTGATATTAAAGACTTCCTGTTTTGGGGCGCTTACTCTTCTGGTTTGCCAAGTTTTGTACTAATTTTTATTTATTAATTTATTTATTAAATTGTTAGGTGAAAGCACAGAATAGTTAACAAAGCTCCTCCCCATGTTAAGAATGGCTTTCTAAATAATCTGCTGCAGTTTATGGACTGTGCTGAAATAATAATGTTATTATTTAGAAAGCCATTTTTAACATGGAGAGGGGGGCTTTGTTAACTATTCTGCACTTTATACTAACAATTTAATAAATAAATTAATAAATTTGGGAAACTGAAACTCTCGCCGGAAGTTATATTACAGATGAAGTTTAATATCAGGAACTAAATCTGACCTAACATCGTTTGCTGCTGACGTTGAGTCGGGTACTCTTCTTGTTTACCCACATATATTAAGTAGACCTAGTATAGAATTGGATACAATATGGGAACAATTAACTATAAATACTAGATTAGAACACCACTAAAAAAATAAGAATAAATAAAAATATATAGTAATTGTAGCAATTATTAGTAAGATTACACATCTAAAACAAAAAAAAGGTTTAAGCTCCAAAAAATCATACTAGAATTATTCAAGGTTCAATCCCAAGTACAGGTGATACCAAGAATATAATTATGAATTACTTAAGACTTCTATCCGGTCATAGTAGAGTGAATAAGAGCAGGATTAAATAAAGTGTCACGTTCGAAATTCCGTACAGTTAGAGATAAAAATTCCCGAGCTAGACAAGACGCCTCTGAAGAAGGTTGGAGGTTACAACGGTCGAAACGTTGTGAGAATAACATCCGAAATGGGAACAGTAGTTCGAATAATCCAAATAATACGAAATGATTTAAGATCAAAAGTAAAAAGAAGAAGAAAAGAAATGAAGCGATTGTGATGTTGACATGGAAATTGATTATTATTTTTCAATTTCCGGTAAATTAAAATGAAATCGTCTGCTATTTATTCTCAGCTTCATTGTGCATATTTTTTTTCCTTCGCTGCCCCACATATATTCAGTTTCTACATTTCTTTTACTCTATGGCTTTCTGATTTTCTACCTTATTTTTAAAGGTTTTTACGTATTTGAAGAAGGTCTACATTTTATCGAAACGTCATACGAATTAAATAAAGCCTATTGTTATACTAATGAGTCACCGCTTACAAGGACCAAAAGCTACTCGAGGATACAGGTTAATGGGGGTTTCAGTTTAGAATAAATGGGTGGAAAGGACGGAATTTGACTACTTAAGAGGATGCCATTACTAACCAGAAACATGGCCAGTGACGGTTGAGGATGTTTATAAAACTATGGAGTCATCACTTACGAAAACCAAAAGCCACTCAAGGATAAGGTTTAATGAAATTGTCAGTTGAATGATGAACAATACTATGAGAGGATCGAAAACGATTAATGTAATGCACACAATTGGGTTACTTTAGCACTTGTTGACATAGGACTGGAAGACGACCATGTTGTAGTCTGCAGGGACGCAGTCACGATACAATATGTTCCACAAATAAGAAGTTCTTGGAAAGAAACTGTTCATAAACATTCCGCCTGTGTTTTAGGTACACAAAGGAAGAAAATTATTTTCAGTGGCGGTAGGGAGACGAGTTCGTAATGTGCATATTTTACAGGGATGAACCAGAGATTGGAGCTCAGTCGAGCACCATACATGGAAATAAGGATAGAGTAGAACAAATACTAGCAACGTTTTTATGTGAGAAAAGGGGCTTTGGGAAAAAGGAAGACCCCCCCTCCACGAGATTGCGAAGTTGATTTTGTATTCTGTCAAGGCAAGAAAGAGTACTCTGAGCGGCACCTCCCTAGATGTGGCAGCAGCACACCATCATCCTATGAAATGTTTTTCCCGTCTTTATATTTATTATTTGAAAACAGAATCTCTTACGGCAGCAGTATTTAGTTGCAGGTGTGTGAAAATAATGTTACGAACGGTATTTTCCACGTAAGGTTAGAGATGTTAAATTCCATTTAGAAGTTAAAAAATAGAATTATGATTACGTGGCAGGAAATGACGACATGGGAGGAAGTGCATGGCAGAAAAGCAAAAAAATTCCTGCCTTTGGGAAATTAGGTATCGAAATGATTTGACGGGTCTTTTAGTCCTCCTCCACTCTACAGAGTTGGAAATAGAAAATGCTGTTCATGTTGATGTACTTGCTGTAAATTGCCATAAGAAATAAATCAAATCCCAGAGCAATGAATGGCGTTATTCGTTGTCCTTATTAATTGCTTCTATTATTTCAGCCACAAGGAGGAAAACAGGGGAAAATAGCATCTCTGCGACTGACACTGTCACCACTTGAGCAAGATTAGAGGCGGTGCGTAAAAATAATGTTAAAAATTCTAGTGGAAAATTCTATTAGAAGGTAACCGAATAATGTTATGATTACGTTACAGAATATGACGCCATGGAAGGAAGTACGAGGCAGAGATGTGATATCAATTGTGCTTTTTGGGTGTACGCCGTCAAAGTGACCGGACGTCTTTTTCGAGGTTCACCAAATTATGGAGGTTGGTCGGGAAATTACGGCTAATTTAGACGTACATTGCTGTAAATTGATGAAAAGTAAAATAACCTCAAACGCAAATAATTAGTTATTTGTTGTTGTTTTTTTAAATTTAAATTATCCCCAATTATTACAGCTACCCCCTCCCTCCAAAAAAAGAAGAAAAAAGAAGAAACTGAACAACGTGTTGACAAAACAAGACTTCGGACAAGACGCCGACCAGATATGTTTTTTTTTATGTCTGGGATTGAAGAACACACCACACTATGCTACAAACACTGCGAACATCTTTACAATTAGACGTTACCAACTACTTACCTATCACAGAGACGAACATACGTTCTTGTCAACGAAGAAAACGAAGGAAATCCGTTAGCACTGAAGAAGCCCACGTATTTTTATTTTTGTATTCGTTCATTTTTCTGCTGTTGGCTTCTTCTCGAAACTCATTTTTTAATTTGTTGTTTTACTCAAATTATTTACGGACGTTTTAAAGATTTTTAAATCTGTATTTTATATTCTACGCTTATAACCCTATTGTCACTGATAGTTTTAGTATTATTAGACCGGGCTAGTGTTCACCAGAGATGTAGAAGAATTATAGACTATTTGAGCCATCCGTAACTTTTCTGAACAAATTATGGCTTGCCAAACTTCGAAGTTACATATCACAAAACTACTATAATGGCGAAAGGAAAGTGTATTCGTTATCCGTAATAATTAAACTTGGCAGCGATAGAAGGTTTATAGAAATACCTGGGATGTGCTGAAAAGGAATTAAGAACCGCTAACAGTCAATGTTTACAAAAGTGCGTCACGCATTGTGGAGGATTTTATCATGTCGTTGGCGAGTTGGAAAGGCCAACGACATACGTCTTGCTAGTAGATCTCAAAACTCCAACTCGTTAGTTAGGAAAAACCAGACTGCATAAGTGCTACAAGAAATAGTCCAACAACCTGTATTCTTACGCCAATACATCTGATTTGTCGTAAAATATAATGTACAACGAACTTCTCTGATAAAATTTAACGTGGTTTTCTTTATCGAATGATACATATCTTGAACAATATAATGAGGTACTCTTATCTAATGATACATCTCTGGTAAAATATAACCTATTTACATAAAAAATAGTACATCAAAATGTGTGACTGCTAAACTACAAAAACTACCGATAGAATATTTTTAAATTTTGATGACAATTGTACAAGTTGTCACTGAAGAATATAGAAAGGTCGAATGATCTTTTTTTAAAAAATCCAAGATCCAAATCCACATCTGCATGGCTTCCAATATTTAACAGGGACTGCTATTATCAAAAGATGCATCTAGGAAAAAAATGAATGGAAATCCATTAGAAATTATTTTAATTATGAAAATAAATTTGAAATGTTTTTCTTTAATGAAAATTACGTCAGCAGAGATTAACCAATGACAACGAATTATTTCGTTTACTCCGATATCATAAGCCGACATTTTGAAAAATTAATTGTTTTTGCAACAATAAAATTTTCGTTAATCGGCGATACATTTCTTGTAAAATATAATGTACAACGAACTTCTCTGATAACATTTAATGTAGTTTTCTTTATCGAATGATACATATCTTGAACAATATAATAAGGTACTCTTATCTAATAATACATCTCTGGTAAAATATAATGGCGTATTTTTAAAAATGTAATATCTGTCTGTTAGCAACTTTACATAATAATAACTATGGATTAGATCTTTATGAAAACTTTACTAAGAAAGATGTACCTTTGAATAAGAAACTGTCCATTGTCTTTTATGAGTCGTATCGGGTGATAATTGGGCTTCGGTGCATGTCTTCGTCGTTACGTAGCCACGCGCTTCACCCCCAATATTCAAACTTGCCAATAGCTTTCGGAAGTAGAAAAGAACAAAAAATTGTGTACGAAGCTTGTAATTATGTCCACTGTCAATCGCTATCAAACTTAGCTATCAACATAATTATCGTATATATAAGATACTGAAAAAGATATATCTGTAATGTAAGATCTCTGCGATGATCTAAAATTCTGGAGGAACTCTTT
Source organism: Sepiola atlantica (assembly GCA_963556195.1). NCBI lineage: Eukaryota > Metazoa > Mollusca > Cephalopoda > Sepiida > Sepiolidae > Sepiola > Sepiola atlantica. Next base: position 143,789,989 of record OY744517.1, on the reverse strand, counting down.
TTCAGACAACACCGGAATAACAATAACACAACATCCAAAAAACGTTCTCCCAACAGCAAGAATATTTTTCTTGTCTGTTCACGCCCAAAGCGTTTTCCCGTCTGCTTTACTTTCGTCGCATCTTGTTTTTAAACACGGATCGACGTCCTTGCATGGAATCAACCAACACCTACAAAACCCCACAACACTGCGCATGCGCTTTTCCATATGGCAAATGACCGCTCGACAAGCCAAGCAACATGGACGCTTTGAACTCGATAAGTTCTCATCTCTATTATCACAGTATATGAATTGAAGATGTCATTCACATAATTTATAAGTTAAACAGGTTTTAATTTCATCCAAATTTTGATTCTTGTTGCTTACGATTCATTTCTTGAAATTAATGTGGCTCTTGTTATTTTTAGTTGGTCTGCTCTTGTGCTGGGCAGCACAGAATAAAGAAATGTAACCGGAAGTGAATTACCTTCAATCGATATGTAACGTGATGGAGGTGAGGTTTTAATCGCTTTGATTCTAAAAATTCAATTGATGCAAGGGAGACAACCCCGTTTCGTGCTTTCGTTTGTTTGTTAAAAGTAGGGATCTTGTAGATAGAAATACACAGGTGAAATATGGTAGTTAAAATAAATTAACAGAAAAACCCTTTGCTGTACTTACGTATCAGGCAAAAGTAGTTACCTACACAAAAAAAACTAGGAAAAATTATCAAGTAGAATTTTAATTTAAAATATAAATCAGTTTTATCGTATATTCCCGATTCTCCATTTATTAGCCACGAATACATTTTATTGACTTATCTTCCGTTTTTCTCTTTGAGTTCGTGCCAATGAAGAATCGGTAATATACGATAAAACTGTTTATATTTTAAATTAAAATTCTACTCGATAATTTTCCTTAATATTTTGGTGTAGATACCTACTTTAGGCTGATACGTAAGTATATCAAAGAGTTTTCCTGTTCATTTTTGTTGAACTGCCATATTTCACCTGTACATTTTTATGGACAACCACCCAAAGTTGTCGCCCTTTACATCAAATTCTTTGTTGGTAAAGGAATGAAACAAACACAAATACGTTGTTGCTCATAAGCAGAAGAAAACTTTTCTTATGTTTATTTATTATATGTAAATCACAACAGTGTCTTCTTATATTTTGTCGACAAATTAGTCAATTACAACAGTCATGCATGGATGCGTTCAGGTGTGTCAGTGTTCATCTGACTATTATTCGCAAACTCGATTAAAGTTTTTTTACATTTAAACTTTTGATATTTTAGTATCATTCGCTACTGCCTTTACAATGTTGTTTTTATTCGCATATTCAGGGTCTTATCTTTTTGTAAGTTGTCATTGAAATGTAAAAAATAAACACGAAAATAATACCTAGTGTGGTATTTAACTCTGGTCGGGCTTTCTTCCGAAGGAGGAAGTTTACAGGGAATATCAAATTCACAAGCGGTCCCCAGCCGTATTTATATCCCAGTCATGGGAAGATGACATACAGCGCCTAGCATTTCCGAATGATCACCCATCTGGTACTGGCCAGGCTCCACGTCGCTTAACTTCGGTGATCTAACGAGAACCGGTGTGTTAACGCGATGATGTAATTGAACTAAATGGGGATAAGTAATTCGAGTGATCTAAAATCTATGATATTTAACATAAAATAAATTCTTGATATGAACATTCATTTAGTAATTAATAAAGACTTAAAATTTCAGTAAGATGGGATAACTCTGTGATTTTTGGTGGATGTTTTGGTGGATTTGGTGGATTTTGGTAGTTTCAGTGGATTTTGGTGGATTCGGTGCATTTTGGTGGATTTTTTATTTTTATTTCTTTCAATAAAAGGGTAGTCATATGTTTTTGGTTAAAAAATACTGTTCACTTTAATTGCCAGTACCTACCGTACTTATATTTGAGGTGTGCAGGTTTGTTTTTGAATAAACATAACTTAACTAAAACACACAAAACAAAACAACTTTTTAACGAAATGCGAAAGATTTGTTTCCGTGAGGACCCAATTTTATTGCTGTAAAATGATGGTGAACGGGTTTTTGTACAAAATGACGTCAGTTTTTATGGTCACAAAGTTCGACAATGGTAAACAGAAGCGGATTCATGTTAAAAAAATTTGGCCTTTGACATCTTTTTTTTTCAACAGATATTTACCAGCTGAATATTGTCAGAATCTAATTGACATGAAACTAGTGTAAATACAACGACCAAAAGATTGGCTGTCACTCACCAGTTGAATAAAGGTTGTGTTAAAAAGTTATTCTTACTATAGAAATTTGGAGTGGTTTAATCTTATCTAGAAAAAAGGGCCCGTATATTTTATGTATCGTTGGGAAGAATTCATTTTTACTTGAATATATACGAGTTGTTTCCCTTATAACTAAAATTTTATTTCCTTTTCTGCATAAGTTTAAAAATGTGTTAACAAATAAAAAATAAAAATGATTTCACTATATCCCATGCTACTCCGGGTAGTTACAGTTAGTGAATAATAATAATAATAATAATAATAATAATAATAATAATAATAATAATAATAATAATAATAATAATAATAATAATTACAACAACAACAACAACAATAGTTATTATATATTATAACTTATATGCTTCGGAATTTTTTTAGACATGAATTGATAATTTGTATTATTTGATTTATTAGGACTACTATTCTCATCTTAGATGTTATTTTCACAACGTTTAGACCGATGTAATCTCCGGCTTTCTTCAGGTGAATTTTTTCGAACTCAGAAATCTTTATGTCAGACTCGGAAATCTATACGGAATTTCGAACTGGATCCTTTATTCAATCGACGGGGTTAGATTGTTCTTGTTTCGTCAGCCATGACCGGTAGAAGTCTTAAGTAATTTTTATTTTATTCTTAGTTAGTATCGCCTGTAGCAAAGATTGGACCTTCAATAACAAAAGAAAATTGACCTACTTAACACTTCTACCGGTCATGGCTGATAGAACGAGAACAATCAACCCCTGTTGATTAAATAAAGGATTCAGTTCGAAATTCCGTATAGATTTCCGAGTTTGACATAAAGATTCCCGAGTTTGAAAATATGCACCAGAAGAAGGTCGGAGGTTACATCGACCGAAACGTTGTGAAAATGATATCCGAGACGAAAATAATAGTCCGAATAATCTAAATCATACTCTTTATATGTTAGTTGGAATTGATTTCCGACAGTATATAATGTATTATGTTGCTTTTTTTTCAATAGATGCTAATGTTTTCGTGTGTAATATCACTAAATAAACAATTTATTTAGTCCATTGGACTGGGAATAAACAAAGAAAACTAAAAAGTGATAAATGTATAATTTTGGCTTTTCTCTAGCCGCTCGGCTCGTTAGTCAAGCGATCTCAGACGATACTCGTGTTTGGTGGTTCCTCTTCTGAGGCATGGGTTTGTATCCTATACGAGTCTCCCTTTTTACTTGATGATTTTTTTATTTCCATCCCCGTGGACTAAATGAACCGTTTATTTAATGATATTAGCCACGCAAACATTAACATCAATAAAAAAGCTGTGTAATACATTATATGTTAGTGTATGAATCGTGAAAATACAATAATATAAAAAGTTTAGTGAGGTTATAAAAAGAAAATATATTGTTAACTGAATTTCAAAAGGTAAAAAGCTGATGTAGAATATTTGGTTTGGGATACTGTCTATCAAGCATTTCGGTTAAAACATTATGAACACCTTCTGGGGTCACAGAAGCGCATATGTCAGCAAGATTAGTTATACGTGGTTGTTATTGAGAAGAAGGCTTCATGGAGACAATTAGTAAGTTACGACTCACTGAAAGATTAGGAAACGATACCCAGAATGTTACGACACGTAGTTAGGATTTAAAAAAATATCTAAGATAGCGATTAATTAGAAATATTTCCTCATAGCTTTTGTACATTTATAGAATTGTTGCGACGCTATAAAGTGCTAAGTGGTTAACTACACTGACTGGAAACCTGGGTGTACCAAGTTCGAATCCAGTTCGTTTCACAGAAACACTTTCATCAAACCTATACCTGACCTTGTGTTTAACCTTCCGCAGAAGAGGTAAATAAAATAAAGTATAAGAAATAAACTATTTTTAAAAATAACAACTAGTGGTTGATGATCCATTTTCTTTTATAAAATACACGTGACAACAAGCGACAAGCACAGACGACCCGGTAAACAGAATGAAGGCCAAGAAATGTAGGCAACATGTGGGAGTTCGTTTAACTAAAAGGTTCCTTTGTGGTTTGTCTTTCTGACGACATATCAGCCATTTTTGAATTAGCTTATATAAAACCACAATAACTAGGTGTTGTGGCCGTGAAGGGCTGTTAATAATCAAGACAAACACAGTGGTATAATTAACAAAATGTATTAACAAAAGTATGTTACAGAAAGTCCGATTCTGTGGCCATAACTGTCATCAATAACTCCAACGACGCTTGGTCGTAGCTGTAGTTATTGTGTCTGGGAAGTCCATTCCAGAAATAGGTAGATCAACTTACACCATAACACTACGGTAAACGATTTATTAATTGTCTCGGTTCATCTATTTAACGACACATCACTCCTTTGGTTGTTATTTAATGCCGAAATACAATACCTATTGTAAAGATCAGTTAATGTCAACGTTTTTTGGGTTATTTAATACCGAGGCATAAACGATTTATTATATACGATTAATTATACTAGTGTTTTTATTAATTTTATCCATTTTGGGGTTAATACATTTCTCAAAAGGATTAGTGCCTAAACAACAACATATTCAATTACATAATACCCGACGATATACATTCGACCAGTTACGCACTCCATAAGCAAAAGACAAGCCAACAGCATTACATATCACTCTATTAAACGATATAATAGAGATAATAAAAAATGATGAAATCTTTATATCGTCGTTGATATATATATATATATATATATATATATGGTGTTTAGAAAATCGATGGCATAACTAAGGGATTATGTTCTACATGTTCATATAGGCCCGGAAACATGTTCAATGTGTGTGACAGTGCACTCTGATTTCTACATATGGTATAGATAAATACCATCCCTGTGACAGGATCACAGGTAAAATAAGTCTAGGCCTGCTGTTGCCACATAAATTAACAAAATCATGAAAAAAGTATACCAAGAAGAAGAAACATCTGAACGTCATGATCGGCAGAGGCTCCTTTGATGGCCAACATGCATCGTGCGAATGTTGACCCTTTTTAGTTGAGGTAACAGAATACAACAAACCAAATACAAGTAAAGATCAGGCAGATATAGAAATGGACCACAAAGGAAATTAGATTACAAAAGAAACCTCCACATGAAGACGCTACATGTTTAAAAACATGTAGAATATAATCCTGAAGTTATACTATCAATTTTCAAAACATTGTGTATGCAGTTCTACTTAATAAAAATGTGCATATATCCGACATTAATCGATGGAATATTATTTCTCATTATAAATTTAAGCCAAAGTTAAGTTTTTGTTACTTATGTTTCTTATTGTTACTTCATTATTGCGTTACATTTCAGTTTAATCTCAATTAGATTCTGACCATACTCCTCCGATGAATGCCGGTCGAAAGAAAGAAAGTTTTTTCCGGGACACAATTTTACTAACACGAATCCGCCTATGCTTGCGTATATAGATTTATGATGATGTCTTTACTAAATAAAGAAGCGACGTTGTATGGACTCAGTTTTTTTTGCTTGTTTTGAAGGCTGACGACGAGATTGTGATTCTGGATGCGTTTCAGGCTGGATGTAAAGGTTGCAGGAAAAAGAGGGACCCGAAACGTGTATCGCTTTTTAAGGGACTTCAAGAAAACTCTGAAAAATAGATCAAAACGACGGGAGGTCTATAAACTAAAACATAGTTTTCATTTCCTCTTCTATAATGAGGAACTAACAAAATAGACATTACATAATAAAAAAAATAATATCAAAATAATATTTAGATACATTTGTAGATTAACAGCCTCCGCAGACCCCCCTCCTCCCAAAATGAGATTCTACCTTTTTAGGCAATTACATGTGAACATCCTGAAAAACTTGAAGAAAAGCAAAAAACAGCAACAAAAAAACAAAATAAAATAAAATAAAATAAAATAAAAACAAAAACAAATCAATTCTTTTAGAATCTAGAGTGCGAGGCCAGTTTAGTATATAAATTTAAAGAAAAAATGATATCCCATTTCCAGTCCATCCTAGCGTTTTAGGGCAGTAACCAAATTTCTTTACCACTAACTTCAAGTCTAAGTAGCAATGGCGTGAAACAACAGGTAATCGCCTAAAAAGTACCCTCCTAAAAAAAACGTACAGGATTTACCTCAAATAGTAAAAAAAAAATTAGTTAACTGCCCTAAAATGCTAGAAGCGCCCGGAAATGGGGGATCAATTTACGTTAAATTTATATGTAAAACTGAGCCCCCACTCTAAATTCTAAATTAATTGTCTCTTTTTTTCTTCTTTCTGCCATGGGGGTTTCACACGTAATCGCCTACAAAGTAGAATCTCATATATTTTGGGGCGGGGGTGATTTATCGGAGGGTGTTAATCTACAATAATACTAATATTTATTTATATCCCTATTGATTTTGTAACTGAAATACATAAAGATTTGAGATAAGATTGGAAAATAATACTTGGCCATGCAAATTGTGCCGTAAAATATTGTAATTGAAAATAAGTCAGTATCGCTGCAATAAATTAAGGGTATTAAATTTGTTAGTAAAAGTAAGAAGTAATTATAATAAAGGTTTAGAAATAAGTTAATATTCAAAGCAATTGTTTCGCAATCTTTTTAGTAAATATATTACGTCATTGCAAGGAGGAATTGAGAAAAACACATATTCTCCGCCAAAAATGACACCCAAAGAATCATTAATAAAATTCACAATCTTTTCTGCAATCCAACCATATTAGATACATATAAACCTCTGTCTATGCTTCACTTGTCCACCAATTTTCAGTCATGAATGTCTAAGAGTCTCTATTTTATCGCCATTCAATGATATGCGGGACATTTTGGTGATCGTCTCATCAGTAGAATGTCTGATCTTGACCTACCCCCGCAGGTTTTATCAGTAGGGTATCTGAAAGATAATGTCTATCTAAACAATGTTTAGACTATTCCCGGAGAAGGTCATCACGGCCCAAATAATGGCAATGCTAAAAGAGGGGTGTATCAGAGTTAGTGACAATATTGTACGTCGTATCCAGGGGTGCTTATCATTAAACGGCAATAAAACCAAGACTGTTGGACATTCATAACTGAAACTTGGTGGACGAGTAAGGCATCGACTGAAGTTTATTTATACCAAATATGGCTGATTTGCAGAAAGGATTATGAATTTCATTAACGATTCCATGGGTGACATTTCGTTTTTGAGTCAGCTTGTAAAAATCTTTTAAATTTATATTCCAACTTCGATTGCAATAAAGTGACATCACAGGAAGTCTTGAGTTAGACGTGGCAAAAAGCTAGCGAAATCTTTCTTTTGGTTTTTTATGTCGACCATAACAGACGGAGATCAACTCCATTGCAACGGCCATATAATTTATATTCGAACTTGGATTGCATGAATAAAAACTACAGAAATACAATTGTTATTTAAGATTGTGACAATATTGCAAATATAATACAAATTGAACGCAATAGGATATAGAATATAAGTCAGTATCATTGCAATGCATTAAGGTTATTAAATGTACGTGTTAAAATAACATTAAAAAAATGCAATCTATAGGAATCTAAAACAGATAATCTTATTTACTTGCTCGATGAATGTTTTAAATGGTGGAAGGAAGGGCGAATGAGAAATGAAGTGGTGGGAAAAGGAGGAATAGACAAGGTAGTAGTAACAGCAGCGTAAGAGTAACAGGATGATGTCAATAAATAAATGACGTAAATAAAGAAGAAAAGAAAAAGACGAATGCAGTAATAGCAGCCACAACAGCATAAGAAAGGAGAGTGAATAAATAAATTACGTAAATAAAGAAGATAAAATGAACATCTATCTATCTTATATATATGAAGCTAACGTCTGTAGGTTATAAATAATTTGATATGTATTTATAAATATTATAATAAGCCCCTTTAAGAAATTAAAGTCGAGTTATCTCGGGGATGCTAAAAATAGACTATCACAAAGCTCTAATGCAAAGTTCCGAATACGTTCGTCGAACCTTCTCGATTAGTCTTCTGTCTGTGCTCGCTTCTAGATATGTATAGATCTTAATTTCCCTTAATCACGTGACAGTTTCTGGTGCCCGCGAGAATAGGGAGACTGATTGAAAATTCTAAGCTGACTCTATGAACCAGGTTTGCGCCTCCCGATCGTCGGAAACCTTTACTTTCCTGCATTGATGAGAGCAATAACCTTGAAACGCTAGCCTCTGTAGGTTATAAATAATGTAATATGTATTTATAAATATTATAATAAGCCCCTTTAAGATATTAAAGTCGAGCACTCTCGGCGATGTTAAGAATAGACTATCGAAAAGCTCTGAATACGTTCGTGAAACTCTCTCAATTAGTCTTCTGTCTGTGATCGCTTCTAGGTTCATATATATCTTAATTTCAGTTAATCATGTGACAGTTTCCGGTGTCCACGAGGATAGGGCGATCGCTTGCAAATTTTAGGCTTACTCTGTGAACCAGGTTTGCGCCTTCCGACCATCTGAAATTGTTACTTTCCTGCACGGATGAGAGCAATAAGCTGTAAACGCTAACGTCTGTAGGTTATAAATAATTTAATATTTATTTATATATTGAGTTTCAATCCCGGCTTGAGGCACTAACTGGTCTAGCCGCACTGAAGAGCTGTGATACAGCGAAACAGTCTGTATGTGGATGACTATATAAAGCTCCTTTTCTTGGGTAGGGCTTATTTGTAAGAGTATCGCCAACTGCCATTAGCTTTAAGGCATAGCTCATTGGGTAAAACTAATTCGAGCTCCCGGCACTTGATAATGTTTACATTGAGATATCACTTATATTCAGTCAGTGTCGTATGATAACGCAGAGGCAGAGGCGCAGGCGCCGACTGTCAGCTCGACGGTTGAGTTTCAATCCCTGCTTGAGGCCATAACTGGTCTCGCCACACTGAAGAGATGTGATACAGCGAAACAGTCTGTATGTGGATGACTATATATATATATATATGGTTCGATAATAATGTATGTAGTAATTATTTTTAACAAAGGGAAGTTTCTTTTCCCGAAATATTAAATAAATGATTTTATAATCATCCGGACATCACACAAACAGCTAACAACACTCTTGCTGTTATGTAAGATTTTAAGAAAAAATAAATAGTAAGTCATATTTCGTATTCGATTTATTATATTTGTTCCTTCCAACTTACATCTTACCCGGAATTTGCATTGCCCACAGCCTTTTAAAAACATACTACTAATATATATATATATATATATATATATATATATATATATATATATATATATATATATACACATTATTATCGAACCTTCAGTGTTTAAGCTCAATGGACAGTAATTCAAAATTACAAATAATTTATAAATAACAATAGAAAAAGGAAAAGCTGATAGGCGGCCGTACTTTAATTTATCTAGACAATCAAGCTTTTAAAGCTTATCTCGAATCTTCTAGGAGACTGATTCGTCATAAAAAAACCCTAAAACAAACAAACTGTAAAAACTTTCTTTAGAAAACATTCCTTTAGATCGATTTTCCCCAAACAATACCTGCATTTATTCCCAAACTAACGTCATCTTTAATTTTACCATCTTTGATTATTTTGGATAAGCAAAGCATTTTTCTACTTTTTTTAGAAGAAGTAGATAGGGGTAGACAAATGAGCTTTGTTTTTTTTAGTAAAATCAAAGACGACGTTAGTTTTGGAATAAATACAGGTGTTGTTTGAAAAATATTGATCTAAAGGAATCTTTCATGAAAACAGTTATTTTGAATTTTTTCAAATGCTTTTCTGGCTTTTTTAGCAAGTCATTGTCCTAGAAGATTCAAAATATGTTTGATAACCTTGATTGTTTGGATAAACGAAGAAACGGCCGTAAAATGAATCTCTTTACTGAAAAATAAAGATATACTCGTTGGTATCTGCTTTTTTCTATTCTCCTTCTCTCGCTATATATGTATTATTTGGATTAGTCGGACGACTGTTCTTATTAGTAGAGGTTATTCTATAAATTTTAAGGTTTAAGCTTAAGAGGTCTTAATAATAAATTGAAATTCAGGGAATCTTACTTAATTGGTGTTTAATGACTATGGATTAAATTCAATATAAATCTGAAATATTTGAATTTTCATATGAGGGGTATGCCCTCTGAAACCCCTTTAAATTACTCCAAAGAAACTTAAATTTTGTGAATATTTATTGACAGATGCCTAATTGTTAAAATTTCATAAAAATGGGAGGTATTTGAATTTTCACGAAAGTTTGCGACTACTTCTTTGTCACCTTTGCATAATATTACATTAAACTAGATATAGCCCACATTAACCACTCTTCCGACTAGCAGTTGTGTTCTAAAATTCATAATGGTCGGTTAATTAGTTTAGGAGTGAATCCTATACATATGAATATATAAACATATACACATACTTAACTTTATATAAATAGAGGATGTCGCTATTAATATATACAAGTTACTAACTGAATCTGAATTTCATCGAAAATATTGTAGGATTCTAATCTTTACAAACATCTCGCGTATATATATATATATATATATATATATATATATATATATATATATATATATATATATATATGTTAGGCGTACTTCAGAAATATTCATCCCTTGGTTGTGTCTTCATTGAATTGTTTGCTGATACACACTCTAAAACCTGAAAGGCGGGGTATGAATAGTGCAATGAAATAAATTGATATTATTGATATCATTATTGTAAGTATGTTTAGTTATGGTAGCAGAAGATTGTTTAATCTGCTAGTCGACGATGTAGTTTGGGAAGTTATTGTTAATAAAGTTTTGTCTATAGAATATTGTATTAGCGGATGAATTACGTTTGCATCTTTACTTGTAGATTTTTTGTATTTTGTTTGCTAGTCACCGTGCACAATTCACATATACATGCATGTTTTGGATGGTGGGAGGAAGGGCTAATAACATAAATAAATGGCAAATACTAAGAAAAGTGGTGAGAGGAATAGAAGGATGTGAATAAGTAATGAAAAGAAAGAGAGAGATTAGAAAAATTTGGGAGAGAGAGAAAATGAGAGAGAGAGAGAGAGAGAGAGAGGGGAGGGGAGGGGGGAGACATTACAGTGCCATCTAACGGAAGAGAGACGTCACAATGTATTCTGACGGAGTGAAAACTTTTGATATTGTAATGGAATGATGTAAATAATTAAAAGTGAGAAAAAGAGAGAAAGAGAGAAAGAGCAAAAGAGAAAAAAGTAAGGGGATAAAAGAACGTCTATTATAACGTCACACTGTATTCTGACTTTGTGAAATCCTTTGACTTTGTATCCTTATAAAATATGATTATCAACCAATGTAAAAGTTAAGCAATCATATATTTGATAATATTAAGCAAATAATGACACAACGGGTCACGGGTGGTCTAGTCACATAAATAAAAAAATAATTTATGCTTACCAAAATGATTCCCGAACGGAGGCGAGTTCTCGCATCGAACCCGTTGCGGCAGGTCGCAGTTTTGCAACGTGCCATTGTACAGCATTTGGTGCGGGAATGTTGGGCAACGGACGGCGGTGAGTTGTTGAAGGCGGCACTCGTAGAAGCGGCTGCAATCGTTAGGGTGTGGCCATCGGATTACATTGGTCGACCCGTACTCGGAACAGTAAAACTTGTACCAGTGTTCGTAATCTAGAGGCAAAGAAGCAACAAAAAACATCTAGGTTGAACGCTAGGTTACATCGTATGAGATACGTTGTCAAATCAACATACGTAGAATGATGATTAGTCGGGTATTGCCCGTCACACCGGCTCCGCATCGACGGCTTCGTGGAAACTCACAAAGTAGCGAACCTACAGTCATTCATTTAGATTTATGTACTGCGATAAGATTTTAAATGATTCCTTAAATGCCCTCAACTTGTACTTGCTGGAGCGTAAGAGGCTGCATGATGAGCTCATCCTCGTCTTTAACGTCATCCGTGATAAGTATAATGTGCCGCGCGATCTCTTCTTCACACCGGCTCCGCAGAGAGATCTTCGTGAAAGCTATACCTAAGACGATTTTGACTGAATCGTCGGGCAGCTTCTTTTTCGGTTCGGGTTGCTGGGCCGTGGAACAAGCTGTCGGGATATGTGGTCAGTCTGAAGACGTCCAAACAGTTAAAAGTGGCTCTGTACGCATCGTGGCTTATTGTCTTTGAATGATTACCCCTGTACGCAACCTCCTCCCATCTGTCATAACTCGCTGTTACATGGCTCTAGCTCTATGCTAATCATTCGCCAATACATGGAATTCAATTAAATTATGGTTGTCAAACGGCCAATAACTATATTTCTCACTCAAATTCTGATATTATTTCAAGTTATTTTAAATTGAAAAATTAAAAAACAAATTAAAATTAGTTAAATAATAAATTAAATAAATAAAAAATTCAAATCAGTAAAATAATAAATTAAATAAAAAAATCAAATCAGTTAAGTAATAAATTAAATAAATAAAAAATTCAAATCAGTTAAATAATAAATTAAATAAATAAAAAATTCAAATCAGTTAAATAAATTAAATAAATAAAACATTCAAATTAGTTAAAATAAAAAATAAATAAATAAAAAATTCAAATCAGTTAAATAAATTAAATAAATAAAACATTCAAATTAGTTAAAATAAAAAATAAATAAATAAAAAATTCAAATCAGTAAAATAATAAATTAAATAAAAAATCAAATCAGTTAAGTAATAAATTAAATAAATAAAAAATTCAAATCAGTTAAATAATAAATTAAATAAATAAAAAATTCAAATCAGTTAAATAAATTAAATAAATAAAACATTCAAATTAGTTAAAATAAAAAATAAATAAATAAAAAATTCAAATCAGTTAAATAAATTAAATAAATAAAACATTCAAATTAGTTAAAATAAAACATAAATAAATACAAAATTCAAATCAGTTAAAATAAAAAAAAAAATAAAAAATTCAAATCAGTTAAAATAATAAATTAAATAAATAAAAAATTCAAATTAGTTAAAGAATAAATTAAATAAAAAAATCAGTTTAATAATATTAAACAGTCTTTTAGGAAGTATAGAGTATTATATACTCGCTCTTCTTATCTGGCGTTGCTTAGAAGTGTTTTTACTTTCATTTTGTTTTGCTTTTTAAAAATTTTGTCGCTTTTTCCAAAATATTTTTTCGTTCTTAAATATAATTTTGAATGTTAATTTTAATTATTGCAGCATACCAAATTGTTATAAAACTATAATTATTTGTTGTAACGTTTTAATTTCGATTTATAAAATTATTGGATGTAAATAGCTTCCCAAATTTTCAATCTTTCAAGACATGTGGATCTGCTAAGAATTTTAAAACATAATCAAAATTACTTTTATTCTAACAGTTTAACTGTTTCCAAATTCAAAAGGTCACAAATAAATGCAGTCCTTTTTTGTTCAAATAATAAACTATTAAAATAGCTGCCTTCTTTACGAAGAAATTGAAATGCATAGGTGTTAGTACCTTACGCTATTCCAATTTAGATGTAAATAAATAATGTATTATATTTTGAAAGAAATTAAATCGAAATGTTTGTTGTTTTTAACAACATGAACCAACGCTCCGCAAAAAACGAGCGAACCAGAATGTAATATTAGTTTAGTAGGAAGCACGAATACTTGAAAAAACAGACTCGCTTTACTTTATATATTAGATATGTATTTTGCAGGGAGTAATGATCTTAGTTATGTCATAGTATTATTTTTGATCATGAGTGATAATAAATTACCCACCTCAAATGACCAACAGGTTACTCTCTGCTTGGCGTAAATTCCTACTCATCTCTCACTTTGTAAATATAAAATATACATACATGCAAAGCTTATATATATATATATATATATATATATATATATATATATATATATATATATATATATATATATATATATATATATATCATTTATATATGTATTACAGAAGATCAGAACAACATCGGTACCGTCGGTTTAAAAAATACAGGGAGACAGACATAAAAAGAGACTGAAGAGAGTCCGGCATATAGGACCAAATATAGGTCTCCTTTGTTTTGATTTGAAACCGACGATACCGATGTTGTTTTGATCTTCTATAATACATATATACATAAATATTATGCTCTTATTTTTATTTTTCTTAATAATCGAACACTCTGATGGGGTTCCATTTCACTAACCTTACACACACACATGTATATTAATAATTTAATATATATATATATATATATATATATATATATATATATATATATATATATATATATATATATATATACATAATAATAATAATTTATTTGAACACTATATGTTACATATTTCAGAATCGTACCGCGGTTTCACCCAGATTGGTTGACGTTTTACATTTTAAAAAGTATATATCAAAGTGACTCGTCAGCGTATTGAATGAGATCAAAACACAATGAGAAATGGCGTTATATCGATAAAAAACCGGTGAATTCATGAAATGTCTCTCTGGAAAAATATATTTGTTGGGAATTAATTGAGTTTTATTTTATTTATTATTTATAGTTTTGTGTGTTTAAGAAAGTTTTTATTTTATTCTACTAAATGTTTTATTTAATTATTTATTTTTAGTTTTGTATTTTTATTTAAAGGGTGGTGTTTAGAAGATCGTTTATAGATCGTAGGAGATTTTCAGTGTCTTGAAAAATGAAAAAACAAAGAGTGGGCGTTTGATTTCGTCGTTTAAAAAGGTTATAATACTGAAGTCTTTTTTCAATGGGATATCGAGTTTAATTTCATGCATAGGATTTATTATTTGTTTTATTCATAGTTTTGTGTTTTAAAGGTTTTATTTTGTCATGTGTTTTATTTACTTATTTATTTATTTGTAGTTTCGTATTTTAAAGGTCATCCCGAAAAAAACGAAACAAAGGTGAATGGCGTCTTAATTTATCGTTTAAAAACGGTGTATTGTGTACGTGCCCCTTTTGAAGTAAGCACTGGGTAAGGGTTAAATATAATATATGGGTCTTACTCGTAATTTATACTGATTATATATATATATATATATATATATATATATATATATATATATATATATATATATATATATATATATATATGGTGAGTTTATGCCCACAGATGTTAATCCAGTGGATCCTTAATACATTTACATAGTAGTGGTAAATAAGTAGAGCTCTATATTTATTTGGTATAAAACCTTGTATTTATACAACATGTTTGCCGACACATTTGCAGACATGTTTAATTTCAAGCAAATTAGTATGAAGGCAGTACATGGCCTGTGGTAGTGAAAACACACCTTGAACTGAAACATGACTACAAATGTGTAGACAATATTTTTGTATAAATGAAAGGTTTTTTATACTATATATATATATATATATATATATATATATATATATATATATATATATATATATATATATATATATATATATATATATAATATATATATATATGATCCCTTAAAATAGTGTTAGAAACTAACTAATATAATAACTGTAAAAAATAAATTGACTTACATGAGTGATTTTCCACTGGAAGACTTGAGACTATAAGTTTTTTTTGTTTGTTTGTTTGTTTTTTTTTTTTTTTTTTTTTTTTTTTATATAGTTTTAATGGTTGAGAAACTTCCGAGACTATATATATATATATATATATATATATATATATATATATATATATATATATATATAATGAACTTGTTACAAATATCCAGGGGGTATAAATCCGAAAGAAGTTGAAACCGGGTTTATGAGAGTGCTCAATGAAAATTCAGAGCAAAATATATTTTTTTAATGGAATAATAAAATCACCAACAATATATATATATATATATATATATATATATATATATATATATATATATATATATATGGTATTTAATAAATTCATAATTTTACTTTTAGGATATTTTCTGTATTGATTTCATAGAGCTTAAATGCATATGCATTCATAAATAAGTATTGCAAATACAGCTTCAAAATTCAAACTTCAAAAACTCACATTGTTCCACCATTTTGACATTGTTGATTGGTACAGTGGGAAACACTGTCGGATTCGGCATCGCTGTTGTTGTTGTCGTCGTCGGAATGATTGGTCGGTTGAATGTGCTACAGTCCACGTTTTTCGGGTGGTCGCACATGGAAATGCGGGTATTAAACAAGGTGCCCGGGGCACAGACCATTCTTTGTGGGATCTTACCAACACACCTGATGAAATTCGAACAGCTTGTTGGGTCGACCAGAAACTCGGACGTTAGTCCGGGGGTGTTGCACGGGTTCGTCGCGAACTGAGTCAGGCAAACGTTTAAACCTGGACAAAAGACACAAACATTAACAAAGAATATCTAATAGAATGCTCAACGTGCGTCGGTTTCCTGTTTTTAGTTTTGTTTTGTAATCGTAAACATATTTTTTTTTACTTATGAGTCACCACTTATCAAGGATAAAAACGATCAAGGGTAAGGGTTAATGAAATGGATTAATTGTTTAAAGATGAACAATATTATGAGAGGATTGAAAATAATTAATGAAATGAACAAAGTTTGATTATTTATGTGACGGTTTATGACCAAGTATTTCCTGACATTAGATTTGAAGACGTTGATGTTGTAGTCTACAAGGAAGTAGTCTCATGGTAACGTGTTCAACAGATGGGAAGTTTTTAGAAAGAAACTCTGTTCAGAGAAATTTTGGCTGACGCTAGGCATACGGAAGAAGAAAGGAAAGTTCTTTTGAGTTGTGACAGAATACGAGTTCTTGCTGTGAATGTCTTACATAGAGGGACCAGGGAGTAGAGTTCAATCGAGTATCTTCCATGGAAATAACGAGTAGATAAAGACTAGCATTGTATCTTGTGTGAGAAAGGATTTGTAGAGAACAAAATAGATTGCAAAGTCGATTTTGTACTCTGTCAATGCAAGAAAGAACAACCGCTGATGATGACCTGTATGAGAACTTCTCGTAACTACTACTACTACTACTACTACTACTACTACTACTAATAATAATAGCAGTACATACAGTTCTAAAAAAACCCTGGAAAAAGTCTAGAAGAAATATATAACTATGGATGCCCACCCCTTATATATATATATATATATATATATATATATATATATATATATATATATATATATATATATATATATATATTATGAGGGGATGCAGTTCAGGGTTACGCCAAAGTACACAAGGTTGGTGTGATTCTGAAGTTGTATTGCATACCACGTGATGTTTAGGGTTCAGATGTGAGACGGGCAGTTGCCAGCCGAGTAGAGATCAAAAAGGCTGTCAGTGATGAAATACATCTCTTTCATGGACGTGAACCAACGGTCCAACGACTGAATTCAAGGAGAGGCTAACAACATCTCAGGAAGAGACCAGACTACAGCTGTTGACCAGACGGGTAGAGAATGTCCTCCTCCTACTGACATGGAAATCTCTTATTCCAAAGCCCTCCTTCCTCATTCAGAAGCACCCTGGCTCTAGTGTAAAATAACTAACCACCCGAGAACGGGAATGGGCGATCAAAAGTTTCCATGAGTAGATGGGGCTACAAAACTGGCACAGCCATCTGCGAATGTGGAGAGGAGAACCATACAATGCAACACTGCCTTGTCTACCCTCTACTGCCCAACTGGTGCAGCTTGAATGATCTTGCAGAGTACAACAATAATGCAAAGAACTGCGTAAAAAAGTGAGAAACTGTCGTATGACCACATGCTTCAAAGATACGCAAAGAAGAATATATATAATGTGTTTCCCGGCTATTAATGAAGAATTTCTTTACATTTGAAAGAATAAAAATATCGTTATAGAAAAAATAAAAGTATGTAAATTATAAGTGTTAATATAATTGTGAATCATTGTGATTATTTCTTTTCAAAAAATGTACTTTTTGATACTAAATGAATGTATATGAAACTTTTGAAAAAGATTGGACATTTTCAACTTTGAACAACGCTTATTTATTATATAAATATTATTGCCCGTGCTTAAACAATTCATTTATGTTCAGTAATAGATTTTCCAAAAAAGTGAGGGGGGAAAAAAAAAGGCCGAGGGCGAGAGTTTAGATCGAAAACAATACCTTAAGATGTTTAGTCTGATCCACTACCATAGGAGCTATATATAGTCGGTTGCTTATGTTATAAGACTAAGCCTTAATAAATGTAATCTGCTACTGCTTCTATTGTTTAGTCGATCATTATTGAAATATGTCACCATTGTAAAATAATTCCGAGTGGGATAAAATTTTATTTGGCAGAAATGGAATAGAAATGCATTTTTTTTGTTGATAAAAACATAGGCAAAATTTTCATAAAGGCAACTGAAGAATCAATATAAATATTGAATTTATAGGCCGTATGCTATTGATGACAAAGTATGAACGTTCAATACTATTGGTGACGAGTAGGGACACACGGCGTTGCCGGGGAATTAATTAGGACCCATGTTCCCAGCTCTGAACCTTATATTGCCATTCTTAATTTTAAAATTATATAATTTTAGAATCAAACATATAAAACTATCCCGTCGGAATTTGAAAATCAGACCCAAAAGCCATTTAAGCTGAAAAATTAAAACTTGCTTTTGACCAGCACATTTTAAATTGTTATTGTTGTACCGTGTTATTAGCAATATAATAACGCTCTTCGATATAGTTTACTTTAAAATTACTTAGTCAAACCTAAATTACTGTATACATGACACATTAAAAAAAAAACACTTGAAAATAAGAATCAGCAATGGGAATAACTCATCTTAAATTGAAGGATATAAATATGAGTTGTCTACCTTAAGTTTAAAAATGTGCAAATAATTACAAACTAAAATGACATCACTGCATCGCGAGCAAGATCGGATAGGTACAGCTAGTTATAAATAAAAAAAACAGGCGGCGTTTTTGTTTTTCATGAATATCCGCTGTAAACGCAGTCCCCACAATATTATTGCAAAATCAAAAAAAATTAAAATTAAAACAGAATTAAAAAAAAAATCTTGGTATAGGTCTTGGTTTTACTATTGTATTTTTCTGAAAGAGAGCGGACAGAGACACCACAAATATATAATGAAGATTCTTCAATGGACTTACCTGCCGCAAGGAAGATACAGGTGATATATAAAAACATGACTGGGTTTTTAAGATAAGGGAGCTTCGTTCGCTATTGATATTAGCGCCTGCAATGTTTCACCTGGCCGAACAGGACGTCGTTTTTATAGACATAAGCCTTTTCCTTTCTTTACTTCATTTTTTTTTACTTTGATGTCAATAAATATTTTTGTTTAAACATCCTCGACAAAAGAGTGATTGAAAAAAGATAAGAACCCCCCCCCCGCATAAAGAAAACAGGCGTTCACGCATGCGCACAAACTGATTTTGTGATTAACGTCTTTCGCCAAATCTAACTTTT
>OY744517.1:143760346-143767846 GCA_963556195.1 Sepiola atlantica | reverse complement strand
TTAGATGTGTGTTTAAAAAAAATGTTTTGTTGTATTTAATGTCTGTTTCATAGTTTGTGATGTGAATTCCTTATTTATTTAGCGTGTTGCAAATTATTGTATTATTGGAAGTAAAAGAAGATTTCTATTTATGAGAGAAATGTTCAGTGTCTGAAATGTTTGTTTATTGTTTTTCGAAAATATTTGTAGGGCTTTTTTCTTTGTATTTCATATGAAATCTGTGGGTATTGCAATGTTTTCAAAGAATTTGTGATGTATTTTATTTATTCGTTTACATATTGTGGACTATAGATTCTAAAAGCACGTAGGAAAAAGCCGATTATCATGCCTGTTTTTATTTTGTTGTTATGGTGTGGATAACATGTACATAGTCGTTTTTGTGCGTGCTTTTGCGATGCACTTTGAATGATAATTTATTGTTGGATTTTATTATAAGTGTGTCTTAAAGTTATTTTTCTCTGTTTCATATGTAGATTTTATGGAGCGTTCAACTGTATTTAATTTGTTTTTGAGATCTTCAATTTATGTGTCTTCAGGTAGAAAAATTAGAATGTCATCAATATATCTAAAATATTCAGTGTTAGAAGGTAATCTAAATTTGAAAGGGCCAGATTCTAGCAAGTACTCCACTCAGAGAGTTGCCCATAGTGTGTATGAATTTGTGATTGTAGAAATTATTGTAAAATTGAAAATATGCCATGTCAGTAATAAGTCTTATTATCTCTATTAACATGTTGCGGTAGAAACGGTAAGTTGATGTTGATCTTTTTTAGGTGCATAAGATGTATATATATATATATATATATATATATATATATATATATATATATATATATATATATATATATATATATATATATATATATATATATTATAAGCCCGGTTGAAATTCTTTACATATATAGTGAGAGATAGAGAGAACGGAAAAAAAGATTTGAAATATACCTTTAAAGTATAACCTATCATGAAAAGTTGATGCTTGATATACGAGATAAGGGCAATTATATAAACTATTAAGTGATCATGATAAAAATTGTGTAAAATACAACATCAATCGTTCAAAACAAGGTGTTTTATATAAGATAATTATGGTTTAAGGAAGGAATAATAAAATAATTCTTGTTTATATAATAATAATAATAATAATAATAATAATAATAATAATAATATATATATATATATATATATATATATAATTTTAATTTTAAATAACTCTCTATATAGGTTTTATCATCCATCAACACTGGAAAATCAGCCGGTAGGGCTAAATATAGCAAAGGCGATCATTCTTCTGTTGATGCTAAGACAAACCAAGCATCGACTGAAGAACACTCACGCTTGGTATTTTTAGCCCTACCGACTGAATTTCCAGTGTTTTCGTGAAACCGCATGTTTCGATGGACGATCAAACTAATGTATAGTGTTTTTGAAATAAAAATATATGCTATTACCTACTGAATACTCTTTATCCTATACTAAAAACGCAACATTACACACACACACACACACACACACACACACGCACAGACCCCCCCCCACACATATATATTGTTGAATATAATAGACAACTCGTGTCTATATATCCTTTGGTAGATCCTTTCAATAGTCCGAATTAGGATCTTAGTTTCGGATGGGAATTGGCTGATGAATTTGCCATAATTTGCATCTGTCTTCCAAGTACTTTCGGACCAATATGGGTCCATCTTCAGGAGGGAATGAGGCTAATCAGTCGAGACCATGTGTAGTATTTATAGAAGGTGTTTGGCGGGAATTATGTACTAAGTACGAAACTATATTGGAGCTATAAACATTTTAGAATATTATTACATATATTATAGTTAATTCTATTAATTAGTTTTTTTTTGTTTTTATATATAGGCCTTCTAATATATGGAGTTTTTTTTTTGTTAGTACTAATTTTTGTATTTTCTACTAAGAGTTTTCTGAATTTCGATCGGGGGTAGAAGTGGTTGTTAGTTAAGTGTTGGGCTATGGCGCTAGTGCCAGACAAATGCATCGTTAACCTCCTCGACAAAGTCGTGGTAGTCAAACCTATGTATATGTTTTTTTTCTTCGTAGTCGGAGACACAGTCTCCCAAAGGGCATTTAAACTCATAAACAAGGTTTGTCTTATCCAAAACCCTAATCGAGGAGGAAGAATTATTTGTGATAATAAGGTTAGTGGTTTTTACTTTATTGTAGAAAATGATCAGTTTTACCTTTTTTATTTGGGTGAGTAGGGAGTACGTTCTTATTTATAATATTTCTTAGAACTTGTTCATCTATTTTATAGTTCTGATGGAACTGGTGACGATAAAATTGTTTAATAGTTGTGTTAAGTGGAAAATTGGATTTATTATTATTATTATTATTATTATTATTATTATTATTATTATTATTATTATTATTATTATTATTATTATGAGAATTATTTTTAAACAGTCGAATTTGTTGGTCGATTACGTAGTTTGGGAAACCATTATTAACTAGAGTTTTTTTTATATTATTAAGTTCATGTTGAAAGATAGTAGGGGAAGAGGCAACTAGTTTTGCTCGAGTTAGTAAGTTTTTAATAATGGCTATTTTATATCTAAAAGGGCATAAACTAAGGAAGTTAAGGGTACAGGAGTTTTTGTTAGTGGGCTTTTGATAGGTAGATGTAGAGAATTCATTGTGATTGGTGTCTAAAAAAGGAATTTTTTTATTAATGTTTAATTCGTAAGTGAAATCAAGGACGGAGTTATTCTGGAACGTGGTTTCATAGCTCCAATATAGTTTCGTACTTAGTACATAATTCCCGCCAAACACCTTCTATAAATACTACACATAGTCTCGACTGATTAGCCTCATTCCCCCTGAAGATGGACCCATATTGGTCCGAAAGTACTTGGAAGACAGATGCAAATTATGGCAAATTACTCAGCCAATTCCCATCCGAAACTAAGATCCTAATTCGGACTATTAAATGGATCTACCAAAGGATATTGATTTACCCCTCTCCAGGAGTTAGGCACAAGGCCAGTTTTTATCTTACTCCCACAAGTAAGATGTGACCCAAGGTCGGGTCGGGAAAGTGGGGTTTAAAAATTGCCTGGGCAGCCCCGTCGGCATTCCACGGTAGGGGCGCCTCAGGCAATAAGCAATAAACTTACTCCTCCCCAAAGACGGGAGGCGAAGCCTGGGAGGGTGGACCTCCTAGAACTGCACAGGACAGACCCATAGACCGGCGTAAATCAAGACCCGAAGGCCAAGACAATACCAGTCTATGGGATGCAGTATCCATCGGAACAGATACTACACTTTGATCTTAGCCAAAAGGCAGACACGAGTTGTCTATTATATTCAACAATAGTTGCCTGAAAGAGAAGATACTGCCCATATATATATATATATATATATATATATATATATATATATATATATATATATATATATATGAAAATAGAAGTAGGATGCATACTTTTAAAAGTTGGAACCTATCGTGACATGATTAAAGCTCAATATACAGGATAGAGCAATAATATAGATAAATGAAAAAAGAGAAAAAAATGTAAAAATGACAAATCTATTTCATCTTCAGTTGTTCAATTCAAGGTGTATTCAATAAAATTATGTTTATTTTTTTATTTTCCTTAAGCCAGGCTTTTCAAAGATCGAAATCTTATCATTAGAGAAAATACATGGTAAGAGAAGTTGGCAGGGAAGTATACACCTTGCATTGAACAACTGAAGATAAATTGATTTGTCATTCTTTTTATTTCTCCTTTTTCATTTCTCTCTCTCGCTCTCTCGCTCATATATATATATATATATATATATATATATATATATTATTTCATGTATCAACATAAAATGTTTTAAGGAGATGTAATATTTTTTTGTATCGAGTTTAAGTATTTACTTCAACAGTGCTCAATACAGCTAGGTAATAAGTTATAAAAATATATTTATGGCAATTATGCTACACAGAGGTATCCACGTTTCATCATCTACGGGATGACTATCTCATACGGAGATGAAACGCGGAAGCGTATGTGTATTTTAATTGCCATACATATATTTTCATAACTTACTATATCAAGTACCGTATAAAATCAAACATCTCCCGTGAGACCCGTCGCCTTGTACAGCTCCGAGTGTTTACCGACAACGAGGAAGGTGAAGCGAAGATTCGCCGTTATGGAAATTAAAATTCTCCGTTGGATGTCTGGAATTACACTGCTTTACCACGTCTGCAATAAGAAATCCGCACCGATTCAGAGCAAGATGAGGAAATGGCGGCTCAGATTGTTTGGGCATGTACTGAGAGCCAACAACGACCCCGTCGCGAACCTTGCCTTTTCCATTAGAAGTCGTTGGGAAGCGACCGAGAGGAAGGCCGAGCCGATGATGAAGAGGGCAGCCATCCCTCACAAAGATCTCTGTAAAATCCGCCTTCACCCGAACCAAGCGTGTGATTGTGTCAAGTGAAGACAAAAATCCATCATTGCGGACCTCGCTGTATCTCCGGATTAACGCATAAGAAAAAAAAAGAAGATACATGTCTTTTTGCTGTACATATGTTTCTGAGATATTTCACTTTATTTATGCCTAAAGCTACTTTCATTGTAAAATTCTAATAAAGATATATATTCATCAACAGCGATTAACATTTTTTTGGTTTCAAGAAAAATCATCCCAAATAAACGTTTTAATCTAGAAAATTATTCAAAAATTATTTTCAAGACCATCGAAGAGAATCCTTTGAAGAAAAAGAAAAAGAAAAGTGTTCCTTTCTGAAAAGAACAAACAACAAAACAGATCGACATTTAAATCCAGTATATTATTTAATCGATATTTTGTAAGTATAAATAGTGGTTGCAAAGTGACAAAGGAGGGGATTCATGTAATAATTATGATGTTGTTGTTGATGATGATGATGATGATGATGATACTACTACTACTACTACTACTACTACTACTACTACTACTACTACTACTACTACTACAATTCTAAGCATCTAGTATCGTAGAATTATGATACAAATCATTTCGTCAATGTGTTTGTTGGTGTCGAGCTCAGGTATGTCTTTGTTCTCTTTTTGTAGGCCAAAGTGCACTTACACTAATGCGCTGGCTTCACAAAACACACATGACCTTGAGTTTAAATAATATATATATATATATATATATATATATATATATATATATATATATATATATGATGTAAATTATGGAAATGATATTCCAACTTGATGGAAAATCAAAAAGAAACAAAAATAAAACTTATTTATATACTCATCAACGTTTCGTCTTTATTTTAGTTCCCTAAATGGACTATTCTCTCATGCATTAAACATGATCATTCTTTTAACTTTAAACGAGCTAGTCTCATTAAATTCATTTAAAATAAATCTCGGCGAATATTTCTTGAATCAGCACTAATTATAAACGGCGCCTACAATATATCTCCTTTAATCAGCAAATTAAAACTAACCGAACAAAACTTGAATTTAAATTCAGGTGAGCTATTTTACACCACATGCCCAACAAAACTTTGTACATAACATCGATATTAAAAAACAAACAAACACACAAAAACAAACAAAAAAACACTCATTCCATTTCATAAACGCATCACACATTTTTAATTCTAACGACTATGGTGCATTCTAAAAAGGAACACATTCTTTCACGTCACAAACACAATTTGAATATTGTACTTGAATGTCATTTCTTCAAATCAATCATCTTGCAAAATTTTTGAAATAAAGACGAAACGTTGATGAATATATAAATATTTTTGTTTTTTCTTTTGATATATATATATATATATATATATATATATATATATATATATATACTCGCGTAATTTTCTCTCTGATCCTCTACGTTAATTCGTATCTACCAGTGTAAATATAGGTGTGTTTATCCAGCGTACTCCTGTGTGAACGTCACACCTTACCTGAACATCGTGATCCTCAGAATGGACGCCCCCCACTTCTCTTTGTTCAATCGTCTTTTCAAAGTGAACCAGGAAATTAGGTGAGAGCAGAACGCAAGCCGCCGTGTCAATAACGGGTCGCCACGTTTTTTGTAGAAAGGTAGACATGCTAAGACGGCTAACAGACAAAAGAAAAAAAAGTGGTATCTGTCCGTTCACAAATATTGACAGAGCAATATAGAATATACACTATATACTTTTGTGTATAGACACCTGACAAACCATTTGCTTATATCAATTACAATTTGTTTCCATCTAATTCATTTCATTTCGATATATCTATTTGATTATACTACACACACACATATATGAGAAGAGTTTGAATTACCTACTAGACACCATCCTCGAGTGTCTTCAGTCTCTCTGTACAAGGGCTTGTCAGGACAACCTGACATGAGGATACTTCATCCTACAAGTAAACCCTGACCAAATATTAAAAAAAACATAGTATTCGGAGCCCAAATAAGATCGCCTCGACAGGCTATACACTGGCTCATACGAGGAATGGTTCACCTTCTCTAACTGATGTTACCTCAAGTAACAGCAATTCGCTGGATATTCCACCAGACAAGATGAATTCCTGTCCTAGAATCCGGTTTATATATATATATATAATAATGGTAATAATCCAGGTAAAAAATATCCACAGGGTGGTAATCCAGAGAATTTTAACCGGGTTTATAAAAAGTGTTCAATATCAAAATAGAGCTTTTTATATATATATATATATATATAGTATGCTTAAGAAGGCAATGCAGAGTGCCGGGTAGGTTGTAAGCTGGAAGGAGAACAAATAATAAATCGAATTGGGACTTACTATTTATTTTTTCTTAAAATCTTACATAACAGCAAGTGTGGTGTTGGCTGTTTGTTTGTTGTCCGGATGATTATTAAAACTCATTTATTTAATATTTCGGGGAAATCTTACCTTTGTCAAAAATAATAAAAACCAAAGGAAAAATTCGTCTGTATATATATATATATATATATATATATATATATATATATATATATATATATATATATATATATATATATAAGCAATGTTATTTTAAATTCCAATGACCAAGTCTTTATTCATATTTGTACTTGCCGAATTAAAAAAAAATAAATGTAACTCTTGATAGTTGTTTTGCACAGAAAGGAACACTCTGGAATAAACATATGGTTACCAGGATTTTTCGCCACTGCAGATCATCAGAAAGATCTTGGTAACTATATGTTTATTTCTGGTTGTTTGTTTCCGTGCGAAACAACTGTCAAGAGCAACATTGTTTTCTTTTTAATTCGGCAAATAAACATATGAGTAAAGACTTGGCCATTGGGATTCAAAATACCATTATTTATTTATTTATTTATTTTGGAAAAGATATTTCACCCCAAACAATGCAGGCCGCCACTGTAGACGTAAGGGGATACTGAGAATTAGGGTGTAGGTTTTGGGTGTAATCCTAAGTTGGAAGCTGTGCAGCGGGATATATGTTTACATCGGAGCACAATATATTTATATATACTTT
>OY744517.1:143685346-143757846 GCA_963556195.1 Sepiola atlantica | reverse complement strand
ATAGTCCGTGTAAGTTTTTTTGTTCGTACTGTGTTTATGTAATAGTGCCCAATAACAAGTAGATCTATATTTTAGTATAGCATTTTATTTTTTATTTTTGTATACTAATGGGTCACCGCTCATCAAGGTACGAAGGTCACTCGATAATAAAAGTTAATGGGATTGTCAGTTACCGATGAACAAGACGTTTAAGAGGATTGAAAGCGATGGTCAGCATTTGATTATTTAATTGGGCGGCTCGACAAGAATTTGTTAACATTGGACTTAAAACAACTATGTGGCACTCAGCTGAGAAGCAGCTCCGCAGTATTGCATCCCACAGATGGGAAGTTCTGAAAAAGAAACTTTGTTCATGATAGTTCCGTTTCGTTTTAGGTACACCGTGGAAGAAATGACACTCTTTAGTGGTTGACGCTAGTGGAGTTATTGCTATGAACAAAGAGGAAACAGAGATTGTTTCTCAGTTGAGAACCTACCACGAAAATAACGATAGAGTAGAAAAAGGCCAGCAACGTCTCTTCTTTGAGAAAGGGACTGCATGGAAGAGAATCGATCACATCAACCAAATCTCGAAGTCGATTCTGTACTCTGTCAAATCAGGAGAGAATGCTCTGAGACACTTGTACAAGTAGAAGATTGCGTCAGGAATGAGGTACGTTCTGAAGTGGTAAACAAATTCGGCCATTTTTCTTGCGAGCTTAGCAATGGATTTAATGTAAGTCTTCCATTTCAGGTGTGAAGTGGGGATTAGTCATAGGAGCTTGTTAAAGCAAATGGGTGAGGGTTGGTTTTAGACATATTAAAAGTAACAAGCTTCTTTTCCCCATTGCACCACGTTCTCAAGATCAGAAGAGAGAGAATCAGAAATATCTTGATCATCAATGCTTTTCGAAGTGCTGCCGTAGATGGCTGTGTCATCTGCGTAGATGTCAATGAATGATCTCAGAATATTATTTGGAAGATCAGGAGGAGAGATTGGGCGCAGTATGGATCCTTGAGGCACGCCAGCGTTGATACTATGTGCGTCTGACTTCTGTCCATCAACAACTACTTTTATAAACCTATAAAACAGAAGGATTTGATGGTTCAAAAGACATTTCCAAATATTCCTAAGCTACCAAGCTTGTGAAGCAAACCGTTGTGCCAAACCCTATCAAAAGCCTATGATATATCAAGAGCTATCGCCCTAGAAACAAAGTCCCGTAGATAGATTAACTGATCCTGTGCAATATTACAGTCAGCACGCCAGCTGTTGATCTTGCAGTACAAAATCCATATTGCTTATTACTAAGTAGATTGTTTTGCTGAAGGGGTTGACAACTTCTTGATTCATCACAGATTCAAGCAACTTAGTCATGACGCGAATGAGACTGATAGGTCTGTACTGAGATGCAGAAGACCGATCTCCAGTATTAAAATACTGAACATACTAACGAAGTTTTCCAATGTAATGGGAAGCATTTCTCTTTTAAACAGCGATTGAACAGCTTTGTTAGAGTATGAACTATTTCCGGTTACAACTTCTTTAGCTGGTGTGTGCTCGAGAAGACAGAAGACCGGACATAGGATTACCGGTGTGTTTGTGAGTCAGAGTAGTTTGTGACAGTTGAGTTTCATGACCGTTTAGTTTAGGACAGTTGACGTTAGAGTGTGGCAATTTGCGAGAGAAGACGATCGGATTGGAATCAAACGCGGGCAAGATCAGATCGGCGCAGACCTGAGATATATACACAATCTGAGTTTGTGTTTTTTTTTCTTATGAGACTGCGTTATTTTGTTTTTCTCAACTTGTAAACCAGTGCTTGTGCCCTCGACAGTTCGTCAGTGGAATAGACGACATGGCTAGAACGAGAACAAGAACGACGATGAAGGAGAAGAAAACCACGGCACACACAACGTTGGGGTGGACACTGATAGAATTGCTTGACAAGACTTCGCATTGAAAAGCAGAATATTTTTATGAATAAAAATGTATTCTAATATATATATATATATATATATATATATATATATATATATATATATATATATATATGACATAAAAATACATTAAATATTTAGGTGATAAAAATCGTACATATTTCTAGGCAGGGCATCGTAGTCCAATAGTAAGACGCTGGACTACAGCCATCAATATCGAAGGTTCGATTCTTGTCTAAGTTAGTCATGCAGATGAAGGCTGTAAGCCAGTAACACGTGCCCATGGGTTACTTTTATGTATGTACACAATTAATATATATATTAGCGTACATGTTTTTATTTATACAAACATTATGACTCTATATATGCAGGCATGTTTTAGATCCAGCCTTATTTTGGCTAAGCTTCCTCATACGGAATCGTCAGTGATGAATGATTTGGAACATTTAGAGGGCACAGGTAAAGTTGACCATGTGATCAAATTTATTTTTTCAATTTAAGAGCATCAAGTTGAAGTAGGTTATCGTTGTTTTAAATTTTATTTTTGTTATTGTTTTCGCTGATTTGCTTAGACCTTATCCTTGAGACTAGCAAAACCGTTTTCTGGGTGTTGGCTTATCATAAATCTACTTTTTGACAGAATAGGGTGGGAGCTAAATTTAAGTGTTTTTCTATATCTTTTCGCTAATGCCGGGCGAATCTCTGCAGTCATCGTCTCCGCAAACGGACAGAAACACACACCCTCAACCTGATATGCATGCATATATATATATATATATATATATATATATATATATATATATATATATATATATATATATATATATATATGTGTGTGTGTGTGTGTGTGTGTGTGTGTGTGTGTGTACGCGGAACAAACACTTCAACATTCTGGTACTATATCCATCTCCAGAATAAACTTATACCATATATGCAGTTCTTCAAATGAATTGCAAAGAGATGGTACTGTTATGGATGTTAGTCCACGACAATATTTGCATATAGATACAAAATATAGTGGCTATTATTAATAATTATAATTGTTATTACCTCATACCATGCTACGTCCGTTATGAGAAAATTTAGTAGAATTATGTCAAATAGTTTGGGATCCTATTAATTTTGTTTATTATTATTGATTATTATTATTTACTCACTAGGTGGTCTCACGAGAGTCGTCATCAGTGATTGATCACTGGCTTGTGGTGTTACCTGGAGTTTGAATGAGAATAAGTCTCTCCAGATTTCCAGCACTTTTCGGCTCTTTTGATAAGCGTTGCACATCATTTTGCGTTATCACAACAGCCGTTTACTATTGGTTCATCGCTGATAACGATCGTTGGCCTTCTCTAGAGTTCGGGTGACAGTAAGCCATTGTTTAGTGGTAGTTGTAATAGAATAAGCTTTAACGCGTAATGGATGATCGGCATCCTAAAGGGTTATGTTAAATTTGGTGCAGTTATAATGAACAACTTTGGAGACTATATTTGATAAACACACACACATACGCAATTATAATATACAGGATCTTCAAAAAGTCATTATCTATTTTAAATTTTTAACATAATAACTGTATTTCTGATAATAAAACCTATAGCAATATATATTAAAAATATATGCAATTCAACCAAATGTCCCCTGCGTGCACACATTTCTGCAAACGGCTCACAAATGATTGCATCACATTTTCCAACATTTTCGGGGTTATTCTTAAACTTCAATAAACGAATTTAATTTGATCAATCGTTTGTGATTTTTTAAAGAAACCCCACAAGAAAACATAAAACAAAACAAAACAAAAAAACAGAAAAAAACAAACAAACGAGGCACCGGTGACCAACAATCTCACTCCTCATAGCCACCGCTATGGAACACTTGTCAGTGAGTCTGCTCGGTTCTGGTCAGATCTTACTAATGCTACATCAACAGAAATGTTGTATTCTTTCACAAGTGAGATTATCGTGTCACGCACAGGGAGTCTGTTTTCATGTGTGACACATTAACCTTCCATTTAAATGCGGGGTTAAATTTTTTTAGTACATCTAGCTCCGCCACCTTTATATGGTGCCTTTGTTGATTGTAACAAACAACGGGCCATTTCACCCCTATCAAACGCCCAGGTGAAGCTAAAACAAGATGGCGCAATAAAAATGATGCAGTAATGCAAAGTTTTATTTCTTTGTCGTGTATAAGGTTCGCTATCAAAATACAGTTTTAATGTTATTAACATTTTTAAATGTTTTAAGATCTATAACTTATTTTAGTTTTGAAAACAAAAACAAATAACAAAAAAAACGAAAGACAATGAATAAACGCCATATGCTATAGAAAAAAGCTTTATGGCAATATATATATATATATATATATATATATATATATATATTTTATTTATTTATATATATCTTACTTTCCACTTTTCTTTTTTGAATGGCAAAGTTCCAGGCTTGTCTCATTAAATATAACTTTATCTTTCAAACAATAGGTTCAAAAAATTCTTCTGCCAAACTGAAATTTATGAAGCAGAATATTTTCAGGTTGTTTTTTTTACCATCCCCTCTTCGGATGTACAGGCGGTTCTGAATGTCTTGTTACGCCTTGAAGTATAATCATTGTATTCTAATAAATTATTCATAGATCGATAATCAATGAAGCGTGATTCTTGCAAAAAAAAAAGAAAACCGTTTTTATTTGTGTTGTGTGTGCATGTCAAACGTTGTGCGCATGAACTAGCGGAATACAATAATTTTCATAAGCTTGATTGTTGGCATTGTTTTTTCCGCTAGAAGAAGTTACTCACAAAAAGGGACCACGTGAAGGTTGCCAACATAGGCAGTAATTGTTATTAAAGAAATAAACAACAGTAAAGTCAAATAATGAAACTATTAAAATTCATATCTTTCTTTAATTATGTTTTGGAATTCTTCATAACTTGAATTATTCATACTATTATTGTCATCTTCATTGCTATATTCAAAACGTTTCGGCCATTGTAACTCCTGATCTTCTTCATGTATATCTTTTCGAATTTGAGGATCTTCTAGTTGAATTTGGGAATCTTTATGTGTAGCTAGGGAACCTGGTTTACGGCTTCCAAAATTCATATTAGGTCACGTGGCATAACGGTTAAAAGCATCGACTAACAATCAGTTCTAAGTGAGGGTCTCCTGCAGGTAGAAGCGTCAATTCTTACTATGGCTGTTAATAACTGAGAATTATATGAAAAAAAAATCACTGTAGATTAAATAAAACGTCTAGTTGGGAATTTCGTTCAGGTTAGTATTCGACATAAAGATCCCCAAATTTGAAATGATGCACCTGTAGAGGGTCGGAAGCTAAATCGGTCGAAATGTTGTGAATATAATAACCAAGATGAGAATAGTAGTCCTAATAATTCAAATAATGAAAAAATGTTGGTAAAAGTCCAGAATAGTTACCACTCTAGAAATCGAAAAAAAAAACCCCAACAAATAACAAAAAACGAAACAAAACAAACCACCATTTATGTAAAACGCATTATAATGGTTTCTGCATCGAACCCGGATAATTTTATGTATATAAAGTTTCTGTAAACGATAACATTACAGAGAAGAATTAAATAAAATATTAAAAAATGTTGGAAACCACTGTTCTTAAGTGTGGAAAAGGTTTGTAAGATGTTTTAGCTTTTCAAAAAATCTTACAATTCGTTTCCACACGTTAAAACTTTATATTAGCGATAACACCCGTTGATAAAGCTTGGGTACCGTAGAACCTTTTGATAATTGCGCAGATTTGTACTCCAATATTTCAAAACAATAAAAAGAAATAGTGATTTGGGGGAACAGGTTGTGTGAAAAAAAAAAAGAACAGACGCGACTGACGTTTTTGGCGTTCAAAAAGTTTTGTGTGATTTTATGACTTCATAGACATATAGAAATGATCAAACTGTCTTAAAAAGTTTGAAAATTGTCTAATTTAATCGTGGTTAAAATCTCATTAAAATCAGCGGTAAAATAACTTTTCTTTCAGTTGGGACTTTTTTTTCCTATTGAGTCACCGCTTATCAAGGCCAAGAGTAATTCAAGGATAAATGCTAATGAGACGGAAATGATTGTCAGCCGAAAGATGAGGAAAACTATGAGAGTACTTACATAGATGAATGTTATAAACTCATTATTACTTATGGAAAAGTCTTTTGACAATTTGTTTTCATTGGATTTGAAGACGACTAAGTTGTAATCAGCAGGTAAGCAGTCCAGCGGTAATTGTTAGCTGGGAAACCCTTGCAAAGAAGCTTTGCTCATGGAAATTACGCCTAAAGCTAGACACATGAAGGGAGAAAAGAAAAGCCTTTTGCCATGTGTTAGCAAAACTAGTTCTTGCTGCGAATGTCTTAGAAGGAGAAACCAAAGATTAGAGTTCAGCCGAGCAACTTCCATGTAAATAACGATAGAGCAAAGAGAGACTAGCAAGTCTCTTCTATGAGAAAGCGGTCGTTAATAAGAAAAATAGATAAATATGACCCGCTTACAATCTGCATAATTGGGAAATCATTGCTACGAAAGTTAGTATGTCTTAGTCTCAAATTCTTTAGTGGACACGTCATCTATTCGTATAGATTAAATCATAGCGTCTGCAATCGTGTTATTGATGGACTGCGGTTATGGGAGGGTTCCTCTGTGTATTAAGGTCCCTCTCAATTCTAATAATCGTAGAAAACATTCATAGTTTATTCGATTACTTGGAGCAGAGTTGTATATATTCCCAAGGCTCTAGTTAATAACAACCAAAGACGGTCATCATTTGGTGTTATGCTACTATTAACCACGTAAGATCTATCGATTCTTTATAAAATGTTTAAATTCCAATTTATATTGGTTTTCTTTTATGTCTTGTTTTATTAGATTTAATCAAAATAGAAACACTATGGCGTCGAATATATTTATTGCTTGACCTATATTTCTTTGACCTGATCATTATATATTTTTTTAAGAAACATGTATTCTAATTTCTTTAATTAAATAAAGCGTGGAGGAAAGAAAATATCTAGCAAATGGGTTAGCTAAAAAGTTCGTTGTTTTTTTTAATGTCATCTTTACGGCCTATTAAAGATAGTTTTTATATTCCTAATCTTGAAATCCTGTATTTGGTGTAGCGAGTATGTAGACGCCAGTGCGTAATAAGCCTCCGAGCAGAGATCTTACATTTTTGCTTGTATTTCAGGTCTTGAAATGAAAGTTCAAGCAGATCACTTTCGACATCTGATGCTTTTCTTGCTACAGAAAAAGAACAAAAAAAGCTACAAAAACCTGCATAAAAATATGCCATGTGTATGGTGAGAATGCTGTTACAGAACAAATGTGCCAGAAATGGTTTGTTCGATTCCGAAAAGGAAATTGTTCAGTGAGAGATGCTTCTCGCTCTGGTCGACCAAAGATGATCGGCAGTGACCAAGTGAAAGCTGTAGTTGAACTAGATTACTGTTTGACAACCAGACAAATTGCAGACATTCAATATTTCCAAATTGAGTATGGAAAATGAATTGAATAATCTCAGTTATTTTTCTAAACTTGGTGTTTGGGTTCCTCCTTCCTAAAAATAACGAACGCACTTTTTAGGCAACCGAATCAACACAATTTAAATAACCATAAGACAAGCGGGTCAAAAAAAAAGAAGAAAAGAAAAATAGAATTCGAATTAGCCAAAGTAAGGCATACAAAACTTACGCTTTTATTTAGTAGTTTTACGGCATATCAACAATTATTAAATAACGAAACGATACACATTGTAAACGATTCGTATACGTTTATTTGAACATCATTTAAAAATAAAAATAAAATGAAAACCTTACTCTTGTGAACTGGTAGACCATTTTTAAGAATTTTAATTAAAAATCTACATGCGAACACACTAGACACAGAGAGAGAGAGAGAGAGAGAGAGAGAGAGAGAGAGAGAGAGAGAGAGAGAGAGAGAGAGAGAGAGTTTGAATGCCCAATAGACATCACCATCGGGTGTCTTCCAGCTCTCTGGATTTGTTAATACAAATTTATATGAGGATATCTTTTCTTAGAAGTATCTTCTAACCAAATATTAAAATAAAAATAACATTGCATTCGTAACCCAAAATAGGATCCTCTCCGCATGATTACATTGGCTCATACGAGGAAAGAAATGGTGCAGCTACTAATGATGCTACCACAAATAACACCAAACTGGATACTCTATTAGACCAGACCAATTCTGGTCCTGGAATCCGGCAAAACCAAACAAAGATAAGAAAATGAAACTATACTATAGTTAAGTGGTTGATTTAAGAAAGATATTATTCCAATTATTTAATAAAAGTCTGCAATTGAATAAAGAGGAGAAGAAACGAAATGTCTAGAAAGTTTTAGACAATATTCATTGCAAGAATCTTTTTAAAGCGAGGGGGGTTGGGTTATTTTATGCCGAATAAACTTGTCAAATATAATTCTATAGATAAGATAATTATTTATATTCTTAGAATACATCGCTCTCAGAATACACTGCCATTAGAAAACATTACTCGAATGGAATTTCAGAGAGATTAGGGGGAGTAATCCTTTTTGTTTAATCCTCAGCCACCGCCTTCTAGTATCTATTTGGGGAGGAAATAACGGGAAATAAGGTTTTTATTTTTTGAAGAATCAGATTGGATAATACGGTTGGGGTTGAACTTACATATACTAAGGCATGATGTAACCAGTCGATTGATCGGACTGGGCCTCTTCGATCTCCTTTATAGCCGAAGTAAGTGGAAGAATAGCCCAGTTACCCTTGTAGCAGTTACCTCCTCCTTTCAAAACATAACTACACCGGTTGGCCGTTAGGTGTCGCTTTTTCACCGACAGGTGGCGCTGTAAAGCGACACCAGAGTTATCTGCCCTTCGGACTATAAAACCTGGTGCAAACGGAAATTCGCTCTCTTTTTCTTTTCAACTAGCCTCGGCAAACCAACTACCAACACACGTTTCTTCCGTCAGCACGTGGTCAAACAACGGTAAGAGTTCTCAACTCATTTTCTTTGTGTACGGCTTTCAAAGACTTTCCTCTCGTCGGATTAATTTCTTCTTATACCTTTTTCAAGAACTGTTTTTCCATCGACACACATGCATACATCACACACTTCATCATTCCACGTACACACACGTTCAATAAACCTTATTTGAACTACCTCATTTTGTTTATTAATTATTACTCTGTCTTTTGCATGCAACATTGCTTGATTTACTGAACACGTTTATAATCGGGGAACACGACCCTCGATCCTAACACCCTAAGAACATCACGGGTTGCCATCTACAGACTACTGGTGGCCCCTCTGACGGGGGTTGCAGTCGGTGAATAGAAATAAATGCATATGATCAGTAAATACAACTAGCAAAAAAACAAAGAAACAAATTCTGATTAGCCGAAGTGACGAATACAAATATTACGTTCTTATTTGGTTTTACGGCATAAATATTGTTATTTAATAGCGTAATGATATAAAGTGATAACGATTAGTATACATTCAGTTGACCCCCCCTAAAAATAATTTACGAGTAAACTTTGAATTTACGCCATTCCAAACTATGATTGCGCAATAGATCCAATAGAATTTAGTCTATATACACATTCCATAATCCGCAATTGTATCCATCGAGTTAATGACGTACCCCCGGTATTTATTAATAACACACCAATAAGAAACATTGGAGAAAACAGGCAACTCTTTCACACTGTATCAATGATGAAATGCTTAACATTTTACCAAAGTCTTAATTTGATTCCGATATTCAGAGATTTACTATATAATATATAAACAATTTTTTATAGTTCAGATCGATTCGAATAAAAATAAGTTTCCAAAAGAAAAAACTTAATAGAGATTATAAGGAAATCTTTAATCGTTTTCATATGTGATGGAATATTCCATACGTTTTTTCAATGTTTTAACCGATTTCCGGACTATAACTACATAAAATAATAATTAACATACATTAAACATTCCGTATTGTTTTTAACATTATTTCACTGGGTTAGCCTTTTTTTGCAAGAAGTTTCCAGTGTTTGACTTTTGCTTAACGATTTGAAATCTCATATTATCCATATGTCATCTTCGTATTTCTTCTCCAGATTGCTTTTTTTGCATGCGTCTATTTTTCGACTTTATGAAGCGAGTGTTAGAGTAAACAGCCTAGATTATTTGTTTATTTTCGACTCTTCTAGAAACATGTGTAAAAGTTATTTTTCCGAAATTGTTATTAAATCAGAATTATATAATTTTGAATTTAATACTTATGATGTCATTTCTACGTGTGCTTTTATGCAAATAATCATGAGACATAAACCTAAAAATTAAAGTCATGTGTTAGCCCCAGGAGGCCACCCCTTGATTTCAGAACGAACTGAAATTAAATAAAGTAGTTTTGTGAACTGTGGTAGAGCAGTTTCTAAAGAATTCAAACTTAAGTGCATATGCGAACACCCACTGAAAGAACTAAAGTTTGAAGCTTACGAGACACTACCATCGAGCGTATTCGGTCTCTGTGCAGGGGGTTGTCCGGACAACCTGACCAAATACCACTATTGAAAGTCCTAATGAAGAAACCTACCTGTTGTGGTGGCAACCACTCATTTGCATATACGAATAACGTTACACTATAAATGGCAAGCCTAGGTTGGCCTTAGTGTGTGTTACCTAAATGCCACCGGAAGTGACGCCGAAGAGCGTACATGTCCTCTCACCAAGACTCTCTGACTCGACACCTTCATTTGTACATACTGTAACTATACCTTTACTTTAATACACTTATTATTGCATTCTCCTTGTTGTTTGCGTCTTCATTGTATTCCTCACTAATTATTGTTCAACCTTGCAACCACAACAGTTGGCGACGAGATATGAAGCGTCAAATATAACAGTTTGACGAAGAACTATTAAAAAAAAAGAAAAGTACAATGCAAAATGTTGACGAGCAAACGGATTTTACGCTAAAGAAAAGTTTCAACTTAAGTGAAAAAAAAACAAACTCGAACGTGGCAAAAGCGACAATTTACGCCGTTTTCTGGGAATCCGACTTGCAAACGAATGTAAAAGTGAATTTTTGTTTTGTCGCTAAACGACAAATCTGTTTTGTATTACTAAAGGACCAACTTGCAAACGAAAAGCGGATTTTGTTCTGTCGCAAAACGACAGGTCAGACTCGTATTACGAAAAGCAAGGAAGTAACCTACGAAAAAAAAAAGTTCACCAGTGGATTCTAATTACTGCTCCCCGTTAGCAAAACAACAACTAAAGGAATCTTTTAATTAATAATTTGTTTGGCGGCGGTACTAAAAGGAAATACCATAGCTAGAAATTAAAGCTCAAGGAAAGGATTTTTTTATTTAAAAGTTGTCACTGGATAACGGATAATACAGTAAAACGTCACGAAAAAAAAAAATAAAATAAAAAATGGAAGACTTATCAAAAATGTTCATGCAATTTCTACAGGCACAAGCTGACCGCGAGGAAAGACAAAATGAACGTTTTGCTAAAACACTGGAACTACTAAAGAGTAATCGAGAAAATGTCGACAGTGTTAATTTCTCCCATACAACTATTTTTAATAGTATGGACACATTTAATTATGTGCCGGAGGAAGGAAAGACTTTTGAAGCATACTATACAAGATACGAGGATGTCTTTCAACTGGACTGCAAAAATTGGCCAAATAGCCAGAAAGTGAGCCTCTTACTCAGGAAATTGGGTACATCAGAACACAGCAAATTCATAGATTACATATTACCTAAAAAAACTGCGGAATTAGAGTTCATGGAAGCTGTGAAATTACTAAAAGAATTATTTAATCCAAATATATCTCTTTTTCATAAAAGATGGCTGTCCATGAATCTAAGAAAGATGGACAACCAAGATTATTTGACATACGCATCAGTTGTCAATAAAAACTGCGATAATTTTAAGCTTGCGGAACTAACGGTAGAAGATTTTAAATGTCTAATCTTCGCACAAGGGTTAGTTTCCACGAAAAATGCAGAAATACGCAGACGAATGTTGTCTAAGCTGGAATCTGAGCAAGATTTAACCCTCCAGAAACTAGCAGAGGACTGTGAAAGGGCCATTACACTAAAAAAGGATTAAAAAAATATAGAAGAATCCGGAGTGGCATATGTAAGAAAAGTTAGAAAACCATACACACCAACCAAGAACTTTACAAAGAAAAGCAATCGAAATGGAACGGGATATTACAATCCTAATAACCATAAATATAGGACAGAATATAACAAGCCTCTTCCTGGATATAACTGTAAGAGATGTGCAGAAAAGCATTGAGAATCAGATTGTCCTTATAAGAAGAAAAAATGCTACATTTGTAAGAAGGTGGGACACAAAAGCAATTGCTGCAGATATAAAGATTACACCAGAAAGAGAGTACAGCAAACAAAATCAAATACAAAATTAGACAAAGATCGGCGAAAATACGTAAAAGTGGAAATATTTAAAACACCAATAAAGTTACAACTCGACTCCGGCTCCGATATTTCTATTATAAACCTGAATACATGGAAAAAGTTGGGTAAAAAACCAACCATGATGAAAACGAGTAAATCAGCCCGGACGGTAACTGGTGGTGGTATAAAATTTGAAGGAGAAGTTGTCCTTCCGATAAAATTAAAAGGGATTACGAAGAAATTAAAAATATTCGTACTGAAAAATAGTGAAAATCTGTTTGGAATAGATTTAATTGAGAAATTTGGACTATGGGATAAGCCAATCAATACATTCTGTAAAAAAATAGAATGTTCTTCTCCAACAACAGTAAATATAAAAGACGATTTAAAAGAATTATTTCCTGAAGCATTCACGACTAACTTAGGTCGCTGTAATAAATTCAAGGCCTCGTTTGAACTTAAAGAAAACGCCAGCCCAGTTTTTAGAAAAAAGCGAAACGTTCCGTTCGCTGGGTTGGAAAAGATTAATAAAGAATTAGATAGATTGGAACAGACAGGAATTCTATCAAAAATAGAACACAGCGAGTGGGCAGCCCCCACCGTATACGTAAAGAAAAAGAATGACGAAGTTAGAGTGTGCGCAGATTTTTCGACCGGGGTCAACTCCCTATTAAAAGATCACCATTACCCTCTACCAAGCCCAGAGGAAATATTCACGAAATTACATGGTGGTAATATCTTCTCCAAGATAGACTTGAGCGATGCATATTTGCAAATACCGGTCGAGGAAAATTGCTCAAAAATACTATGCATCAATACGCATAAGGGATTATACAAATACAACCGATTGCCCTTTGGCATCAAAGTAGCGCCTGCCATTTTTCAGCAAGCGATGGACACCATGCTAAGTGGTATTGAGTGCGCATGTGCATACCTGGACGACATTGTTGTCAGGAGCAAATCCCTACAAGAACATAAGGAACATTTGAAACAAGTATTTACTCGAATACAAGAATTCGGCTTTAAAGTAAAAGAAGTAAATGTGACTTTTGTATGAGCGAGATTAAGTATCTTGGACACATAATAAACAAACATGGACGACGTCCAGACCCAGACAGATCTGCGGCAATAAAAAATATGCCAGCACCTGATAACGTAACAACCTTGCAGAGTTTCTTAGGACTCGCAAATTATTATCAATCTTTTATTGAAGGAATGCATAACTTGCGAGCCCCCTTAAATAATCTGCTTAAAAAGGATACACCTTGGAACTGGACGCAAGAATGTCAAACCGCTTTTGACAAAATAAAGAGCGCACTAACATCCGAATTATTCTTAACGCACTTTGACACAAAATTAAAAATAGTCGTCGCTAGTGACGCTAGTTCCTACGGTTTAGGAGCATGCATTCAACATATTATGCCGGATGGGTCTAGAAAACCAATAGCGCACGCTTCGAGAACGCTGATACCAGCCGAGAGGGCATATTCACAAATCGAAAAAGAAGCATTGAGCATAATCTTTTCCGTGACTAAATTTCACCGATATTTATATGGTAGACAATTCTTACTTGAAACCGACCATAAACCGTTAGTCACGATCTATGGATCAAAAAAAGGATTGCCGGTATACACCGCAAATAGATTGCTGCGCTGGGGTACAATCTTACTTAATTACGATTTCCAGCTACAACATCTAGCATCAAAAAAGATTTGCCATGCGGATGGACTGTCAAGACTGATACGACAGAAACACAATCTGGAAGAATCAGTCATTGCAGCAATTCGGACAAATGTTGAAGTAAAAAATATGGTAGCAAACATCATTAAGGAACTACCCGTAACTTTGTCGGACATTAAAAGGGAAGCCGAGAAAGACGAATACATAAAGGACATAAAAGAGAAAATTATAACGGACACAAAGGTGCAGGAAGTTTTCTCCATATGTAACGATGTGTTACTGTACAGTGAGAGAGTGGTAATACCCAAAACATTGCAGAATAGGATGTTAAGAGATTTCCATACGAGACATCCGGGGATAAATCGAATGAAGTCGTTAATGAGAAGCTACGTGTACTGGCGTAACATGGACACTGACATAGCAGCAACAATAAATAAATGTAAAGGATGCCAGTTAGCAGCAAAATCCCCACCTATAGTACACAAACCTTGGCCGAAAACCGACCAACCATGGTCGAGAATCCACATGGACTTCGCTGGTCCAGTAGGAGAAAACTATTATTTAATTGTAGTGGATAGTTACACAAAATGGCCGGAGGTAATGCGTTGCAGGAATCCAACAACGAACAACTCAATAGGGTTCCTACACGAGTTGTTTGCAAGATTCGGTGTACCAGACACACTGGTCACTGACAACGGAACGCAGTTCACATCCGCAGAGTTTAAGGAATTTTGCGACACGTTCCGAGTGAAGCACATCACGACTCCGCCGTATCATCCAAGGTCGAACGGCCTTGCGGAAAGGTTCGTGGACACGCTAAAACGAGCGTTAAAGAAATCCATTGGAACACCAACAGAAAAAGCTTTGCAACAATTCTTGCAAGTTTATAGGATCACACCACATCCTAGTACACCATCAAACATATCACCAGCTGATCTAATGTTTGCCAGAAAGGTAAAATCAGCGTTTGATAAACTGTTGCCAAGACAGGCAATTATCCGAAACACTACACACACGAGAAGAAAGAAATATAACTCGGGAGATCGAGTATATTTTAAGTGCTACAAGAATAACACATCTTACTGGGAATGTGGAGTAGTGGATAAACGCATTGGTGATTGTACATATATGATTAAAGGTCCACAGAGTATACATAAAAGGCATCTAAATCAGATAAAAAAACGTCATATCCAAGATGATGATTATACGACAACAGTCGAAGAGGAGGAAACCATAGATGTCATATACGAATCCTTTAATTTGGAACCGCCTCAATATACACCTGAACCCCGAAGATCAGGTAGGAAAAGAACATTTAATGAACCATTGATGGTAAACCAAAAAAGAAAAAAGATATTGAAATCTGTGTGACTTCAAATCTTGGGAGGGGGGTGTTGTGGTGGCAACCACTCATTTGCATATACGAATAACGTTACACTATAAATGGCAAGCCTAGGTTGGCCTTAGTGTGTGTTACCTAAATGCCACCGAAAGTGACGCCGAAGAGCGTACATGTCCTCCCACCAAGACTCTCTGACTCGACACCTTCATTTGTACATACTGTAACTATACCTTTTCTTTAATACACTTATTATTGCATTCTCCTTGTTGTTTGCGTCTTCATTGTATTCCTCACTAATTATTGTTCAACCTTGCAACCACAACACTACCCAACCCGCCAAGGATCAATGCCGCACCAATATAATAAAAATAACAGTATTCGGAGACCAAATAAAATCCACTCAACATGGCTAAACTGACAGTGATGATGCACTTTCTCCTAGTGATGGTACCACAAGAAACACCACTCGGCTGGATACTCAAGAGCAACAACAACAAAAAACACAAATAAAAATAATCTGTGATAGTAAATTGGAGAGAAGAAAATTATTCTTCACTGCGTGACTTACTCAAGGTTTAGCAGGTAAGGAAGATCCTTAAAAGAGCACTAACTAAACAGAATGTTTGAAAGTTTTCTCCTATACCGCCAAAAGAAAATACTTAAATATTTAAAAGGTTTCGGAGATTAATAAACGAAGCAGTTTAGTTTATGTTGCATATATATATTACAAATATAAACTACCTGGCTTTGTCAGCTTGCTACTCGGAACCAAAATTTTAAATAAACTTCCCATTGCTGAATACTATAAAAAAACTCTAGCTGCAAAGTCAGTGTCTTGTTAAGAATCGATATATTTATTTACATATATAAAATACATATATATAAAATGTGGCACAAGGCCAAAAGAGGGTCGGTAAGGTCGGTCTTCTTTAACATTTACTAACTGATCTAAGTTAGCTAGTTTCATTTGTGACAAAAATTTACGAAAATATCACTTTCATACTACTTTCATGTACCATACACCAAAAGAATTCATACCATGACTATCCTACTAAACACCCATATATGATAATATGCAATGGGGTGTTTGAGTAATACAAAGAAAATGAGAAATATTTACAATGAAAAAAAAAACGTGTTTGTAAAAAAAAGCTGTTGCAGATATGCAGATTTACCAGTCTAAAACGAAAAGAAAATTGATGCAGGCCCCAACGCTGTATTCACTACGCCTCCTTCGAAAATCTCGAAGCGTGACCTGCATCTCCGGTAAATCAAGCTATATGTAACCTATATTGGGGAAAGGGTTTGGAAAAATAAATTGGGGAAAGAAAAAAAACGGGCCCAAACAAAATAGGGGCCCTAATGAAAACATTCATACACTAGCTAAGTTATGAACTGAAATAACTATATGGAGTATACTAAGCTTAAACGGGTCGTTGTTAATGGTCGTTTCTACAACACAACATTCTTTTCTAAAGCGTATCCAAATATCACTCAATGCCAGCTGCTGTCACCCGACAAACGCGTCATTCTCTCCCATCTTTCACCAAATTCTGCCGGCGGGTGAAAGTCACATCGTCGTAGAATGCTTTCAAGCGTGTTGACCATATAACGTCTCTCGCTATCGCTAGCAAGCTCAAAAAGACAAAACGTCTTCCCCTATCCGTTGTCGGAGCCCAATTGCTGCAAACATTAATCGGGTCTAGGTCGAAAGACGTTACTTTTAGTATGCGAACCATGAGATCTTTAAGAATTTTAATCAGCGGCACAATGATGCGGCAATAAAAGAAGGCGTGACTCAAAGTCTCGTCTTCATCACCGCATCGAACACAAGTAGGCGAATTCGCAAAGCCAGCTGCATGAAGTCTCTTGTTGATCTAGAGAACATTTATTATCATCAGCCAGGTCAGAGATGTCGAAGCATCCTAAACCAGGCGCCCACGGCCAGATTGACCGTAACTCCCCCTTCGTCAAACCGAGCCCCTCAATCCTATCATCTTGAACAGACTCTCTCACCATTACACGATATAATGCCTTTCGGGACAACAGCTGGGTGTCAGATAGGCTTTCTTTCACGCGTAAGAGGAACTTCAAGGCACGTTGACACTCGCGATAAAAGAAGCACTCGCCTCGGGACAAGCTGTGTGTCTCCCACTCCACCAAGTGCACACTTTTCAAAGCCGGAAAGGCTTTCTTAGTGTTTTC
Organism: Sepiola atlantica; assembly: GCA_963556195.1. Lineage (NCBI taxonomy): Eukaryota > Metazoa > Mollusca > Cephalopoda > Sepiida > Sepiolidae > Sepiola > Sepiola atlantica. The sequence goes on along the minus strand of OY744517.1, from coordinate 143,740,260 downwards.
CTCCCAGAAGCCACCGTTTCCCTCACATTGTGTACACATTCGATCCCGGTAATATAGCTGAAGCGTATGTTGACGAATCTCAACGCTAGGCATACCCAGACCGCCCTCAGACGGATGCAGATAACAGATCTCGCGACGAACCTTAGAGGCCCAAACAAGCTATAAGAACTTGAAGAGGGCCCGCTGCAATTTAAGCAGCGTATCCGACGGCAGTGGAGGCACTGATATACGATATAAGATGGGAGTATAGATGTGTGAAATACACACGTCCGCTCTCCCCTTTAACAAAAGATTTCTAGTGGTTCACAGACCAGCTGTGGCCCGAGTCGCTTTCAAAACTTCCGACAATTTTTTCTCAAGCTGAAGATATAGACCAAACCAGACGCCGAGTAGCTTGCAAGGCCCGCCAGTCTAGCTGAAGGGTCCCTGTAGGTATACACCCTACCATACACCGATGCGCAAACCCAGCGACTTGTCGCAGTTAATGTTGGCCCTTTTACCGTTTCATACATTCTGATTTCTCTGTCGACGACACTAATCTCGACACTGCTCGTTACAAGCACTATTACATCGTCGGCATAGGCGGAGTAATATAACGTGGTGCAAGCATCTGTCAAAGCAATACCACGTAGGACCGGATTCCACATTAGCCTGTGAAGGAAAGGTTCCAACACAAGCACATAGAACATCGGTGAAAGAGGACACAACCCTGATGAATAGATCTGGATAATTTAAAGGGCTCAGATCTAAAACTATTCACTTCCACCAACACACCGAGATTTGCATACAAGAAGCGAATCCAAGAGCGAAAATGCAGGCCAAAACCGGCCGAAGACAAAATAACCTCCAAGTAACGATGGTCCACCCTATCGAATGATTTAAATTGATCAGCACAGCTTCTGAGTCGAATTTCTCAATGATCAAGCGTAACGCGTGCAAGTTATCCTGAATAGTCCTACCTTTCACAGCACAAGTCTGTTCAGACCAGGCAGGACAACCTGTGGACGATTAGCTAAAATCATGGCCAAAATCTTTAACTGTATTTAATATCGTTAAAAATAGAACATTATCTATCCCATCCCAACCATCCTTGTTCTTGCGTACAAGCTTCACAATACTCCTGGTTAAGTACTAAGGAATAGACCCGTTCTTAAACCAAGTGTTAAATAAAACTGTCAGCAAGGGTACAAAAATGTGCAACAGCCTCAAATACACATTGTAGGGCAAACCATCGATCTCCGGAAACCGATCCAAGCCGACCTGACCAAAGGCTTCCAATGATAGGCCGCTAGATGCGCTAATGACAGACCGGGCTCCCTGGCTTACTTGCCGTAGAAATTGGCATTCCTACTTTGGATATAATTAGTTCCCTGACCATAGAACCTAGGTGGGCCCCTACTATATTCTTGGGGTTCACCGTTGGACCTGCTATTCTTTTCACATTTTAAGGGTATTCTAAAGTTAGGTTTTCCACTTCCCCGCAGGTCCAACACGAAGGTCTTCTTCCTGTGGCGATGACTGGCATTTATTCTTCACCAATTTCCAAATAGTAGGAAATCTCGAAGAATGCTTTCTTGTCAAATAAAATTTCAAAGTTCCATATTGATAAATGTTCGTCGCAGGAAACCGCTGTAATGTCTCCGTATTTCATGAGGTAGGCTGCGAGATGTTCTACCTCAATATGAAAGAGGACATAAAATACTGAGATAGACGTCCTTTGTTGTCCCAAGTACTCCATTCTTAATGTGGTCCTTTGTAATGACTTCCTTAATGCTTCTGGGGTAGCAAACAGTGTATTCCATGTATGGTAACCCCGATATTTAGTTATTCGTTGGGGACGATGCCCTGTTTTCAATATTTGTTTCGTTATCAAGTCGCTTGTTGCTCGTATAACTTTCTTAGACTAATATTTGTAGTGTTCGTTTGATATTTCCTCAAGTTTTAGGTAGGTTAATTAGCAAGCCTTTTTCCGTCACCAAATGCTGGCAGTTTCTTGCTTTTTTTAGAAAACCTTTTACGTATATAACCATCTTTAGGGGGGGGGGGTAGTTCAGTTGGTAGGAGTAAGAGGGCAGCCTCGACTGACCCATTACCTTCGGTTGGTTCTTGGGGCAGGTGGCTAATCGTTTCCATCGCCAAAACCGAAAAATAAAGTCAATTTATCAAAAACAGATAACAGGAAAGAAAAAAAAGTCGTCGTAAAAAGTAATCTGACTCAACGCAAAAAGTTCCACAGCAATAAAAAAACAGTAACAACAACAGCTACAATGGTAAAAATCCAAAAGGCAACAATACTTGCAATGAAAAAACAATATACTAACGCTCTCTTTCTCGATTGGGTTTGACTCAAACGAACAGAATACAATCGAATGTCTCATACTACTGTTCGCAGTCGTACTTATTGTCCAGACTAGTTCACTTATTTAGTGACTGAGGGGAGTCCGGTATCCCATCACAACAGATAGAAAGTCATGTATCCTCTCAATTCACAAGTCCCGGTTACAGTTGATTTGACCTTTTATCCGACATTCTGCAGTAGCGATTGTTGATATTTAAGTTGTCATCCCGATAGCACTCGGCGACCCACAAATCCTGAATTGCATTCTCCATGTTTTAATGCTACATTAACACATTTTTATTCTACGTGTCTCCCTCTGAGTACAAACATTGTCGGACACAAGGCTTTTAAATGCGCGGTACTCCAGGTACCCCAAAAAGGTAACCATAGTTGTGGCATAATATCCCCGCCATCCATTGTGGGTATTTTTATGCACGAAATAAACTTCAGTTCTTGCACGAGAGCAAAAAGGATATTTACTCGAAGATAAGTGCAGAAAGTTGAGTCAGAGCGACAGCTTTTAAAGAATACGAACAAAATTAGTGTATATTAATTGTACTGACGCGATTAATATAGAATGAAAACATAAACCTTTTGGAATTTAGGTAAAAATATTAATTTTGTTAAATTATTCAAATAATTTTTTCAGTTGAATTATTACAGTACTAAACTAATTAAATTAACGAGAAAAAGTTGTTGAATTAAATTTACTAATTTATTTAAACATAAGAATTAATAAATTATTCAATGTTTTATTCGTGTCGTCGAAGCAATTGTTATACGACAGTTTCCTAAGGGCAGATTCATAAACTAATAATCCGATTGAGCTCAAATTTTTACACGTTCCGTTTGAAGGTTAGTACAGGGTGTTTCAAAAGTCTTGGGAACATTACAAATGCGTATATCTCATGAACTATTCCAGGTAGAAAAATGAAACTGGTGCCATTTTAAAGCTAGCTTAATCAAGTTTTTGGTCATACTAATGATTTTGGTGTTATCTTTCCAGGTGCAGTAATGGCGTTCTCTAAACAAGACAAGGCATTTTGCGTCCTCCAATTTGCAAAGACTGAATCGTGGACATGTGTTCAGCGTGCATTTCGCAGGAAATTTAAAAACGAAGCCCCTGAAAGGAAATCCATTGTCAGATGGCATGCTAAATTTGTGAAAGATGGGTGTTTGTGCCCAAGTAAGCGAACAGGTCGCCCTTCAACTTCAGAAGATGCAGTTGAGCAAGTTCGGACAGCCTTTCAGCGGAGCCCCCGTAAATCAGTGAGAAGAGCCAGCAGGGAACTTCAGCTTGCTCCAGCAACTGTCTGGCGTGTCTTAAGGAAACGACTGCAAATGGTACCTTACAAGCTCAAGTTGGTCCAAAAGTTGAAGGACACTGATAAGCCACTTCGCCGTGACTTTTGCATTGCAATGCAAGAGAAGTTGGAAGATAACGGCTTTGATGACCGGCTTGTTTTTAGCGATGAGGCGACCTTCCATCTGAATGGCAAAGTTAACAAGCATAACACTCGCATATGGGGTACTGAGAATCCTCATGAACTTCTTGAGCACGAGCGAGATTCAGCAAAAGTGAACGTGTTTTGTGCAATTTCCAAGAAAGGTGTCTATGGACCGTTCTTCTTTGAAGAGGCAACTATCACTGGTGAATCCTATCTCAACATGCTGGAAGACTGGTTAATGGCTCAGTTGGAACAAGCAGAATCTGATGACTTCATTTTTCAACAAGATGGTGCACCACCACACTGGAGTCTTAGAGTAAGGCAGTTTCTTAACACAAGGCTGCCTGGTAGATGGATTGGGAGATCTGGGCGAGGTGATGACGTTCTCATGCCGTGGCCTCCTAGGTCTCCAGATCTTACCCCGTGTGACCTTTTCCTTTGGGGCTTTGTCAAGCAACAAGTCTATGTGCCGCCCCTTCCAAGAGATATTGACGAACTAAAGGCTCGAGTAACGGCAGTTGTGGGAACCATTGACGTCAAGATGCTGGAACGCGTTTGGCAGGAAATGGACTATCGACTAGATGTCTGCCGTGTGACGAATGGTGCTCATATTGAGCAACTTTGAAGATTCCCCACAAAACTTGAAACTTTAACCTTTCCAACGGTACCAATTTCATTTTTCAACTCCTAATAGTTTTTGAGTTATTAAAAATCGTTATGTTCCCAAGACTTTTGAAACACCCTGTATATTACAAAAAATCATATTGAATACTTGACTTTATAAACAGATTTATATGAATAGAGTTGGGGCACAAGTAATGTAATGGATATAGGCAAAAAGATGACATCCCTCTTCGGAAGCTAGGGTTCGAATCCTGTACGAGTCTTATTTTTTACTTTCTGGTTTTCTTTGTTTATTCTCAACCCTGTGGACTAAATTGATTGTGTATTTAATGATATTACTCACGCAAACATGAGCGTCAATAAAAAAGCAGCGTAATACATAATATACAGTCGTAAATAAATTTTAGTTTTAAATATAAACAAATAGTCTGTAAACTATAGGTTGTATTTATCCACTAGAAAAGGGGACCCTGGCAGGTACTACCACTCCGGATCAATGTGAACATGATAGTACATATCTATACATGTCTGTATATATGCGCGTGTGGTTGTTCCCAATAGAAAGAACGGTTAGACTATCTACGTAAATTCTAAGAGCGTATTCTTATGTAAAATTTATCACGTAAGACAATGGAAGAAACCCGAATCTCTAAGTGCACGCGTAAGGAGGCTATGGAGGCATACATCCTTAACACTTAAAATATATCCTATTTTCATGGAATTTAAATCATATGTATAACATTTTCTGTGGAAGACAAATGAAGTGGTCCCGAATCTCTACGTTACCTTCTATGTGCCGAATATTGACGTGCCCCACCTCTTAGTGACCCATTAGAACAGAACCCCATTAAAACATCAAATACGTATATTCGATTTTAATGAAATGTACAACATACGTAGAAGACACTCATCCGAAGAGTTTTGAAACATTTTAGCTTCTTCCTACTATATTAGGGGCGAAACGAGAAACAAAGAAAGTAATATGGTGTCATGAGCATAGTCAGAAAGTACATAGTAGTGATCTTCATTCAATCCCGAGCAACGTCGGTTTTACTGCTGGTGCTAAATATGTGGGGGCCCATACTCCACACAGCTTTCAAATTGCGACCGAACAACTAGGTGCTTTTATCATAGCCAGGACAGTTAGGGTGAGCTTGAGTAGTTTATAGGGTAGGGAAGTATGGTAGGCAGAAAAAAAGCTAGGAAATATTGATTTCGAAGATTTACTCAAAAGTGTCATAGGCAGTTTAATGCATTTAATGTCGAGCCTGTAATAAATTCTATCTAACGCATAGATTGGACCCTGGCAGGTATAAGCACGCCCAATCAGAATGAACCTATGAGTAATGGTAATGAAGGGGTGACTCCACATCCCCATAGCTCCCCATACGGGGTCTCACCACCGGATGCACTTTATGTCTATACCCAGGACCTAACCTCAAAAGGGTTGATATGACGTAATACATACAAAACAACACCAGTCACATTATGTAAATCATTTAAAAAATAGACAATAAAAGTTAAAGAACCTAATTATCTCCCGCTTCAATAAAATATATATTTATATATATCTCTCTCTCACACACACACACACACACACGCACACACAAACACACACACACACACATATATATATATATATATATATATATATATATATATATATATATATATATGTATAGCTATATCTAAATGAATAAATGAGAAATATTTTCTGATTTATCACCATTATATTACAATAAAACTAGTTACTCTAATTTAAATAATTAATACACTATATTCTTTTGAAATACTCTATTTATAGTCAAGTAAAGTTGCAAACAAAATCTTTTGTTTACCTAATTTGCATAATTTTATTTTTAAACAGTTCAAAGTAAATAATTGTTTGCTGTTATTCGATTATAATTTGATTATCTTATTTGCTTATATATATATATATATATATATATATATATATATATATATATATATATATATATATATATATATATATATAAAGATAGATGAAAGAAGAGGGATAAACATGTACGAATGACAAATTTATTTAAACTTCGATTGTTCAATGCAATGTGTACTCGGTAAAACATGTTTATTATTCTTTCTTTAAGCCAAGGCCTTTCAAAGATTAAAATCTTATCATCAGAAGAATTACATAGATAGATAAGTTGGCAGTGGAAAAGCCAAAATTCAAAATTTGAAAAAATATTAAGTAATGGAGAGTGAGAATTTACAGTGAGAATTATTATCAGTCCATTTCTCCTATCCTACTAAATAAAGCTTTAATCTTCGCTAAGAATAACTTAGACATCACAGACTTAGAGATCAAACTAATAATTTTGGCCAGGAGATCCCTATTAGAATTTGACAATAAATTCTGGACTAGGAAAGATACCCGCTAATAATTTCGATATCACTATGTGAGCTTTGGAGTCTGCTCAGGTTACTGACCAGGTAGGATTGCACTTATTAAGAGAATTGAAATTTGACTTCGGACATTTACACGGTGGGCTATACAGAGACGACGTACATTTTGTATCAAAGGAAGAGATCGAGGCAACACAACAACACCATTAAAATTAACAAAACTTCGGATTAACCATCACTATAGAACCTGAGAAAAAATATCTAACTTCCTTGACCTAACATTAGACCTTAACTCAGAATCCTTTAGCCCCTACCACAAACCTAATTTAACCCTCTTCTACGTACATAAGCTATCTAACCACCCAAAATCCATCATTAATTCAATAGTCCCTTCAGTCTCTAATAGAATTTCAAAGTTATCTGCTAATAAATCTATCTTCGAACAAAATTCCCACTTCTACAATAACGCACTACTAAACTCGGGATACACTGATAAAATTAAATACGAAAATAATCCCTTTATCCAGATAAAAAACCTTTAAATGTACTTACACACAAAATGGCAATACAGGATAAACAGCGAGCTAATACTACACTACCCAAGAAAACCAAAACATATATAAATAGACACACTAAAACTATCGATATTGACAAACTAGCTGACCCTCAAGAACATAGTAAAAGTAAAAGAATTAGAAGAAAGAATAGTATTTGGTTTAACCCACCCTATATCTGCAATGTAAAAACAAATATCGATAAGGAATTCTTCAAAATTCTAGATAACTCATTCAAGCACCCGCATAAATACAGCACTATTTTAAATAAAAACTTTATCAAAATTTCCTACTCCACAATGCCCAATATAGCACAAACCATCATCACATCTAACAACAAAAAATTTAATCTGCCCAGCAACCAGGACCTACTATACACCTACTAATAATTGTAACTGCCAGAAATATAGAGAATGCCCGTTAAATGGAAATTGCATACAAAGTAACGTCATACATGCTTGTACTGTTAAGCAATTCCCCGAAAACACTATTATGCAAACAGACAACAACATACGAATTCCCCCTCACCCTATAGCTCTCCACATCCCCAACTTCCTGTACCTAACGACACCCTAAATAACACATCTCACACTAACCAACAACCCCCACTAACTAACAATAATCTTGATCCCACCCCTCAAATAATCTCATCTTCTCCACCTAACAATTCCAACTTAACTTTGGCCCAGAAATTGAACATATAAACCCAAAATATTCCCGATACTATAAATAACACAAATGCTATAATAAGAACCCCATACAAAACACACGCTTACATTGGGATACGTGCCTTCCCCATCAAGACCCGAATCTCAAACCATATCTACTCTTTCAAACACAATAATGACAATGGTACTAGCACCTGTCTATCCAATCTAATAAAAAGCCTTAGCAGTAAAAACACTCCCTACTCCCTACATTGGGCAATATTAAAAAGTTCTAATTCCTACACTCCAGGATCCGCTTTCTGCCAACTATGTACATTAGAAACATTTATGATAGCTACAACAGCTAAAACCAAAAATATTATTAACTCTAAAAATGATCTTATCTCAAATTGCAGGCACAAGCGAAAATTTAAATACATAAATTTCATTACTCCATCTGACACCCTCCTCCCAGCCAACAACCCCCTCTCTAACAATACACTAATTTTTAAATTCTATAATTTGTTAATTTTTAAATTTTTTAATTCTGAACTTTTCCAACCTTACAAGTAACCATCCCAATAACATAATGTATCCTCCCCTATACACTTAATAACTATATTAACCCATAACACTTAATGTAAATTGAGAACTAATATTATTCTCCTCAACTCCACTAACTCTTAGCCGCTTTTACTTCAACATTATAATTCCTATTCCCCTTTTTAAAAAATTATTTGCCAACCCTCGTACACACTCACCCATGGTTTTTTTTAATCTCCCTTATATTCATTGCATCGACTCTGTATACGCTTCGCTCATCCGACAATATTTTTCTCATAGATTCCATTTGTCTCACCTTTAAACTACGCTCCCTGGTTTCTCCTAAAATGGTCCATTTGCTCCCCCTTAAAATCTATTTATAACTTTCAACGCACTAGTGCTTCACTTAAGTTTACAAAATTCAACCCAACCCTACCCCATAATCCTTGTACTAGAAATCAATTGTTGCAAGCAGACTAACCTTGTTCCCAATCCTAATTTCAGTTATACATTAAAGTTTCTTATTTAGTCATGCATTTAATATTTAACTAACTGGGAATTCCTTTAAAGTCTTTATACATCTACCTCTGAAACACTAGTTTTTGTCCGAATTATTACATATTAAACACGTAAATTCCAGATTCTCATTCACTTGAAGCCTAATTTCCCAATTGGACCCCTTTTAAACTTTCGAAATTATATATAAGTTCGTTCAAAATCCGTTTTAATTACGGGACACCCCCTCTCAGAAATATTCACTCAATGACCTGAACATCACTTCTGCTTTTAGCTTATAATAGCCCCACCCCAACTCGTACCGGCTTTATTGCTTACTAGAAATAAACAGTAACCATACAATCACCCCCTTCTCTCTTCCCAGCATCAGCCATAGTTCATTTAACTAACCCTATCACTCACTTTTTTATGTTTTATCTTTATCCCTTCCTCCACTTCTTCATTTGGCCTCGTTTTCAACTAATAAGCTGTCGCTCTTCTTAGACTTGATCGAAGTCACTACTTAAATTCCCGACAGCCTCCGTTTAATATACACAGTTAAACTTCAACATCTGAAAAACTACTCTCATTCTCGGTACAGGGAAGTATTTTAAAATGCCCCGAATTCTCAAAATTACTTCCGAATAAGTGCGTTCCACCTACGATTGAACTAAACATCTTTCTATTAGATTTACTTATTTCTTGAACTTTTTCAATGCTGCCTTCACGAAAACCCTTCTTTTCCATCTTTAAATCTCCTTTCACTGGACACCTTATCAACGGATATTTACCAACCGGACAGACACCATATCTTTTTACATTTTTTCAAATTTTGAATTTTGGCTTTTCCACTGCCAACTTATCTATCTATGTAATTCCCTTGATGATAAGATTTTAATCTTTGAAAAGCCTTGGCTTAAGGAAAGAATAATAAACATGCTTTTACCGAGTACACATTGCATTGAACAATCGAAGTTGAAATAAATTTGTCATTCATACATTTTTATCCCTCTTCTTTCATTTATCTTTATAATTGCTCTATCTCGTACATTGAGCTTAAACCATTTCACTGTAGGTTCTATCTACTAAAAGTATACTTTTAGTTTCATATATATATATATATATATATATATATATATATATATATATATATATATATATATATATATATATATATATATATGAAATAGTTTTGTTGATATTACCAGTAATTAATTAAAGTGATAACAGCCAAATTAAATGATTTTTTTGGAGAGAATTACCGCCGTCGTAATTCCCGTAGGCTTGACGGGATTAACCCAACCGTGTATACCCCTTATATGAAGGGAATGTGATTATTGTTTCTCCGGGATTGGTGTGGTACCGTGCCAGGATGTCAGCACGTCTCCACGGCGCGGACCACCAAGTTACACTTCCTCGGCAAGCGATAGTATTACAATATCAATGCATCATATGAATTTATTAAGTTAACATTTTAATATAGAACATATTTTTTTTGACTTTATAAGTTTAAAGAAGTCATGTTACTTCCATGGCTTAATTCGAAATAACTACTATGATTTTTAATAAAAAAACTGAATGCCCTGCCTTAGATCAAATGATATTGAGTTTTAAAAACACGAAAGGGAATATTTTTCAAACCAGATTCATAAATTCTTATAGCGATATTAGACTTGGTGATGAAAACTACTGTGAACACCGTTTTTTCTTCGCCTAAGCAAGAATATTTTAGCATATATTTCGTGGAGTTAAAATATTTAGGAAAAAGCCTTCGGAAAAACTCGCTGAATAAGACGCATTTAGTATACTAATGAATTTCAAACTTAAGTGCCATAAATCGACCGACGGAAGGGATCGTATAATTTCTTAAACGAAACTTTAAAAATTAAACATCAAAATTTGAATTTTTAGTTTCATTTCTTCCTTTCTTTTTGACCTTTGTTCTTTCTTTCTTTCTTTCTTTCTTTTCCTTTCTTTCTTTTTCTTTTGTTTTCGTTCTTTTCCTTTTCCCATTTCTTTCCTTTTTTCTATTTTTATTTCTTTCTTTTCTTTCCCTGTTTTTCATTTTCTTTCTTTCTTTCTTTCTTTCTTTCTTCCCCTCACTTTCTTTTCGTTGTTTGCCTTTCTTTCTTTCCTTTTGCTATTTCTTATTTTTCTTTTTCATTTTCTTTCTTTTTTTCTTTGCCTTTCTTTCTGTCTTACTTTCTGTCTTTCCTTCTATTTCTGTCTTTTTTCTTTCTTTACTTTTCTTTTAGTCTTTTCCTGTCTTTCTTTCTTTCTTTCTTTCTGTCTGTCTGTCTTCCATTTTCTTCTTTTCGTTTTTCCATTTTCCTCTGTCTTTTTACTCATCCTTTCTATCGTTCCTTCTTTTCTTCACACATTTTTACACGTTCGTGATCTTTCAGGCATATCTATTACAGTAGAAATGACAAAGCATCTGTCACAAAGCAACCTTTCTTCAAAATGAATCTAATGTTGTCCTAACATTTTAGCGTCCCAACCAAATAAAACCCATAAAAGCCCCAACTAACTAAACAAATATTAGATGTCAACCATACTAAAAGAAACAAAAATAAACTGAAAAATCTTTTGACTACATTAAAACAGCCGATAACTGTTCGCTTTATATTATTAACGGCCATTTCTTTTCCCAATGCAAACTGACCGTCACCCTGTTAAGAATGGAGAAAACGCAGTGGAATAACCAGCGAAACCCTTTGTGTTGATTAACGTCATTTAGAAACAGAAAACCTTTCCCTCCCTACAACATAATAAACCCCACCCAACCAAACTGTACACAAATAAAAAGGAAATTGTAATTCTCCACGTACACCATTTTTGATGCGCAGCAAAAACACCAGAATGCCACCCGGGAGAGCGCGTATCACCACCAAAACTTAACAGTAAACATAAGATTTTGTTTTATTTGTCTGTTTGACGGTAGATCAACGCTTCTAAGAATATTCAATACCGAAACACAATAAGTATTGCAAATCTTTATATATAACTGTCAATGTCTGTGTGTGTTGTATGTAGAAAGAAAGGTTATAGAATCTGCATAAAAACTAAGAGATTTTTATATATAAAATTGACCGGTGAACGCAATGAAAGTGGCCCTGAATCTTTAAGTGTCCTCTTAAATAAGCTATGGGAGAAGAAGCCCATCTTAAAACTTCAAATATATCCTATTTTGATGAACTTTAAGTCATATATATATATATATATATATATATATATATATATATATATATATATATATATATATATATATATATATATACTGTCTATACAATTTTCCGGGGAAGACAATGGAAATAGTAACGAATCTTTACGTGCCCCTTAACGTAGCGAATCTCTATATGCCCCCCACTGATTGCCGAATTTTGCTTCCCTTATAGCTAGAAAATTACCTCTGTGGTTCCAGTCTTCAAGAATTCTGGAGATAGAATTGACCCTCCGAATTATCGCCCCATCAGTCTACTCCCGCGCTTCGTTAAAATCTTCGAATCCTTAATCAATCTAGCGATAGGCCGTCAACTCGTTAATGCTAAACTTCTTTCTTAACATCAGTATGGATTTAGGAAAGCACGGTCTACTACGGATATTCTAAAGGTCATCTCTGAACGCATATACCATATACTGGAAAAGGCAGGTGACGCTTGGGCTGTAGCGCTTGATATATCTAAAGACTTTGACAAAGTCTTGCATCAAGGTCTTCTCATAAAAATAATTCTTATGGTATTACTGGACAAATATTTCATATAATTAGATCTTTCCTACCAAAAGAAAGATCTAGGTTGTCCTTGATGGCCGTTCATCCAAACAACATGACATAAATGCAGGTGTACCACAGGTATCGATCTTTGGACATTTATTGTTACTGACTTTCATAAACGACTTTCCTGATGACATTGTGTCTGAGATTGGTATACTTGCTGACGACACCATTGTGTAGTGGAATGTGATCATAAATGGATGGTAACATTTAATGCTGCTAATACAAAGCTCATTTCCTTCAACAACTACAAAAAAACCTCTTCAACCACCGATTGCCATGGCAAATAACGCCCTACCTGAGAGTCCAACGTTCAAACTCCTCGGCCTAACATTCACAAGTAACATGGATTAGAACAAATACATAGTAGACATTGCGAAGGCTGCTGCAAAGAAAGTTGGCTCCCTCTACTGTGTTAGAAAACGTCTCACACCTGACAGTTTCCTATATCTCTACAAAGCCACCATACGCCCATGCATGGAGTATTGTTGCCACATCTGGGCTGGTGCATCATCCGCTAGTCTCTCCCTCTTAGACAAGACCCCCAACAGAGTATCTAATATAATAGGCCCCTAAGTATCCACCAAGCTTCAGCCCCTGTCCTATCGCTGCAATGTTGCATCCTTGTGCTTGTTTTACACGTACTTCAATGGAATGTACTCCGATAAACTTGCTGTTCTTCTGCCCCCCTCGACGTAAATAACTTGACCAACCCGACAATCAGCTACATCCCATCCATTCACTGTGGAGGTCTCTAGATGTCGGAAAACCTTCTACTTCAATAGCTTCTTTCCTCGAGCAAACGACCTTTGGAACTCCCTCCCTGCTCCCTCTTTCATCGACTGTACCGACATGCAGAAATTTAAAACTAATGTGAACAAGCATCTCACTGTACAGCTCCTAATTTAGGATGACCCCCGAAACTTTTACTCTAATTATCAGTAGCGCCTTAACTCTACAGTGGAAACTTGCCTTGTTTGGGGTGAACACAGTTAATATATATATAATACAAAACATTTTTTTTCCAAATTGTTTTGGAAACAATCGTATGCCAAATAACTGTTGTGTTTGAATTCTTGGTAGTAAGATAACTTTCTAATTTTGTTGATCTTAACTCACTTATATATATATATATGTATATATATATATATATATATATATATATATATTTCTCCCAGTTGTGCGCTTATGATTTTCTTTTGACTGATTACACACACACACACACACACACACACACACACACACACACACACACACACATATATATATATATATATATATATATATATATATATATATATATATATATATATAGATGAATGAAAGAGAAATAAAAAATGTAAGAATGACAAATCTATTTCATTTTCAATTGTTCAATGCAAGGTGTATTCGATAAAAGCATGTTTATTTTTTATTTCCTTAAGCCAGGCTTTTCAGAAAATGGTATCTTATCAGAGGAATTACATAGATAGATAACTAACCCTCCACTATCTACTAACAATAGTTTAACTTTTTAACTTTATAACAAATCACCCCAACAACATAGCGTTCTCTGTGCATCTAATCACCTCATTAACCGCATATTGAAAACTAATATCATATTTTACTGTACCCTTAATACCTAATCCCTCTTCCCCAGCACCTTAAATCGTAAATCTACTTTCAATTATGAGCAAACACCCTCTCACGACTTATCTATTACCATTTTATCTCACTTTGAACACAATCCGTTGAATCTGTTGATACAACGCTCACTACCGACAATCTACTCCTTATAGATCTCATAATCTTTACCCTTTAAACCACGCTTCCTGGTAACCTCTATAATCGTCTATTCGTCCGCCTTTAATCAACTTGCCGCAATGTACTCTCTGTTATACTATTCTTACATACTCAGTCTAATCCCACCACATAACGTTGTATGTTGATTTTCCTAACATTAGTAATATCTTAAAGTATTGTAATTGGTCATTCCACCCCTTCTAACGCAGCTCCTATTCGTTTAAATTCCATATACTAGAATATAACTTAACTTGTTTAAGTGAATATGAAACCCTGACACCTGTAGAGTTGGAAAATAGTGTTTTAATGATGTTACCTAAACATCTAAACCACCTTCCACTTAAGCCTCCAATCTTTAACTAACTGTGAAATCTTTAAAATTTTAAACCTTGAAATACATAAATGTCTGAATAATTGCTTCTGAAACGCGTAAATTCCCAAATTTCTAATCACTTGAGTCTTAATTCAACTATGTACCCTTTTAAACTTTTTGAATTATATATAATTTGTCTTAATGATAATGCTTCAACAGGTTACACACAAAATATTTACTTTCAACGTGCTCCAACCCTTCACACTGTAATATCTATAACCCTATGTTAAATTTCTTCTCAATATATAAAATCTTTGCCCCGAGCTTTTCACTTAAAGCTAGTCATGCTATTATACTAGTTCTATAGCACCCACCCCCAATTCTTCACCGATATCCTGCTTGGCAAAATCCTTGTAAACACTATTTTTAATCACTTACGATGAACCGTATCCAAACAACCCCCATCCCACTTCAAACCAAGCATCAGCCAGAGTATCACTGGTTCAACCCTTTCCTCTCACACCCCATATCCTTTCCCTAACGGTCACCGGCCTCGAATTCCACCTAACTACATCTTTCAATCTCTAGAGGCCATCGGATAAACTTTTAAACACCAACGAACCTGCTTACCTATTTGATTCTACTTGAAATCTCTACAATATTTTGGACTCAAATCCTTAAAAATTTCTTAACTGAGGTCATGGAAGGTTTAAGATGGCCTCAAATCTCTAACCTACACCCTAACCAACCTTTCCCCTACGGCAGAACTACATATTACTCTGTTGGATTAATTCCTCCTGGATTTACAATATTTGACCCTATTGACGCAGTCTACGAACCTTTAACGGTGAATTTTTTGTCTCTCTATACTTAACCTTTTATTCACTGGACACTTTGTCACTAGAAATTTTTTTAATCGGATATCTTTTGCATTTCGATAACCTTCTACCACACTCACATCTACTTTTTATAACTTTTTCAAAATTTTCAAATTATGATTTTTAGCTATTCCCTGCCAAATTATCAATCTATGTAATTCTTCTGATGATCAGATACCATTCTTTGAAAAGCCTAACGTAAGGAAAGAAAAAGAAACATGTTTTTTATTGAATACACCTTGCATTGAACAACTGACGATGAAATAGATGTCATTCTTACATTTTTGATTTCTTTTTTTTCATTTTTCACTATAATTGCTCTATCCCGTATATTGAGCTTTAATCACTCCACGATAGGTTCACATTTCTAAAAGTATACATTCTACTTTTAGTTTCATACCTTACTCTCTCTCTCTCTCTCTCTCTCTCTCTCTCTCTATATATATATATATATATATATATATATATATAAATATATATAATCTTAATAATTGCACGGTACCAGGCAAGGTAACATGTTAACAAGCAAGTACGATCTACAGACTATTAGTAGTATACGAGACACTATGGGTCTAGACGGCTCGTCTTGTATATATTTACAGTAAATATCAACATGGACGACTCATAACCCTATGGGTCACGATTTGTTTATGTTCTCAGTTTTAATGGATGACATCATCCTTTTGTTACTTCATCAGTTATGGGTGAATATATTTTCCCGGTATCTTCTACCTCCTCTATCTTAGTAATCCAGTGTGCATATACAAGGTCTGTCTACAAAGTATCCGACCAGAAAAATATTTTAAATACGTGACAGGGTTAGGACCCTAATCCCCTTCAAAGTAGGCCCATTGAGCTTGCACACACTTAGTCCACCGATCCAGCCACTGCCGGAAACACCTCTGGAAATTTTCATTCGGAATGGTGTTCATCTCCGCTGTCGGGTTAGATTAAGCAGGTGTTTAGAGAAGATGCGATGTGTAACACAAATTGAGTTGTTCAACTGATTCAAAAATGACCGCACATCAGCGGAGAGTGACCAGCGTTCTTGCAGGCCCCAAACTGCTCGAGTTGCAGCTGTTTTTCAGAGGGTGCGAACAAAGAGATAATGCGGAACGCGACGGTGGAGACAAACACTATTCCTAAACAAGACTTCCAGAGGTGTTTCCGACAGTAGATGGACCGGTGGGATAAGTGTGTGCAAGCACAAGGGGCCTACTTTTCTTGCCTAAGGTCGGATACATTTTAGACAAGCCTTGTATATATATATATATATATATATATATATATATATATATATATATATATATTCCCGAAACAGTTTTTCATGGTAAACAACTGATGATCCCTTAAATAATGTTAGAAGCAAACTCATATAATAACTGAAAAAGTTAAATTGACTTACATGAGTGATTTTCCACTGAACAACTTGGGATTTAAGTTTTTTTTGTTTTTTTTAATATAGTTTTAATGGTTGAGAAACTTCCAAGACTATATATATATATATATATATATATATATATATATATATATATATATATATATATATATATATATATATATGTATATATATATATATGTATATACATATATATGTATATATATATATATAGTTTGAGTTGTGATGTTGATATTATTATTATTTGTACTGGTGTTCTTTTAAGTGTTTTAAAATACAATTACTGATTCGAAACTTAAAAAAAACACCACTACAAATAATAACAATGTCTAACAACACGACTCAAACTATATTAACATTTTAACATTTTAATTAAATGCAACCAAACTTCAGATAATAAGAAAAAACAATGAAAAATATTATACACAGATACATATCCCTAATTGACAATAATAATAATAAAATTTGACTAACTATTTACTATAAGAAATTTGAAACCCAAACTCTTGCAATGAAAAAACAACTCCTCCCCAACTAAAAACCACTCGAAAGAACCAATGTTATTCATAAGTTTAAATACCATTTGAAAGAATGTAACTCCCATAAGAATAATAAAGCTAATAGCTACATTGGTTTTACAACCACTACCCCATCCCGCCGTCTCACCATGCATCTTTAAAACTCTAACTCAATTTACCAACATCTACAAAAACATAACTGCCATCCCTCTGATTTAAGACAAATTCTAGTTAATAGCACTAAAATAATACATTCCGAAACCAATTTAAAAGATTAAAAATACTGGAAGTTATTTACATGAAACACAACAACGTACAATTGATGAAACCAGTGGCAACATTTTAAAATGCTTAACGTAATGCGATTTTATTCTGTGATGCCACTCCGGCGTCGCTGAATTTAAATCGTCAACGTCTTTCTCCGCCGTCTTTTAAAAAATTCTGTTCTGTCTCCAGTATTTTGTTCATTTGACTTTGAAGAATCGGAAACGTTCGTGAAATTTATGAGACATTTATAATTTTTTTTAAATATAAAAAAGACCATCAGAAAAATTGAAAAAAAGGGTATAATTAAGCAGACGAATTCTGTTATTTTTTAACAATGTTTGCACACAAAAAAAAATATATACAATATGTACAATATTTCTGGGTTTATATAAAGAATATATATTTTTAAGGTATATATCTCTTATTATATCATCCAAATTGTTTCAGATTACAAGCTCAATGATGTTTTGTTTCTGGCTTCAGAGCATATTGTATTTATCTTTAAAACTTTACAAAAAAGTTCACAGTATAGAAATTTTATGTTATAAGATAAGATGTGGCACAGGACCGAAATTAGGTGGGGTAGAGTAGGGGTCGGCTGTCGTCATCTTCGTCTATTCTCTAAACTAGTTTCAGTCACCAAAATACCATATTTACTCTCCACGTAAAATTTACTTAACATTATCCTCAATGGTTTGACGCTTTTATTTACAAAAAAATATATGTTCAAATTCATCGGTTGGGGTGGGTGTGCTAAAAGACAACAGATATTGCTGAAAAATAAGATACTATACTAAGTGCGGCGGTTAGTAAGGCCCACCGAAATCTATCTAGGTATGACCTGCTCACTGTTTCCCGGGTTGTTTCAAATGTTGAAAAAAAAGGATGCCAAAGCACATTTGTACCACTATCTGAGAGACTTTGCTAACTGCGATGGGGTCTGATAAGAATTCCGGTTGTTGCGCATCATGCAGGCAGGGAACATGTACTCAAACTTGGTTCGTCCAAACCCACATACACTAGTGGTGTGTATTCACCTCCTTTTAAACAGAGAAGTGTGTAGTCTCCTCTTATCACATCTGATCTTGACTTTAAGCTGATATTTAAAGTGCGAAATCAAATTCTAATCAGAAAGCAACACCCCCATTACCTATGTCTAATCGTGAGGTCCACACTACAAGTCTAGCTACAGCTAGGATCGTGAGAAACACCATTCGTTTCTCCCCTGGTCCACAAAAGTATCACATTGTACACTACAGATGTTACATCTAAGGGCACGATCTGCTCGGCGACGATGCAAACCGTCACCTCGTGAACATACTTCCAAAACTCATGCAGCTTGCTGCAATTGAAGAAGGCGTGCTTGACGGTTTCTTTCTCAACATCCGTGCAGCGTAGGCAACAAGGGCTAGACTGGTTTTAGCTTAGAAGAGTTTGTCATTAAAGGGGCAGCGCAACCCAGACCAATCGTCACATCAGAGAAAACTCAGAGTTATTGAGATAACTCCAACCTGGCGCCCAACTCCACTGACAGCAGATCCCCCCCCCTCCGATCATCAGAACCGCTCCTTATCTGATTCGAAACGGTCTCCGCCACTAAGTTCCCGATATAGTGTCTTTCTAAACCGTACAGGGTCACTGGACACCGGCAGTGATCTGAGCACAGCTCGGCATTCGGTAAACAACTGAGATTGTTCCCTTAGTCTATGTCGGCCTTCACCCAAGTGGTTGGGGATGAGGTTCCGAAAAGCCTTCTCCAGGGCCTCACGCAGACTCCTCTATCAAGGTTTCGCTCAGGGATTACAATATCTTGGCATGCCGATGACTTGCCAAGTCGGCTCCCCACTCATTCGAACGTTGAGTAGACCTGTCTACGGACTAGCGGCTTCTCTTCTTGCCTTGCCACAAAAGTGTGAAGAGCTGACGCGTAACCGCCGCCAAGCGGTTCGCAAGCAGAGGTAGTACAGTCAATCAGTAAAGGATGAGAGGAAAGACGTTAGCGGCGAACGCCTCAGCTCTATCGTTAAGGGAAAGTTTCATCCGAAGCCAAAGCCTCACTGACGCTTCGATATTCGACTGTACTTCTAACCAGTTCAAGCTGGAGTCCCGGTTCGAACCATACACCAAGGATACGAACCGGGCCATCCGACCAGTTAAAAAGGCCCGACAGCGCAGCCGCGCCGCTCCAGACAGCCAATTTCAGGCCATTGGATTTGATGATTTTGATTACGGCCTCAGTGACTTCTTCGTACCGTTTGAGTGCCTTAGTCACCGCGATAATGTCTTCAAAACTCGATACACACACGATGACATTACCGGCATTCGCAAAGACACGGGCTCGAGCACCACCGGGTAGAGCGATATTGCGTAAGGTTGGTCTCGCCGTCCTGTCCATTTGCTTGCGCAAGAACATAAAGTAGGGGCGACAGCGGACAACCTTGAGATACCGACCGAGAAAAGACGAACGATCCCGACCGCATTTCGTTTATCTGCACCTGGCGATATAGAATGAAGATCAATTTGCAGAAGTTCGGATTAAATTCAGGGCCTCTAGACCAGATCCCAGGAAACGATGGTCGATCCTGTCGAAAGCGTTGGACTAATCTAAGTTTATCAGCGCGACTTCGGTGTCGTGTTCTAATCCATCTATGATCGTGCGAAGCAGATGCAGATTGTTCTAAATCAATCTCCCTTTCACAGCATAGTTCTAATCGGGTTCAACCTAGTCATAAATAACAACCTGCAAACGGGTTGCAAGAACTCTTTCCCAAATCTTTAACTCTGTGTTTAGCAGAGTTATAAGTCTAAAATCATCTAAAACCCTCATGCCCGTTCTTTTTCTTCAATAACGTGATCACTTCCCTCATGACTTGGACAGGGATGGATCCCTGCTCAACACATACGTCAGAAGAAGAACAAACATGTGCGACAGCCTCAAAAACAATTCGTAGGGCAAACGATCGATTCCAGGCGATTTTTCCGAGCCGGTCTGCCTCAACGAAGCCAAGACCGCATACCCCGTAACCCGACCATCACAGCCAGTTGGTCGCGCCTACTCAAGGCGGGGCGAGTCGGCCAAATACTAGTCAAACTTCTGAACGCGGAGTCTTGGCAGTTAGGTGAAGCTATCCGCGAAATACTTGCGAAACCCCTCATACATTTCCTGCGTCAATACGACGGACTGTCCTTCAATTTTTTTTTTATCTCTCGAATATAATGGTCCGATCTGCTACTGACCGCAGCATTACGCTATTTAGCGTCAACATTAACGGCTTCGTTATGCACACTTTCTAATCTAGTCCTGACTAACTGACGCTCATACCGCTCGTTAGTCCCGTGACTTGTGCAATTGTTAGAGAGTCCCCCCAGCCACCACTGCCTAGGCCAACAAATATATATATATATATATATATATATATATATATATATCATTCATATATATATATATATATATATATATATATATATATATATATATATATATATGAATGATAATTAAGGAAATAATATTCTAGAGTGATGGAGAAAGTAAAAGAACAACCGAAAATTATTTACATATTTATCAACGTTTCGTCTTTATTTCAAGACTTCCTCAAGATGACTGATTTGAATAAATAACGTTTTTGTTCTTTTTTATGCCAGTCAATCATACTAAATATAAAGGGATAAAAAGCACGCAGGAGTAAATCACATGGTCTGAAATAAACAAGCCTAAAATATTCTATTAACTATGTTCTGTTAACTCAATGTCTCTAAATATATGGAAAACCTAAAATATTAAAAATTATAGGTGTTATTATGATGTTAATATATCGGACAGTCTCCTTCTTAGTATAAAAAAAATAATTCTTGCTAAAACAAAATGGAAAACTTTTATAAACAATTGCACATCAGGTACGTTTACGAGTATTTTTATTGATACATTTTCTTTTTTGTTGTGTTAGTCTTTCTCTGACGATAAACAACATCTACATTTACGGTCCTTTGATAACTTTCTCTTGTTTTCACGTGGTTATCGTCTTATTTATACTCTTTAACATATACAAAAAGTCATGTCTAAAAAGTGTCCGACCTTAGACAAGGAAAAATATTTCAAATACGTGACGGGGTTGGGACTCTAATCCCCTTCAAAGTAAGCCCCTTGTGCTTGCACACACTTAGCCCACCGATCCATCAACTGCCGGAAACACATCTGGAAGTCTTCCGTCGCATTCCACATGATCTCTTCTCTAGTCTCAAAACGGGAACTTTTCAGTGGCGTCTTCAATTTTCGAAACAACCAGATAGTACTCCTTTGTCACTGTTTGTCCTTCCGGTGCGTATTCGTGATACACAATTCCACATATATCAAAGAAGACAGTCAGCATCACCTTGATTTTGCTTTGCACGTGTCGCGCTTGTTTTGAACTTGGAGACTCGTGATGCTTCCATTGCGACGACTGTCTTTTTGTTTCTGACGCATCTCCCGTTATCATGATGTTCAGAAACCCAGGTCCTGTGCAAGTGTAAAAGGGAGGTCCTTTTGTTCCTGTTCCGATAACAACTTAGGCACAAATTTCGCAGCCACTTTGTGCATGTTCAAATCTTCACGCAAAATTATATGTGCGGAATCTTTACTCACTCCAGCCCTGTTGAACGACGATCTTCCATCACCAAATTTCGCACTGTCTCAACAACAGTTGCACTCCAAGCAGTTTGTGGCCTGCCAGAACGTTGGTCACTTTCCGCTGATGTGCGGCCATTTTTGAATCGGTTGAACCACTTCTAAATTTGTGTTACACCCATTGCATCTTCTCCAGACACCTGTTGAATCTTACGAATTGTTTTGCTTTGAGAATCACCAGCTTTTGAAAAAATTTGATGCAGTACCTTTGCTCAACACGTTCAAGAATCCTGAGAGAATCAGTAATCCGACGAACACGTTGTGTAGCACCTTATTCAGCGACCAATAGGCAGGGACTAACTCGCAGGAAGGCGGTGATAAAATTCACACATGCGTATGAGGTGTCTTCCTTCACTGTGAAGTGTGGCGCCACCCTATCGTCTCTATTTCGTACGGCAAAATAAATGTCAAGTACTTTTGAGACAGGTATCGTATTATAAACGTTTCTCTAATGTGCGTCTCTTCTTTTCTTATTTAAGGAGTTTATAGTTAAAACAATATATTTTATTAAAACAGGATCTTTCAGTCCTTAATATATATATATATATATATATATATATATATATATATATATATATATATATATATATATATATATATACACACATATATATATACATATATATATACACACATATATACACATATATACCCACACATATATATACACATATATACACATATATATATACACATTATATATATACACGCATATATATATATATATATATATATATATATATATATAGAGAGAGAGAGAGAGAGAGAGAGAGTGAGTGAAAGGGAGGAGAGAGAGAGAGAGAGAGTGAATATATGCTGCTACATTTTAACACGTCTCTTCTCGTTCGTTTTCAATACGTTTTGTTATATATACATAAATATATATACACACACATATATATACACGCATATATATATATATATATATATATATATATATATATATATATATATACACGCATATATATATATATATATTTATATTTCAATTAATTTTTATTAATTTTGAAGATTACTAAAATACAATCTTCTGTATTACTCTTTATAACTTGGGAAGTAAAAATTAGAACGACAACAAACTGAACGCTACCATCATCAATATATATATATATATATATATATATATAAAAGATTAATCCATTCTTCACAGATGCTTTCCATCTTTCAAGACCTAAGCTCTGCCCAGATTGATTTAAAATCAGACGAATGTTATCGTCAAACCGAAAAAGTAAAAAAGCTTGAACACATTTTTTACCATCTCTGTATGATTATACTTTATTACAAGCCAAGGCAAGGTAACCAACAATCAAAAACACTGAAGACTGTGATGTTGTTTGTTTTCTTACTGTGGTTCGCAGCTAACGTGAATAGTTGTGCTGTGTCGTTAACATTACAATGTTCCTTTGGAAGGCCACAATATAGACGGGTCAATATACTGCCAGAGTAGCCCTACATAAAAATTGCAGCATCTTGTTTTTTTGGTAGTTTTATATAAAGCTGGGTCTAGTCTACAACATATTTAAAGTTGGACAAGATCCGAGTATGGGAAAGTGTCAAATTTCGAATATGACTGTTTTGGTTTACAAGTCATTTTCTATTTACATGTGAAGCACTAACTCGGTCAGTTTTCATTATAAATCAATAAATCTCGGATTTTCCAGGGTCAATCCATTACATGAAAATGGTTTCCAGTGATATCAAATAAACCCTTATATCATATTTAGGGGTAGACAACCCCTAAACCCCCATTACATCCACATTGGTACCCGTACTCCTAAACCTCTTATTGCACTGACCCAGGTTCACAAACAGGCATATGGGTGATTATTTTTATATGTGTACCAGTGGTGAATTATTACTTTCTTCAATTAATCGGGCCCCTTACCTCTGTATATAAATGAAATTGTTTTTATAAGATATAGGATTCCTGAGAAAACAACCAAACACTCCAAAGAGACCACATTTTACCACATCAAAAACTGCCCTCACAAACAATTCACTAGCTCCATATACTAATACACATATATTTTCGTATATTTTCAAGGTCAAACATGAGTTCAACTGCCAGTAGAGAAACTTGTCCTTTATGCGAACAGGACTTGAACTGTGATGAGATCGTGGTGCTTCGAGAAAAGGGTGCTGAAGGTGTCAACCGTGCAAGTATCGAAAGAGGTATGAAAGTCATTGTTGAAGCCGGAACTAGTGTTCACATAAACAAAAAGGCCATTGCTTTAGCTTCAAAAAAGGATGATTATGCTCGGCCAGTAAAAAGGGGCGCTTGTGTTTCTCTGGGACGATATGACAGTAAAACTATTTTGCCGTATTGCCAATCTGTTGACATTCCCTAGAGTTACTGATGTTATATAACGGCTTATTTTTCTAGCAGTGCTGTTCTTTTTGCCATTATTACGATGAATATATTGCCTCAAACTTCTTGAAGATGATGGAGTGAGGATTTCTTCTTGACTACACCGAGTAATTGTTGTTTTATTAAACGAAACACAATTGGTCCTTGTTAATTGCTATTAATTAACATATACAACTATAATTAAGACATTTTGTTTCACACACACACACACATATATATATATATATATATATATATATATATATATATAGAGAGAGAGAGAGAGAGAGAGAGAGAGAGAGAGGGGGGAGGGAGAGAGAGTGAATATATGCTGCTACATTTTAACACGTCTTTTCTCGTTTGTTAAAAACTGACCCTGCTAATTGTCTGTCACGTGACCATTACTTCCGCTCACATACATTCCCATACATGTAAAATTCATATTCGGAACATACATTTTAATACAAATGTTAATTTAATATATATTAATAAGCGGACAAGCCACCTTCAAAAATAATAAATTTAAATCATAGTAATCTATATACTATTAAAAAGTTATTGTGTATTTGGAGTTTGTCTGTTCGCACGCATATAGAAACACGTGGTTGGTTGAAAAAAACGGAATAAGCAGAGTACACATTACTTATGGAGTAGTTTTTACGATGCCAATACACGAGTAAACTTAAAGGATTTTTTAAACTGAATACGTGTTTTGATAAATTTAAAGAAATTAACATAACAGAAACTTATATAAAAATTACATATATATTTAAAAAAACCAAGTGATTTTTTTAAAATCCACATAGAAAACTGGACATAAAAAATTTGGCTTAGTTCGGAGCGAATTATTTTTGCTTAAAACATAATTTCTAATGATCTTTGCATATATAAATAGTTACGTAAATACATTCATCGTAGTTACTTACTCTTTAAATGCTAAGTAGCTTATTTTTTCCCACGAAATTTCACAAGTAATTTTATGTACTTGCATAAAAGTGGTAAAATCTAGATATATATAGAAACTAACATATCTAGGTACTGTACTAACACCGCTCGAGGATCAGCTATAAACTAGTATATGTTTATTATTTCAGAAGTGTTTAACAGACAATGTTATTTATAAAACTACAGTAGATACAAACGCAGCCAATAAATTAAACACATACATCAGTTTAACTGAGATAGAGTGAACAAAATATATAATTACCATACAATGGCATTCATGAATGTAATATATATTTCCATAGATGTCAGATTTAACCCATGAACTTTTTGACAATCGATGGCATCTGGTTATGCCCTTGAATAGACTCGCAGTAATCCAATTTAAAATGCTGATAGCTACACAATAGCTGGATTTATTTTTTATTATAGTTTAAAGATGTTACAAACTAATAAAAAAACGTACGTGAAAACAAAACCCCGCCCCTTGCTGGGTGCTTTCTTTCTTTTAAGAATTTTAAAGAAATCAGAAATTAATTGGGAAAAAGTGAAGAAATAAGAATAAAACCACCAGAAAACAAACAAACAAAAACACAAACAAAGCAATAGTGTATTTCAGTATGACAGCGTTTAATAAACAGTCTCTGATCGATTTATCTATATATATCTACGTGTTACATAGGGAGAGCCACGTTTGTTTAAGAGTTTTATCGACACCTTAAAGGTCACAGATCTCAAAGCGGAAGTCGATGAAACCAAGTGCACTCCAGGATTTTCTAGCTCTTTGGCTGGCGAGACTACAGGCAGAAAAGACGTGCCTCGATTCTGTCCTCAATGGGGGAAGTTCACACAGTGTGGCCGGATGTAAAGGAATGAGCTATCCGTCTATCTGTCTGTCTTTCTCTCTCACGCGTACGCAAGTAGACTGTCGATCTGATGTTTTATATGGCTGTCTCTCTTCTTAAATAAACCTTTTTTATAAACATCGGTGTCCGAGTGGATTTAACAGCAGAGACAAAAGAACCCTAGTTTACGACGACGACGACGACGACGACGACGACACGGGTTTATAATGGTTTATACACGCATTAGTAAGTGAAAAACTAACATGTATGGAAATATATTTATGTCAAGTAGGCTACACAAAAACGTTTATGACTATTTCCCGCGAAAATAAAAAATAAAAGTATTTAGTGCTTACTTGCCATTAATATATTTTCACGTATTGAGCACTATTGATGTAAATATCTAATAAATATATACGTAATATATTCTTTTATAATATCGTCATATATGTTTATATACATAGAATAGTAATATCTATATATGTATACTACTAGAACTCTGATTATGTAGTTTGATATCTTGCTGCATAGTCACCGCTCACACTTCACCTGTACATGAATGTTCAGGTGGTTGGAGGAAGAGCGAAACACGTAAATAAAAGGCGAATAAGAAGAGAAGTGGCAAGGGCAAGGAATGGTGTAAATAATTTAAAGAAAGAGGAGATACAGCCACAGAAGAGAGAAAAAGGCGAGAAAGAGGAGAAAGAGGTCATTCTGTTTTTTATTAATTTTGGTTTTGTTTATTTCTTATTCTGTTTTTATTTGTATTTTATAATTCTGATGATGTTTTTATAATTTTGAACTTATACAATCTAGAATATCCAACAAATGCTACACATCAACCTATAATAATGTTCTCAGCGCACACACATAGTAATCGCATGTGTGTGTATGTATGTGTGTGTATGCATGCATGTGTGTATGCGTACATGTGTATATGTCTGTATGTATATATGTGCGTAGGCATGTGCAGAATTAAATGTAATTGCATACGCTGTATCTTTATATTAAAACAATAGCAGGTATAAATGCAAGTAATTTGAACTGAGATAGATTGAAGCAATAATGAATGGTTTTGATTGCTAAAATATGGATGTTTGTATACATTTTAATCTATTTTGATTGCATGCATGTGGGTATTTGTATGCACATGCACATATGTGTGTACGTGGTCTGTGTACGTATATATAATGACATTATATATTCATGTTATACGGGTATAACAGTATACTTGTATCTGTAATGGTATATACATTTGGAATCGTATGGTTTAGGTATGTATGTATATATATTGGTGAGCATAAGTGTGTGTATATGTGTGCATACGTGGGTATGTATAATTGGATTGAAATATATATGTATGCATGGGTATAGGTATTTCGACTGATATTTTATATTGCAGCAAAAGGTGTATTTTCATGTCATTTTATTTTTATTTCGATTTTGATATTCATTTCTTGTGTACGTATACGTTGATGAATGCACATATTTATGTGCCTGGGTGTACTTTATATATGTGTATGTATTTGTGTGTGTGTGTATATATATATATATATATATATATATATGTGTGTGTGTGTATGTGTATGTGTGTATATATATGCATGTGTGAGGACTTGTGCGTGTGTATGTTTGTGTAAGTGTACGTTGTGTGTGTGTGGTGTGTATATCTAACTATGAATATACACGTATACATTTGTCGGTAGTTTATATTTGCATAGTCTAGTTCTTTTATGTATATTCTAGGTATGTGCTTGTATATATTAATTTGTGTGTACTTTGTATAAGTATAGGTGTACATGTATGGATCTGTATTCGTATATATGTATAGGTGTGAACTGTCGGCGCCTATGTATATGTATGTGTATGCGTGTGTATGTATGTATGTGTATATGTGTATGTGTGTATATGTATGTATATATATACATGTGTATGTGTATATATTTGTATATATATATATATATATGTCAGTGTGTGTGTATGCATATATGTGCATATATGTACGTATTTTTAGGAACTATTTTTAGGAACTATTTATACTAAAAGTGTATGTGTGTGTGTATGCGTGTATATCTATGTTGCGAATATGCTCATGTATGGTTTATGTATGTGTATGTATATATATATATATATATATATATGTATATATATGTATGTATATGTGTGTCTGTATATATGTGCATGTATATGTGTGTGTGCGTGTGTATATATATGTATTTGTATATATGTGTATATATATGTGTGTGTGTATAGATATGCGTGTGTAGGTGCATATAGCTGTATATGTGTGTGTCTGTGTAGACGTATGGATGTGTGTATTGAATATATATCTAGAATATATTTATTTTTGTATTGAACATACAGCTAGAATATATTTATAAACATGTATGTATTTTGAATATATGCTTGATTGATAGTGGATCTGTGTGTGTGTCAATGTTTAGATGTGTATGTATATCAATGTCTGTTTATTTATCTGTTTGTTTATTTATGTGTGTTTGGGTATCTATTAGAGTTTGTTTATATATGTGTGATTCTTGATATATAGATAAGATATTTATACTGGAGTGAGTTTGTAAAACTGGGTAGGCCAGAAAGTAGGGAGCAATAAAATAAGGACAGGAAAAGATGAGGGAGACGCCATAAAGGGTAATAAAAGGGACAACCACTAGCAGAAAAGGTCAGCAAGTGGAATAGGTAATCCGATACTAATTCATAAGAAATAGAAAATACTAAATCCCCAAAAGAGTTATTTAGGAGAGAAAATTCTTCAAATCCATCCATTTCTCGAAAATTCTTGGTCTGATGAGGTTGACTTTCTGGGAAAAGTGCAACCGAAACATGTATGCACACATGTAACCAATAATGTTTGTATAAATAAAAATGTATACTTATATATATGTATGTATATATATATATGTATATATATATGTATATATATATGTATATATATATATGTATATATATATGTGTATATATATATGTATATATATGTATATATATTATGTATATATATATATATATGTATATATATGTATGTATATATATGTATGTATATATATATATATATATATATATGTATATATATGTATGTATATATATGTATGTATATATATGTATGTATATATATATATATATATATATATATATATATATATATATATATATATATAGTCTCGGAAGTTTATCAACCATTAAAACTATATTAAAAAAACAAAAAAACTTATAGTCCCAAGTCTTTCAGTGGAAAATCACTCATGTAAGTCAATTTATGTTTTATAGTTATTATATTAGTTTGTTTCTAACACTATTTTAAGGGATCATCAGTTGTTTACCATGAAAAACTGTTTCGGGAATTTACGTCAAGCGATATACTACCAAGCATCACTAGCTGCTAACTTTTTGTAAACAAGACGATACTTGTTATTTTCCAAGTAAATGTTATTGTAAAATCGTGAGTACGTTGGGAAGCACTAAAAAGTGTATGCTTTCATTTATGACGGTAGGTGACGAAAAAGCAAAACCTTGTAGAGTGTGCACTATATGGAAGCCTTCCCTTTCTGGCATTCTGGCATTCTGGCATTCTTAAAAGGGACTGTGGAATTTGTCGTGTCCTACTCTCTGAGTTTGGGCACTGACAAAACAGAAAGAAGTATCAACTGACGTTAGATGTTACGAGTTGCATTGGACATTAGCTTGAGGAAAACACTCAACTATAAAACACGTATACAAACATCTTCTTCCGATCTCAGATAGAGAAGGCTTCAGCCTGTTTGCTACCCCTGGAAAAGTAAGTCAGAATTTGTAAGTGGCACCTTTCTATGGGATCTATTACTCGGCAAAAGATTTGTTGGAAGATATAATTGCATCTACATTTACCAACTTGTAGATGACTGTGGATGTCATATGGTGAACCTGCTGATAGTGTTGTCTGACAGAGATGGGTGGAAGTAACGAGTCAGGAGAATCTTAGAAGAATTCCCGACCTGATCGATCGAATATTTGATACAAAACATATGTTGAGAATATTAAGTTAGGTCTAGCGAGGTAATTTAGTGTCCGATATGCAAATCTTGATTCCGGCGTTAAGCATCGCAATGACAGAATTCTACATAAGACCTGAATTTCGTTCTTGCTCAAATTATAAAAAAAAGAAAAAAAATCACGTCCAGTCGAGCCGTTTTTGAAAATGTCACTTAACAACACTGTAAGAGAATCTAATTTAGTAGACAGCGGAACTCATTGCACCGATCCTAACCGAATTTGTCCAATCCCATCCGAATTACGTGGAGCTCCAAAATACCTTCCCTTCGGAAACCCAAACTTACAATTTTTTTTTTGCTATGCCAAACTCCGTGCTCACTATAAAATTAACATTTTGCACATATTGCCCGCCACGAATTGGCTCAACCACGCATGTGTCATATCATTCCAGCGCTAATCCTTATGTGGCTCGCTTACATCGGTCGTTCACCCGTAATCCGCTCACGTATCCTTTACATCGCTCTCAACAAACCCACCTGTCCATAAAAAGCAACATGACAATAGATTTTCAGTATAAAACTGCAAAAAATAAAGAATTTCGCGATTTATTTTTTAACACAACGAATATAACAGAATGTCGTTCAATCTTGCACGCCTTCCATATGTCTTGCTCGTTTCTCTGTGTCCGGGCGCAGGATATAAATATAACGGCTAAACCCAACAGCCAACGTCGGACAGCTGATGTCGCCATCGTTGTCGATACAATATACCGAATTAGGAAGGTTGTACAATCGACCGGTAACCTGTAACATAATGAAAACATCTGATAAACAATATCATATATAAAACAACAAACCCAGAAAGTATATCCCCGTTAAGTTTGGTTTCGTTGTTTGTTTTACGACATATCAAACCTTTTCAGGCTATTTAATGCCGAATCCAGCCACTTTGGTAAATGTTTTTATGCTTCAAGTTTATTATATCTTTGAATATTTATTCATGGTGTTTGGTTTGGTTGTTTTGTAGAAGAAAATTGTTGTTCTTATTTTTGGCTTTGCAGAACATGATTGAGTTTTGCAAAAGAAAAGGAAAAAAACTATAACATCAATGTTTGGTGCATTTTTGGTCAGGTAGCCAGTATCTTCAGACAGCCCGATCTAGTAGCACCAGATATTCTCGTTAAGACCACAAAATACCGCCACGTGATGATCAATTTAAATATTTACTCAATACTAGCTGTACCTACCAAGCGTTGCCCCGGATTCAGTGAAACCATTTTAGCTTTTAATTTTTTAGCTGTTAGCACATTTAAAAACTTAAGGTAGACAATATATATTATATTATTCAATTAAAAATTATTCTTAGGTGATTATTTAAAAATGTTTCGCATTAGCATATCTTCGGGCCACACTAAGTATTTTTTTAAAAATAAATTGTAGCAAAGTATGTTATTATATTACTAATAACACGGAACAATAATGACAAATAAAAATTGGCTAGTCAGAAGTAAAGTTTGATTTAACAGTTTAAATGCTATTAGGGTCTGACTGTGCAAATCCGACAAAATAACATTATAATTTAGAAAAAGAAGAGATGATTGTATT
The DNA here is from genome assembly GCA_963556195.1 of Sepiola atlantica. Lineage (NCBI taxonomy): Eukaryota > Metazoa > Mollusca > Cephalopoda > Sepiida > Sepiolidae > Sepiola > Sepiola atlantica. The sequence continues at coordinate 143,707,930 of OY744517.1, read as the reverse complement.
CAGTCGTCTATCACACCAGTTGTCGCACGTGGTTCGTCTTTGGTTCTTGTTGGTGATGTGTATTCTTCCCCCCCCCCACGCTGTGCTCTCAGACCGCGGAAGGCAACTTCATGCCGTTAGAAATTTCATGTGAATCACTATTCGCCCGATTGCTATTCTGTATTTTCTGTCCGATATTACTCACCACGTGTTTCCGTAGTAGGATTATATGTAGATGGATGAAAATCATGTTAAAAATTGTATTTTCCACGTAAGTTTAAAATTAAGCAGATAGTGAGAGGACATGTTAGTATATGACGTCACGGACAAGAAGTACGAAACGAGACGTGACGAATGAAAAAGAATGATCTTCGTCTTTCCGCCTGTGAGTCTAGACGTTTTTCGAAGCGGATGAGGGGAAACTCATATCATGCTGTAAAACAATAAAGCTACAAAGAACATTGTTTTCTGTATAAATTCGAGATCTTGAATGTATCTCATAATGCCATACTTTCACGGGTATCATATGTTTTTCAATACCAAATAAAATTGCAACCAGGTCCTTTTTAATAAACACATTTAGTGTTGATACATCGTAAAAATGAACTAATCAATGAATAGCCTACAAAATGGTATTGTGAAAAATGGTTGATATGTCGTAAATCAAGCAAACCAAACACAACAATGCATATAGATGCAAGAAGTATTGTGTTTCGTCATTAAATAGCCTTCAAAAGGGTTGATATGCCGTAAAACTAACCGAAACAGTCAATTAATCGTTGACAATAAGTATTGCGTTTATCTAAACGTTGATATGGCGTAAAATGAACGAATCTTTTGCAAGAGATATTGTATTCTATTTCGGAATTTTTAAGATGAGGATTAATAATTTGTATTATTTGGGTTATTCTGACTACTGTTCTTCCATAACCCACAAAAGTGTAGACATGCCATAACGTAGACAAATCAAACAAAATGAAATGACATTTTTTTCGATATTATTTAACGACAAGATTTAACGACATTATTTAACATCATTATTTAACATTATTTGTCGGCATTATTTAACGACATTATTTAAACACATTATTTAACGGCAATTTGTAACAACATTATTAAACATTATTTAACGACAATATTTAATGACATTATTTAACGACATTATTAAACATTATGTAACGACAATATTTAATGACATTATCTAATGACATTATTTAACGGCATTATGTAACGACAATATTTCACGACAATATTTAACGACAATAATTAACGACATTATTTAAAGACAATATTTAACATTATTTAATGACATCATTTAATATTATTTAACGACATTATTTAATGACAATACTTAATATTATTTAAATTCATTATTTAACGACATTATGTAACGACATTATCTAAAGACAATGTCTAACATTATTTAACGACATTATTTCACATTATTTAACGACAATATTTTACGACAATGTTTGAAGCCAAAAACAAATGAAATTGATTTATTTCTACCTTAGCTGAACTTCGGTCGTAAATCTGAGCCATGTTCTCATTGGAACCACCACTTACAATACGGTCAATCCCCATCCATTGGGCGCAATATAACTGAAAGAGACAAAATTTTAAAAATAATTACACACACTCAATAATATATAAACTATAACAGCAATTGAAATGCACGGGCCGAGCCTAACACTGTACGTGACGTCACTCAAACGACCTCCCAACACACAGAACATGAATTTTCACATTGTATTCGTCCGAAAAGAATATTTTTTCATAAAAAATCTAAAATGATTTATATTAACTTATTTTGCAAACAAATGCATTTATATATTTATATATTTATTTCTTACAAATTATAATCATCATATTCGGTTTAACGCCCGGTTGACATATGTTGCATGTGTTAGTCGTCTTTTAAAAAATTGATTTCCAAACTTATCTGTGGTAAGGTTTCTTTTGAAGTTTTTCCTTAATTGAGGCAGGATTTTTATAATCCGGATGCCCTTCCTAACACCAACCCAGTGAGGTGATGGGGACTTGTATTTTTATCGGGACACCATCTCTACGTGATTTCTCACCAAGACTAAAGAGCGATTCACCTGCCCTTAAATACGATGTTAATCAAAACATGAATAGATATTTTGACACAAAATTATGTAAATAAGCAGAGACCATCGGTCAATACCAGGTTTCATTTTTTATTAATGACAACAGATTTTGTTCAATGGTAATTTCTAAAAATACTACATAGTTGCACTATAATCCGACAATCATTCCACCAATTCTTATGAAATTTAGAGTAGGGATTGGTGTCAGTAAGTATATATATATATATATATATATATATATATATATATATATATGTATATATATAAGTATATATGTATATATATGTGTATATATGTATATATATGTGTATATATGTATGCATATATATGTGCATATATGTATGTATATATATGTGTATATATGTACGTATATATATATGTATATATATATATAATTAAAAATGTATATATATATAATCAAAATGGCGATCTTGTAAACAATATAATGGAATCGTCGGCATGTGTACTGCGAATTATGACGTGCGTATGGCAAATTATGTAAATGTGATATTTTGCTTTCGTTTTTCTTGTTCCCCTGAAGATTCCTTTTTTAACTGTAAAATTCAAACTTTGTTTGATTGTATAGTTTCTAATATGATGAAAGGGTCGTAGAATAACAGGTTTATTTGACATGATATCTTAGTCTTATCAGAATCTAAATCAGTTAATATATATGTGTGTATATATATATATATATATATATATATATATATATATATATATATATATATATATATTTGTTCCTACTAATTGTAAGTGAGCAGAAAATGCGACACTGTGATTAGTTATCAAATCACGAAACTCATTTCAAGTAAAATTCTTAATAAAGAACTGACATTTGGAGAGCTCACCAGAAGACCAGTCTGAGAGATAAGCAGCAGAGCAAAGTATAGTATCTATTCCGATACTACACTTCATCTTTTATGTTCTCGATCGATGGAGAAGAAATCCTTCGATACGTTTTCTTTTTTAATTTTTGTCTTAATCTAGAGGACCTCTTTTGGGGGGAGCTGGATTTTACCCCACATCAAAAACTGTGCTTGTGTCTAACTCTGCCCTCGTGGGGGAAAATAAATAGGGAGAGGCAGGCTAAGAAAGGTGCCGAAGTGCGTGACTAATCGTAAGCAGGAATAAAAATGACTAAGAAGAATTCTTTCCAAGTGCGAACTCCTCTTAGAGATAAAAGCACGAATCAAATTTCAAAGTCACTGAATCAAGATTTAGAATGAGTCAAATTCTGCAAATTTTTTTCTTCCAAACAAAAGTAACATAACTTTTTAGTTAAACACTTGTGTTCCAATACATATTTATTGTTCACGGCGAGTTTTTCTTGTTGTTTTTTAGGGGGCTGGGACAGAATCGACCATTTACCCAAGTTCCTGACCAAGTTGCGTCGAAAGCCAAAGTTCTGCGAACCTTTCAAACACGGCATTAACGTAGAACGATTGACAAAGCAACCAGTCGAAATGCATGCACTCCTTGTAGTATCGAACCACAATTCTCTTTGCGACAGATTTATTTTAGCTCCAGTTGTAGTGGAGACTTCTGGAGGTGTTGACACTCGTCCAATTCTCTTACCTCAGGTATTGGACAACACGGGACGTATACCCCAGTTATTACTAGTAAAGGTGAATAGTACATTTAATAGAGTTTTACAAATATATTTACAAAATATACGTTTTGTGATTATAGTTATGTTCCCTGGTTGAATATCCCTTTCTTCATGTGGTTTTATCTGAATGCCCACGTATGAATGGTGTCTAGATAACCGCCTTGGATCCCATTCTTCGTAGTCTCTGAGCTGTAACGTCGTCGTCATCGTCGCCGTCGTCGTCGTCGTCGTCGTCGGTTCTTATTCGTTTTCTTTTTTATTAACGTGCAGGTTGAAAGGGAATCATCCACGTTGGTGGGGCCTCATCCATGTAGCTAACCAGCTGTGTGCATGGCAGATCTCACCCAACACACCCAGAGAAACACTATTATGACGATAAACCGCAGAAAGCTTCAACGTGATGCTATCTCTTCGCAGCAGTTCCCTCCAAAGGTAACTTAGATAGATCCCCACCTTCGTCTACCGAGAACTTCCGAATCTCGAGCGTTCCACGTGTCCACACCAACGAAGACTTTTATCTCTATTAATGACATCAAAGTCGATGAGGCCACGCTGTTCCGGCAGATCTTTCGACCGCACAGCTGACACCTCTTCTGGTTTCACATTGCAAATCTGTACAATCACTGCCCTGTCGTTGCTTCATAACTTCCTTGTATATTTCATTATCATTTCTGTATTAATATGGCCAAGAGGAAGAGCGTCGCCACAAGGCTACCTACCACCTAGCTTGGCTTATCACCAACTGAATTAACTAACCATTTCAAAAACCATCCACTCTAACTTAACACGTGGTGTTGTTCGATCAATCACAACTTTTGATCTTTCAGCCAATTATTTAACGCGATTATCCGGCTTTTAACATTACCTGATGCGACATGTACTTACAAGACAGGGTTCCAATGGATTTTGGGGTATATCTCTGATTTTAGTGCCTGTTGAGAAATCCCAGACCTGGAACAGTAAAATATATTTAAAAATTTTACTGCGCAAATGACAAAATATAATTATATCTATTTATTAATATAACAAAAAAATATGAATGATAATGAGGTATATTTCAGGTATTTCATTTTTACTTATTTAATATTTTAGTGATTTTATGCGATTCGCTTGTCAAACGTATCCGGATAGTTTCGTTCAACTCTTTGAATCAACAGGTTTGTGCAATGATTATTATTTGTACTAAAATGTTTTGACTACCCGCTAACTTCTGACTCACCCTACATATAAAGTTACAGTTGTTGTCTGTTTGTTCACGAACTCTTCCTATGATTTTGGTAATAGACCTCTATAGCTATACGTATTCTGAAACTACATCACGCCGAGTACATAAATAAGTATACTTCATCTTGATCAAAGCGGGTACAAGATTATTGCGTTCGACTTGTCACATTTTACTTTACATTTTATTTATAACTTGAAAATTATAAAATTAAGAATAAAGATTTGATAAGAGATTTAGGCATTGAATGATATGGGCTGATTCCCGAAGAAACGCCAAAAGACTATAAATTTATCGACATTTATTTTATTTAATGTAACTTTACTTAAACCAGCTCCCATTCAACTAATGCTGAATACATCGTCGCCCCCAAATGAATATTATAAAATGTAAAAATAAGAAAGTAATGGTAAGATGATGTAATGTAAAGGAAATAGGATTCCTCATTCAATCCCGGGCAACGTTGGGCCTCTCTACTAGTTTAAAAATAAATTGATATAGTTAAAGTATATAACACGTATTTCCACATCTAAAATTATTCTTACATAATTTCTTTGAAAAAATATTTGGATTATTATAAATTTTCAGATATATATATATATATATATATATATATATATATATATATATATATATATATGTGTGTGTGTGTGTGTGTGTGTGGTGCTCAAAACAAATTTGACACTATTTGGAAAGGAAAGAAAATGTCATATTTTGGCCAATAATGATGCATTCTCAAAATTCAAAGTGTATTTATTAGAGGCTCTTTTGCCGAATACACCTCATAGAAAGAAGCTACCCTGCGCCTTCATTACATCTCCAGGTCGGGACCTTAACTTGAAGCACGCGAACTTTCAAAAGACATCTGAACACCATTTTCATCCTGGCAATTAGCTCGTATATTGTGTTGCAGGCAGTATGGTTGGTATCTTTCTAAACCGCGTCACCCATATAATAGTCTATGGGGTTGTAATCAGACGAATTTGGTAAGGTCAGATGTTAAGACTAGGGAAGTTGTGGAAGTTCTCAGACAGACACTTCTGGTTTTTCCTTGCCTTGTCTGATCTTGCCACATTTTTTTGTGCAGCTTCTCGACAAATTTCGGTGTGCGAACACAGTCCGGACGCCTGCTATGATATTTCCTTCTAGCCACTGATTCCGCATCTCCGTCGAAATTCTGTAGCTCACATCTCACGGCCTACAAGGAATTTAAGGAGCACAGAGCTGCAGCTAAAATTTCGAATATTTGAATCCGGCGCCAATAATCAGGCCACTCTTTTCTAAGATTGCGATGTTTTCCGGTCGCCCATAGTCCCCGGCTCTCAAATCCACTAATAGTACAAAGAAACAGTCATTCGTTGCACTTTACCGCTATTATACGACACCTGTTTAAAAAGTATCCTACCTTAGGCCAGAAAAAATATTTCAAATACGTGACGAGGTTTGGACCATAATCCCCTTCAAAGTAGGCTATTTGTGCTTCCACACACTTAGCCCACCGATCCATCCACTGCCGGAAACACCTCTGGAAGTTTTCTTTTGGAATGGTGTTTATATCTCCGCCGTCGCGTTAGATTCAACAGGTGTTTGGAGAAGATGCGATGTGTAACACAAATTAAGGAGTGATTCAACCAATTAAAAAATGGCCACACATCAGCGGAGAGTGGCCAGCGTTTTGGCAGGCCCCAAACTGCTTGGAGTGCAGCTGTTGTTGGGAGGGTGCGAAAAAAGAGATAATGCGGAACACGACGGCGGAGACTTCCAGAGGTGTTTCCGGCAGTGGATGTATCGGTGGGCTAAGTGTGTGCAAGCACAAGAAACCTACTTTGAAGGGGATTAGGATCCCAACCCCGTCACGTATTTGAAATATTTTTTCTGGCCTAAGGTCCGATACGTTTTAGACAGGTCTCGTATACTTGAAATATTTTTGAAATGAAAAAATATGAAAATGTTATCAAATTTGTTTCGAACATATATTAACCAACTTGTTCACTTTTCTATGTAAGTTTTACGCAAATGTATTAATCTTCTGGAGTTTATATTTCTCAAGACCGTCTTCCCCTCTAATTTTGTGTTATTTAAGTTTCATTTCAATTTTTGAATTACTATATCGATTAGGTATCAGATTTTCAGATTTCAAAAGTAATGTTGAAAAGTTCACAATTTTAATATTTAGAGGGGTGTTCAGTTTACCATGTAAGTTTAATTTTAAATGATCTATCTGCTCGATATTTCAAAAAGGTGTTTGTAAACCGGATTATTCATTTGGCTAAAATCCGATCGAAAAATCAAGTTAAACGTACATAGAAAACTTAACCCTCGCTTAATCTTAAACAATTATTGGAAAGTTGAAAAGTTTAATATTTAGAGGGGGGGGGGGTGTTCAGTTTGCTATGTAAGTTTAATTTTAAATGATCTCTCTGTTCAAAATTTAAAAAATGGAGTTTGTAAACCGGATTATTCATTTGGCTAATATCCGATCGAAAAATCCAGTTAAATGAACATAATCTCACTTAATCTTAAACACTTTTTAATAATCTGAATATATGGTGTTAATAGATAATAACCGATATTTTTAATCTACATGTCTTAGATCAACTGGAAGGCGTGTCATATAAGATCATTAATTCTTTTTTATCTATAAACTTATAAATTGATCATATTATTACAATCTCTCTCTCTCTTTATATATCAGAGAAAGTTTGTTTGTTATCTATAAAAATCAAAAAGGTAAACGATATAATTTGAAAATAATGTAATTGAAATAATTTTTCTCTAGGAATTCAATGCAATAATTTTCAACATTTTATTATGCAATAAATTTCGAGAAATCTATAAATATTGATTTTCTCCATTTGTCCTTTGATTTTTCAAGCTAAAATGTTGCTGAAATTTAAGAGAGAGTAGATATAAGATTTTAGACAAAGGAACCCGAAAAAAAAAGTTTGAACTTAAAGCACATAAAAAATGATCCTTTTTCCTTTCTTATCAAATCGCCGTCTTCGCAGAGAGAAAAAACGATTATCGGGAGGCGAAAGCAAAAGCAGTAAACATTTGTACAGCAGGAGACAGAAACATAAAAAATAACAATAATTAGCCAAGTGCAAAAATGATATAGAAACATTTTCTCGCTCTCTATTACCCTCCTCTCTCTATCCCTCCCTGTACCCCACCCTCAATTATTCTCAGAAATATCTTGTATATATAATGTTTTAAATTTTAGTATGAATAGAAAAGATATATATATATATATATATATATATATATATATATATATATATATATAGAGAGAGAGAGAGATAACACCCTATGTGATATTATTCTGTCTATTCAATATCCGCGTGTAGTGAAGAATATTATATTCTAAATGTAATCGTGGACGTATCTAACACACAAACATTAAGAGAATGAGTCATATTTATGGCAGCAGAAAAAAGGTTTTCTTTGTTTATCGTCAAATCGAAAGACATTTTGACGCTTACAGATGTCGTAAAGGTTTAGAGTTTCACTGCTAGCAGCAACGGCGACCGTTCGTGTTAGGCGAAGCAATGGAGACCGGGTGGGTGTGTGTTCACTTGGTATCAACAACCAAAATATCGACAGGTCAAATTTCGTTGCTGAAACATAAATCATTTATGACTCAAATGTCGCGTGTCCGTTTGGATCGTTGTTTCACCATTCCTTTAATGTTGTGTGACATTAAAAGAAATGGCGCCAAACCACACGAATGCCGATGCTGACGGTGTGTCGTTGACATGAGCAAAACGATTATATATTTTTTTTGTTTTTCCGCGAAAGAATCATTGACGATCTGAAACGAAGAGCAGTTTGATTCACTACGATATCCAGATTTAATGACGGATTAAGACTGACACCCAGTTTACTATAATATGTATAGTTAGAAATCAGAATTGTAATACGACTTCCATGCTGATATATTGGATTAGGACGGAACGCCAATTTGCTGCTGATTCTATGTTGAAAGATCGAATTAAGGCTGAAATATTATTGTGACAGCTATCTTGTGAGATCGGATGAGTGTCGAAATTCGAATTACTGTAGCGTTGTCACAGACGTCATTTCCTTAAAAACGTAAGCTAAATACCTAGTGAATATTTCATAGTATTACTACATCTAACACTAGCATCTGTGGAACACAATAGCGTGGGGCTGCTTCCCAGCTGACTACAGTATGCTCGTGTTCAAGTCCAACGTAAAAATATTGTTGTTGAGCGTACCTCTAAAATAATCAAAGTCTGCCCAATTTCTACCATCATTACCAATCATCACGGTGTTGTCTCACTGTCTACATGGCACTCATGAACCTTATCCTCTAGTGGACTTAGGGTCCTGATAAGTGGTGACTCTTTAGCAAAAAAAAAATCACATTTTAATATCACTACATTAATACGACATTAATATTGAGAGATCAGACATAAAATCCGATATTTATACTTAGGTATCGGATTAAGGCTGGAATTCGATTTGCTACAGCGTTCTGATTGAGAGATCGCGTAATCACAGAACTCATTTTAACTACGACAGTTATCCCGGAAGTTCGAATTAGCGTTGAAATTACTGGATTAGTGCCGAAATCCTATTTACAACATCGTTCATAGTGAGATACCGGATTATGTCGCGCATCGGATTTTTCTACTACGTTAATTTTGAGAAATCATATTATTAATGAAATCTAATTCTATACAACAGCTATATTGGAAAATAGAATTAGGGCTGAAATTTTATTTGTAACAGGGTTAATACCAAAAGACCGAAAGACCGAAATACCGAAATAGGGGTGACATCTGATTTACTACGACAGCTGTATAGAAAGATAAAATTAAGTCTAAAATCATATTTACAACGTCATCAAGCCTACGAGACTTGATTATGGCTGACATTTGATTTGCTATGGCATTTATGCTGAAAGAGCGCGACAGCTTCTTTTCGAAGATAACATTAGGGCTGAAATCTGCAACGTCGTTCATAATTATAAAATAAAGTAGGACTAATATCTGATTTATTTCGATGTCCATACTGAGATATCGGATTAGAAATGCATTCTGATTCACTACGACAGCTATATTTAAAGATAAGATTACGACTGAAATTGGAATTACTTCAACATTCATACTGGGAGATTAGATCTGACATCTGATATACTACAACACGTTTTTGATACTATGGTTGACATTTGATTAACTATGACATTTATACTAAGGCATCGGATGAGGAATCAAATTTGATTCACTATAACACCTATAGTAGACGATCAAATTAGGGCTGGAATCAGATTTACAATGTCTTTCATACTGAGAAGACCGAATTATGGTTGAAATTCAAATTACTACGACGTTTTTACTGGTAAATCAGATTAGGAATGAAATCTTATTTATTACGAAAAGTTCATAGAAAGATCGGATTATGGGTGACATTTGAATAACTACAAAATTCAGACTAAGAGATCAGATGTGGCTGAAATTTGAGTACTCATAGCGAGATATCGGATATGGACTTAAGTTTGTTTTAATGGGATGTGTCTATTAATTGTCACTAAAATATGATTCAATACGATATCTGATTTATATATGAAAATATATATAGGATTGAGGTTGAAATAATAAATTAATATTCACTACGACAGCTATATTGGAAGATAACCGTTTATATATATATATATATATATATATATATATATATATATATATATATATATATATATAAATATATAAATATATATATATATATAAAAATCTCTCTCTCTCTATATATATATAAATATATATATATATGTATATATATATAAATCTATATAAATTTCTCTATATATAAATCTATATATATATAAATATATATATATATATAAATCTCTCTCTCTCTCTATATATAAATCTATATATATAAATCTATATATATATATATAAATCTATATATATATATATATATAAATATATATATATATAAATATATATATAAATATATATATATATATAAATATATATATGTATATATAAATATATATATATATATATATAAATATATATATATATATAAATATATATATATATATATAAATATATATATATATATATAAATATATATATATATATATATAAATATATATATAAATATATATATATATATAAATATATATATAAATATATATATAAATATATATATATATAAATCTATATATATATAAATATATATATATATAAATATATATATATATATAAATCTATATATATATATATAAATATATATATATATATATAAATATATAAATCTATATATATATATATAAATATATATATATATATAAATATATAAATCTATATATATATATATAAATATATATATATATATAAATATATAAATATATATATATATATAAATCTATCTATATATATATATATAAATATATATATATATATATAAATATATAAATATATATATATATATAAATCTATCTATATATATATATATAAATATATATATATATAAATATATAAATATATATATATATAAATCTATCTATATATATATATATATAAATATATATATATATAAATATATATATATATATAAATCTCTCTCTCTCTCTATATATATATATATAAATCTCTCTCTCTCTCTATATATATATATATATATAAATATATATAAATCTATATATATATATAAATCTCTCTCTCTCTATATATATATATATATAAATCTATATATATATATATAAATCTCTCTCTCTCTCTCTCTCTCTCTCTCTCTCTATATATATATATATATATATATAATCTCTGTCTCTCTCTCTCTATATATATATATAAATCTATATTGTGGAATTTTCAAAGTCTGACATAAAATAGCAATCTATCTGACATATCGATACTTGATTTGGACTAGCTTATGCTTTCGTTTCTTCCTTCTACTTTGTTATTGGCACGAATATGTTTTATTTATCTTGAGTTTAGTTCTGAAGATACTTATTCAGGCTAAACATTTTTTCAGAGTGGATACGTTTTTCATTACTAACCGATCATTTTAAAACATCAAAGAGAGGTAATCATGTCATGAGTTATTTCCCTTGACTTCTGCAAAAATATTTACTCTTTACTAACAACATATTAACGTCTTTAAATCGTTTACTACACAATTTCGTTGTTCACGATATACATTCTCAATTATACTATGAAAAACTATTAACGCATAAAACCGAGGTAGATCTTGGTCCCAACCACAAGTCAATCCACTGTTTTAAGGTCTTGGCATTTTTATTTATTGTATACAATTTTTAATTCATACATCGCTGGTTATGACTCAATTAGATTCCATTCGTTTATGAAAGGGAGGTAACAAATATTTGTCTCCAAAGATTAGTTTCTCTTGGAAGCATTTATAATTCTTGGCAATTCCACAACTATTAAGAGATTGGAAGTTTTTATTAGTAGAGATTAAAACAACGTAAGCACAATAAAATTAGTTATAATTTCATAACAATTTGGTTCAATTAATAATTGAATGAACAAACAATACCGTGATAATCACATTTAACTGTCAAAATTCTATTTAAAAAAATTAATACTTCGAAAAACACCAACAAAGAAAACAGAATATTTAAAAACTGGGAAACAGAAATAAAAGTACAAAGTCTCAGGGACAGCGTCGGGTATGTACATCTATAGTCATATCGTCTTAAGTTCTAAGTAGCCCATGACAGCAGTAAAACTTTAAAAGCCACAAAATCATGGATTTTAAGCTTGTATGAACTTTAAAAAATCACAAAAAATAACGAAAAGTTAATTACAAAGTCTACATTTAAGATATTCCGGTATTTTGGTAATCGCCATTTATTTCTTTGTATATAATAAATATTACATGCTAATAAAACATATTAATGACATATTAACGTGTCTTGAATTAAATCTTATTACATGCTAATAAAACATATTAATGACATATTAACGTGTCTTGAATTAAATCTTATTACATGCTAATAAAACATATTAATGACATATTAACGTGTCTTGAATTAAATCTTATTACATGCTCATAAAACATATTAATGACATATTAACGTGTCTTGAATTAAATCTTATTACATGCTCATAAAACATATTAATGACATATTAACGTGTCTTGAATTAAATCTTATTACATGCTCATAAAACATATTAATGACATATTAACGTGTCTTGAATTAAATCTTATTACATGCTCATAAAACATATTAATGACATATTAACGTGTCTTGAATTAAATCTTATTACATGCTCATAAAACATATTAATGACATATTAACGTGTCTTGAATTAAATCTTATTACATGCTCATAAAACATATTAATGACATATTAACGTGTCTTGAATTAAATCTTATTACATGCTCATAAAACATATTAATGACATATTAACGTGTCTTGAATTAAATCTTATTACATGCTCATAAAACATATTAATGACATATTAACGTGTCTTGAATTAAATCTTATTACATGCTCATAAAACATATTAATGACATATTAACGTGTCTTGAATTAAATCTTATTACATGCTCATAAAACATATTAATGACATATTAACGTGTCTTGAATTAAATCTTATTACATGCTCATAAAACATATTAATGACATATTAACGTGTCTTGAATTAAATCTTATTACATGCTCATAAAACATATTAATGACATATTAACGTGTCTTGAATTAAATCTTATTACATGCTAATAAAACATATTAATGACATATTAACGTGTCTTGAATTAAATCTTATTACATGCTCATAAAACATATTAATGACATATTAACGTGTCTTGAATTAAATCTTATTACATGCTCATAAAACATATTAATGACATATTAACGTGTCTTGAATTAAATCTTATTACATGCTAATAAAACATATTAATGACATATTAACGTGTCTTGAATTAAATCTTATTACATGCTCATAAAACATATTAATGACATATTAACGTGTCTTGAATTAAATCTTATTCTGCCTCTACGTGATAGTTACACTTACATTAATCTTTTTATTTGAAAAATATATCAGATTAAAAAAAATCTAAGATAATATGACATCATATATTTGATAATTGTTACGTTATTTCGGTTACATATACCAAATCTTCATTAGACTAACATATTTAAAATTCTAAAACAACTAAGGGAATATGTCTGTATGAATTGTGACATTTCAATTTTACACACAAAATCTCCATTACAGTAGAATGTTTAAATAATTTAACCCTTAAATGCTTTATGTTTCAAATATGACACATTCGAACCAAATGCCTATTTAATATAATATTAAACGAAAATATGTCAAACTGCAACTTGTTTCACATCTACAATGACCCTGTTTGCAAGTGTGAGTAGGTATTAGTATGATGTTACATCAGCAAACTCTCTAAATAGGTAATCAGTATATTCGATGTCACAGGCAAGTGTCATCGGTCTGTCATCTGACTTATTCAAGAGCCTAAACTTTTAAATCTGGTCATTATAATGGTAGTAAAAATTATTTTCTGATCTCTAGTGTATTACGATTATTTAGATGCATGTATTGTAGTGTTTTGTTATACATGTAAAATGTTATGCCATTTGTTGCACATGTGCAATAAATATATATTTTTGCCCAAAATCACATATACTACTTTATATTACTTCTATGAAACGTTTTTCACTTTTTTAAACCAATATAAAAAATAAAGCATTGACGTGATATTTTAGAGAATTTTAATAATAATATTTAAGATAAAAAAATTGAGATTATGAAGTCACATCATAAAATTATGGCGAATGTTTTATTACACACCACTTCGCATGATAATAAGATATTTAAGATTTAAAAAATCTAAGAAAATACGATGTCATATCTTTGATAATTGTGATGCAGTTTCGATCACATACATCAGCTCTTCATATTAAGAGTTTGACTATTGTGATGTTGTTATGCTTACAGACGGACACTAAATCTCCATGATAATGAGCTAATTTTTATTAGAGCCAGACAGATGTGATATTTCTGTTACTTGTACGAGTATAAGGGTAACGTTTTACCTGCAATACCTCCCCTCTTCGCCAAGAACCAGTGAGGATCTGATTCTGAATGGGGTCTATATCAAGAGCTTCGCCGCAAATGTGGGGGCCGCATAACTTTCTGCAAAAGAGAGACGACAATGAAGAAATTCTTAGAGCCGAATTAACAAATAGAAGATGTGAGAATAAACAGAAAAAAACGAACGGTTAATTTCGTATGCAATGCAAACGAAAAGAACAATAATTTTTAGACGTGAACTGTAGTTTTTCTGTCTCCTTGTTCTTCACCTGTGACTTGCTGGGACGGCGAAATCTACAATTTCGCAATTTGTTTCCCTTCTTGTTGATTATTATTACGTCCGGTCTCCTTGCTTGAATAAGTTGGTTCGTCTGCACATTCATATTGCAGAGGATTTTATGATTCTCTTTTCCCACTACTGGCTCCGGTTTGTGTCTGTACCATTTGTCTGAATGTTCTTAGTAAAGCGGTTTGCACAGTTCCCAGTATACTGCTTTTCCAACGCAATCGTGTCTGTCTTTTGTATCTCTTTTGAGCCAGTTTACTGCTTTCACTTATGTGAATTGCCATTTCGTCTCTTTGTCTACAGAGTCTAGATTTACTGTTTACTTGAGTTTTGTCTATCTTGGCTTTTATCTAGTTGTGTTCTTTTGTGCAGCTGTGAGTAGCGATTCCGTTTATCTGTTCAACGTTATTTTCGTAGCGATGTTCACGCTATTTTTTGGTATCTCTCTCATAAATTGTCTATGCAGCTTCTTCTCTTTCCATTTTAGTTTTATCACCTTTTCTTTGGTTCCCGTTTCACTGCTCTATGTATTGTTTACGTTGGATGTGCTTTTGATGGCAGTAATCAGCCTCTCTGTATTTTGTCTGATGTATCTTTTTCGTCCTTTAATTGCATCGTTCACAAATTCTTCACAACTTACCAGTCCTCTTCTCTCTCTTTGTTTTTCTTTTTACATAGAATGGGTCAGTGTCATCCTTCAGGTGTAATGCGTTGTGAATGGAAGTTAATTTCCTGGCTTAGAAAACTGTCTGAACTGAATTTTCAAGAAAAAAAACTAATTCGACCTAGAGCAGGCTAAAATGCCCCCAAATTGTATTTGTTTACAAATATGTAAATTTTTGTTTATTAGGAATTGTTCAAAATCCAATAAAAGTTTTGATCAATCATTATTTACATGAAACAAGTTCTGGTGACCACAGGAACACCGAGAGGACTGAAAATGTAACACCAAGAAAACTCTGGTTTGCCATTTTTCTTTATAGACTGACCCCCCCAATTGCCAAATATTGTACGTTTTTAAAAATATTTCAAAAGTTATGTAAACAACCATAAATAACAACTTTCGTTACGATTCGTTTTGTTTCCAAATTCAACAAGAGTTGTGATTAATTACTGCTAATATTATTCATGAAGTAGTGATCGCAGGGGGAGATAACTCGTGTTTTATTCGTGTTACCTTCAAATTAGGAGATGACGATGGTGAAATGAACAACGACGCGGACTGACGACCTGGATGTGCCAGGTTTGAATCCACCCGATCCCCTAGCATCACTTTCAGATATGGATGTTGGCAACCTTCACGTAAGTACTGTGCCAACAACAGAACCAAGCCGGTCAAAAAATCTTACCACGTTGATTGTTTTTTTTATACTAACGAGTCACCGCTATCAAGGCCTAAAGGCTATTCGAGGATGTGGGTTAATGAGTTGGATGGTGAGACAACACAGTGAGGATTTGTAACGATGGTTGAAAATGTGTGACACAACGAGTAACTCTTTCTGTGGAGCTGATGCTCCCCATTGCATTTTACAATCCTCTTGCCAGACTTAGATTGCGAGTACAGTGATTTACTGCACTGAAGGATGTCACCACTGGTTTTGACGAGATATTTATGAGATCCGGGGTTGGCAAGTGCATAGCTGGAGTTAAAGGTTAAATCAAAAATGGCTGACATCGCCACAAGAATATTAAAAATCATAACAGTTTGTTAAATCAAAACAAAAGACTTATGGACTGAAGGTGCCTTGACTCTCTGTCTTTCTTTTTGTGATGTATATTGTGCCTCCTTTCTCTCTCCTTCTTTCTCTCACGTTCTCTCTCCCAATCTATCTATACCTTGCTTGGTCGTATTTGACTCTTATACAGATAGAGGATTGCGTTAGGAGTTAGACACTTTCTGGAGCGGTAGAATGATTCAACTATATACGTACGAATTTACTTTTATTAAAATCATACGAAGTATAAAGTGTGGAATGTTGTAAGTAGAAAGCGTTATTAAGCGAGGGTTTCATTCCCATTTATTCACTCTCTTATCGTTCATTGTTTCTTGCTAAATAAATAGATGTTCCACGGCGAACCCAATGGAAATCTTCCAGTACCACTCAAACTTCACGGCATTGTTTATTCATCTGTTCCCATCCTTGATCGGATTAAGTGCTTTGCTTTTATAAGGTGACTAGTATAAGCAGACATTAATAGGCTACAAAAAAAATTATTACACAATACATCGGAGTCTATTCCTGAATTATCTATACGTCTATCTACCTACATATCTATAATTATAAAATAATTAAATATAATTCATTTATAGACAAGCTTGTTTCGTCTTTTGAAGACTTATCAGTATGCATATTTGTCTATATATACCCATCTATTGTAGAGTAATAACATCCATCACTAACATAATGAACTGTCCGAAAAAGACTATAAAGAAGTGTGTATTTGTTATGTGAAGAGAGAAATAAAATGATATATAGTTATTTGCCAAACTTGTGTTCAAGTATATTTATTCCTATTAACTGATAGAGTACGATAAAACAATGTATATTGGCAGTTTCTGTGTCTATCTGCTATCTATTTCAGCCTGTTAATATCTATCTATCTATCTATCAATGTCTGTTTAGATCTATCTATCTATCTATCTATCAATGTCTGTTTAGATCTATTTATCTCTCAATGTCTGTTTAGATCTATCTATCAATGTCTGTTTAGATCTATCTATCTATCAATGTCTGTTTAGATCTATCTATCTATCAATGTCTGTTTAGATCTATCTATCTATCAATGTCTGTTTAGATCTATCTATCTATCAATGTCTGTTTAGATCTATCTATCTATCTATCTATCTATCTATCTATCAATGTCTGTTTAGATCTATCTATCTATCTATCTATCTATCAATGTCTGTTTAGATCTATCTATCTATCTATCTATCTATCAATGTCTGTTTAGATCTATATATCTATCTATCCATCTATCTATCTATGTCTGTTAAATGCATCTATCTATGTCTGTTTAGATATATCGATATATCTATGTCTGTTTAGATCTATCTATCTACATATATATATATATATATATATCTATATATATATATCTGTTTAGATCTATCTATCTATATATATATATATCTGTTTAGATCTATCTATCTATCTATATATCTCTGTTTAGATCTATCCATCTATATATATATCTATATCTGTTTAGATCTATCTATCTATCTATATATCTCTGTTTAGATCTATCTATCTATATATAGATATATCTGTTTAGATCTATCTATATATATCTCTGTTTAGATCTATCTATATATCTCTGTTTAGATCTATCTATCTACCTATCTATCTATATATATATCTGTTTAGATCTATCTATCTATATATATATATCTATCTGTTTAGATCTATCGATCTATCTATCTATCTATCTATGTTTAGATCTATCTATCTATCTATCTATCTATCTATCTATCTATCTATCTATCTCTGTTTAGATCTATCTATCTATCTCTGTTTAGATCTATCTATCTATCTCTCTCTGTTTAGATCGATCTATCTATCTATCTCTCTCTGTTTAGATCGATCTATCTATCTCTGTTAAGATCGATCTATCTATCTATCCATCTGTAGATCTATCTCTGTTTAGATCTATCTATCTATCTATCTATCTATCTATCTATCTATCTATCTCTGTTTAGATCTATCTATCTATCTCTGTTTAGATCTATCTATCTATCTCTCTCTGTTTAGATCGATCTATCTATCTATCTCTCTCTGTTTAGATCGATCTATCTATCTCTGTTAAGATCGATCTATCTATCTATCCATCTGTAGATCTATCTCTGTTTAGATCTATCTATCTATCTGTGTCTTATCTATTTATGTATGTTTGTTTAGATCTATCTGTCTATCTATCCATGTCTGTTTAGATCTAATTATCTATTTATTATCTATGTCTGTTTAGATCTATCTATTTATCTATTATCTATGTCTGTTTAGATCTATCTATCTATCTATCTATCTATTATCTATGTCTGTTTAGATCTATCTATCTATCTATTATCTATGTCTGTTTAGATCTATCTATTATCTATGTCTGTTTAGATCTATCTATCTATCTGTCTATGTCTGTTAAGATCTATCTATCTAGCTATGTCTGTTTAGATCTATCTTTCTATCAATCTATGTTTGTTTAGATTCATCTATCTATTTATCTATGTCTCTTTAGATATGTCTATCTATTCTGTTCAGATCTATCTATCTATCTGACTCTGTCTGTTTAGATCTATCTGTCTATCCACCAATCTGTCTATATGTCCGTTTAGATATGCGTATCTATCTGTTTAGATCTATCATCATCATCATCATCATCATCATCATCATCATCATCATCATCATCATCATCATCATCATCATAAGATAGCAAATCTAATATCAACTATCGATAAGTGACTGTTAAAAGTTATTGACACGTAAAGAGATCGGTGCAGTAAATGATGCAACACTTTCCTTTGTAGTTGTGTTTATTTGCTTTTTGGTTTTCGTTCAATCTCAATTTTGTTATATTCTTGTTGTATAACATCGTGAAGTTTGTTTATTTATATTCTTTAATCTTTATATGTTCTTATAAAATCAACAAATACGTAAAAATTATTGCAAACAAACTTTTACTTGCAAATAAAATATTGGCAGTAAAATTTGTTTATTTTATCAATCATATAACATTTTTCAAATTAAAACAGTATCACTACTCTATCACGTTGCATGTAAGTTAAACATCTTATATAAAAGAATATATAATAAGTTATATAAAATTTAAATAAATTAATTTAAAAATAGTTGATGTTTTATGATTTGCATATAATCATTAGACACACTTTATATGTATACATAAAACTTAATGTCCGTGTGTATGTGTGTGGTGTTTCTCTGTTTCATATAGGAAGAAAGGTTAGAGAATCTACATCGAATCTAAAAGTGTATTTTTATGTTAAATTTACCGATGAAGACACTGGAAGTGTTCCCAAATATCTAAGTGCACACATAAGGGGCTATGACTGCATAATCCCCTTAAAACTTAAAATATATCTTATTTTTATGAAATTTGAATCATATGTATAAAATGTTCTGGGAAGACAATAGAAGTGGTTCTGAATCTGTAAGTACCCTCCCAATCTGAGGGAGCTATGAGAGGGGCGATTCCCCTTAAAAACTTAAAATATATCCTATTTTGATGACAATGGAAGTGGTCCTGAATCTCTACGTTACCCTCCATGTGCATAATATCTACGTGAACACATCTTCAAGTAACCAATGGAGACATAATTTTCTTAAAACATAAATACGTATTAAAAGGTAAAGGTCGCATAGCCTGGACGCGCACGAGTGTCGTTGCCGACATCGCACACTGCCCATGGCCATAGCGTAGCGGCGGTGATTTGTTAAGAATCACCGTGTCTAGGGCACAGCATACGGAAGGCGGAGCCCATCCCTCTCCTTCCGCTGTCTTGAACCTTCCCTAAGTTTTAGTCAGGTACCCATTTACCTTTGGACAGAGGGAGTTTTCAGACCCGAAAATTCGCATGTCGTGAGTGGGATCGAACCCGGGTCGTCCAGCCCAAGGACAAGTGCTATAACCACTCGTCCACAGTATACGTATATCTGATTTTAACTAAATTTAGACCATATGTATAAGACACTAATTAAAATAGGTTTCCAAAAGAGAGCTAGCGGGTGGGGGGGAGGTAAACTCACCCCGATAGCTACATTTACCAACATCTGGTAGAACATGAGATCCCTCAAAAAGATTTCAGAAACATATTAGTAAAAAACACTGCCAGCCTCGCAGTCTCAAATTGCAACCTGCACCTCCCCATAATCGAACCCTTACTCATTCGAGAAAACAAACCTATCATCATCCAAGCTCGATACAGGAGTAGGAGAGGGTACACTACTTTTTTTTTCTTTACCATTTTTTTTCAGCAACTGAAACGAATTGAATTCAAAAATATGATATTTTGTAGATAGATTTCTGCATTCATTTTAATTCAGCACAACCTTTTTTACGCAATGTTTCTTTTATGTTTCCGTTCGTTATCTCTCGATTTGAAAGTGTTTTGTTCATTTTTAAGATAAATCAGTTTACCGGAAAGTCAAAAGATAAATCTTGATGAAGTACAAAACCAAAGATAACACGTTGAACGGCGAGAGAAATTCAAAATGGCGGAAAGGAATTGGATTTATGTTAGCCAGAAGATAAATTATCTTTCATAATTTGTCATTCCATTTTTAAGTTATTTTGCAATTATTATTTGTCTTCTTTCATTTTTTATACTCTTCTTTTATTTCATCTCTCCTTTTTATTATACCGTTCCTTTCATTAATTCTTTATTTATTTCTTCTTTTATTTATTCATCATTGTTTTACTTTCTTTCGGTTGCTTCAAATTCTATTCCTTCCTTTTTTCTTTGTTCTTTTCTTATGTTTTTTCACTTTTCCCAGTTTCATCATACTGTTCTTTCTTTGTTTTTTTTTAGTTCTGTTTACTTTTTTAGCTTAATTACTATTCATAGTATCCCTTCTTTTTTACCTTAGTCTCTTCCGTTCTCTTTCTATTTCTTCATTTTTCATATCTTCTTTTTTTCCTTTCTCTCTTTCTTTCTTGTTGTTTATTTTCGTTCTTTCATTCCTGCGTTCTATCTTTTTCATTTTAGTTCCGTATGTTTTCTTTTGGTTAGTTGGCATATTATTATTTTTCTTTTTCTTTCTCCCTTCTTTCTTTCTTTCTTTCTTTACCTCTTTTCATGTTTTCTTTCTTTCTCCATTTTCTTTCTTTCTTTCATAATTTCTTTCTTTCTTATTTCCACTTTTTTATTCGTTCATAGTACTTTATTTCTTTCCGTCTTTTTCTTTTGCTCCTTCTCTTTCCTTTTCTTTCTTACTTTCTTTCTTTCATTTCTTCAGCCTTTGTCATTGTTCATTCTTGCGTTCTATCTTTTTCATTTTAGTTCCGTATTTTTACTTTCATTTCTACATCTTTGCATATTATTATTTTCCATCTCTCTTTCTTTTCCCCTTCTCTTCTGTTCTCTTTTTGTCATAATTTCCCTCATTCTTTCTTTCTTATTTAATTCCCGCTTTCTGTTGTTTATTCATTCATCTATAGTACCCTTTTCTTTTCATCTTAGTTTCTATCTTTCCCCTTTTTTCAATTTTTCCTTTTTCTTTCCTTTCTGTTTTCTTTTTGTTTGTTTCTTTCTTTCTTTCATATTTTCCCTATTTATACTTCGTCTCTCTCTCTCTTTACTTCATTCCTTA